>JAWZYV010012930.1:1200000-1800000 GCA_038373885.1 Cheiracanthium punctorium
AACTAGTTTTATGCAGATAATAATCAAAACTACATCCAAGATTAGGTAGTGGATTTGCCCCTCAATTTACGTTATCTTGTTCAACTATTGAAAGATTTATGCTTGAAACTGACATTTCCGGATCAATATAATTTACCTACATTTAAAAAACAGAAATGTTGCTTACTAAATCGTCAGTGTTTTTGTGAATTTTCAATACATCCAGCTGCATTTTTTTATTTGTTGATTTGAGTTTCACCTTCTGCTAGTTAATCTAAGCGAAATGCGTGTGCACCGAAAATTTGCGTTTCAAATTGTGTTTCTATAGTCAGTGTTCAGTTTAAGTTTGCATTAATAGATTCACGAATCATTCTTCACGATGTTTGGTGGATAGCAATTGCTCAACTATGAGGTTTTATAGATGAAAAACTAGAATCTTTAAAGTTTTCGTTTTGCACTTACTTACAGTTCTACATATATTATTGGCTTCTAAATTATAAAATAAGGGTATTAATATTTTTGGGATCTACTTTTTAGGATAATATTTTATCGCACATTTAGTAATTAATTTTTGAATTTCAGGATTGTTTGTTTTTTATTTTAATAATTTTTTTTTATAACTTTCGTGAAAATTAGCTTAAAACTGTGGATATTATATATGAAAAAACTTGTGGAAACACAGGAAAACTTTTTATTACATGTTTATATCTTCCTATGTATGAATGTTGTTTTTACGGAGATTCATCTAAATATAGAAAATTTTAGTTAAACATTTATAAAAATGACAAATTATTACCAGGTTTTTATGATGCGAAGTGATGAAAAATATTTTTAGTACTTTGTACATTGGCGATTTCTTAATGAACAACTCGTCAAAAGTTCACTTATACATATGGATTCAGTCCTGTTCTATATATGCCCAAAGTTAGGGAAGAATTCGTCTGTATTATTTAAAACTGGAAAAAATGTCCGGAAACTATTGATCATCTATTGTATGTTACTCCGGTTGTCAGTCAAAGTTGTCAAGCAATTTTTAGGCATTTGAAAGACATGAAAACTTAATTCGCCCTGTCGAACTGGCATCAAGTATTCATCGGCTGTCCAAGGTTCGGAAAAGAAACCCCGAAATATTTTTTATCACCTATGCTACATGTCTTTCTCAGTGAAACCAAAATTGTTCCCTCTCTCATGTTAGTCTATGGATGTTTAATCGCTTCTCGTTTGGTAAAAATCTCGACGTTGAGTTAATATTTCTGAATTGACTCTTTTCTAGAACTACAGTGTTGGCCAAACTATTGGATTATTTGTTCAAAAAAATGAAATACTAAAAGTGGGGTTTCCACATAGTTATGCAATTAAAAAACAAGAAAGGCAAACCATGCCAATCGTAATTGGATTATAAAACCCTTTCCAACACAGCATTCATTTATTAGCCAAGTTTGGCTATGTATCGTCGCCAAGCTTGACAAGAGTTTGGGAACCCCTCCCCACGATTCACGTAGTGATAGATTCATATTTTGAGAACATATTTTCTGAGCATTCCAAATGATTTTATTCCTTACTTACCCTTAATTATTGGTATACACAAAATGCAAAATAGAAAATAAAGGAAGATATGCACACATATACAGGGAGGTCATAAATTGTTTAATACGATAGAGCTCTCATGGTTACAGTGAAAAATTTTCAAAAATTTCCAAATCAACACCCACTTTGTTTTCTGCGAAAGCACATTGAAAACCCACGAATGGAATTAAAACGATAGGCATATGGCGAAAATTAGCGGCGTTAAACATTTGCAAAGTAATGCACTGTAAAAGCCAAAGTCAACAAAGTGCATTGACACAAATCGCCTTAATTCACTGGAATACGCAGCGGAAATCTTAAACTAACAATAGGACACTTGAAAACTTTTGATTTCAATAAAAGCAAGTTCCCTCTCCTCTCTTGGGCTGTCAATAGTTCGTTACAATGCTCTTCTTTGCAAATGTTTTAAGGCGCCAATTTTCGTCGTGTATCTTTAGAACTCCGTTTATAGATTTTGAACACATTTGAACCAGTTTGAAAAACATGATACATTTTAAACCTTATCATCAAAATCCATACACTTTTTACTTCTTTTTTTTCAATTTTTTTTTTCCCTGAAAATTTTAATTTGAAATTTCGGATCAATAAATATGCAACGTTTGCAAAAAAACTGACTTACCATTTAACATGATATTTTCCAAATGCCCTTCAGTAACAAAAATAGATGATTTATGTCTCTTGAAGATGGTTTTAATTAAACTTACTTCATAAATAACACCCTCCAAATAATGAGCGAGGAGACTGCTACACAAACTTTGGTACACAGAATGATTTAGAAAAGATTTGAAAAATTGTAGAAGGAGGTCGCACGTAGTAAATACAAAAACGAACAATTTTCATGAAAGAATAGATAGTTTCAAAGGAATGCGAACGCGCCAGAGCGCACATCATAGTAAAACCGTGGATTCGAGAAGAAAACATACTATGTTAAAAAAACACTTTGTTGAGTATTTAGAGCAATTGCTCAAAAGAGTGATTGCCAATTGCAATGCAAGAAGAACAGGCGAAGGAGAGATTAGCGGTTGACTTGGAATGGAATATTCTCGGCATATCGCTAACCTCCCAGCAGCATGTGAAAGTCTTGCAATTAGGCTCACTTGATAGTCAAGAGGAGTCTCAAACGCCAGCCTGTTCAGCTGTTCCCGCAAAAAGGAATCATAACATGACAGATAGGGTGATCGTTGTGGCTAAGTTGCAGGACCCCTTCTCTCGATTCCTCGGGCTGGAACAATGACGTACAGATGCCATCATAACTCTCGGACAAAATCTGTTGGAGCTCTATCGTGCAGAAACCACATACACCGTTGCTTCTTCTCCTTCGGCTGCTTATATTTGCATGCACAGTAGTCTTTTTCTCCTGACAAATCACAACGGAAATGTTGTTTTAAAGTTTTCAGATTGGGCGAAACGTGCGTTTGCGCTTTCTTTAGAGCATGAATTTGAAGAAAATTATTTGGATTGGTGTGTACTATAAGGTTTTGCAAGTAGTTCAGCACTATTTTATGGAGACATGTTAAGCCACACACTTAAGAAAAGGAGCTAAATTTCACTTCTGAGGAGAGAGGCTGACTCCGGAGGATTTGAAACTGAGACAAGTTTGTCTCGATTTCCAGTTCTTAGGAGTGAATTTTTTTTTTTTTTTTTTTTTTTTTTAAAGCGTGCAGTTATATTATCAGTGTGAGCCAAACATGAGTGCAAACTGTAAAGCCTGAGATTGATCGGAATCGGTTACAGGTGTTTGGTCACACGTTGAGTCCATATACTTTTAGACTAGATAGTTTTAGAAGAAAGGTACTTTTATTTTAAAAGAAATATATTTTTATTTCATTCTTTTGACACAATGAAAAGAAAATACTGAAATAATTGCTCAGGGATATAGCTTTACATTCCAAAAAAAGCTAAACTTTTAAACTTGACTCGGCAAGTATTTCATGAAAAGAAAAATTGAAACCTTGAGCAGAAGTGATTTAAAAATCGATTTTATGAGCTTTTGATTAAAATGCTCTTTTCTAAGTTTCAATAAAAGCAGATTGATTCCATAGAGCTTAATACTGTTATTTTATGTATTTATTAATTTTTTTCAGAGAAAAGTTTTGTTTTCGGTAAAAAAAAAGTTATATCCATTATTTTGATAGATGAAAACAATTCAGGAAGAGCACAGAACTGGTGAAAATTTTTATTTTGATAAAAAATTTAACATAACTCTGCAAGGTATAATCACTAAAAAGCTCTCTATTGTAAGGCGTATGCATTTATTATTGAGAAGAAGTAATTAGATTCCTTATAAATATTTTATTATGAAATTGAATCTTACTACATGTGACTACATTTTATATTTAAAGAGTAACAGAAAGTCAACATATTATAAATACAGATGCATATTTAATTACTCTTTTTACATTTTCGGACAATTAAAACGACAAAAATTCCTCTAGCGTTCTATAGTACTCTTCCAACGGCTACATAAAGAAGTGTAAAGAACGCTAGACACAGAAAAGGTATCTCCGTTCTTGCGTTTTTGTTAAGATGGAAGCGGACGGGCTGAATAGCCAGCATTTATCTGTTGGATACATTGCGGAAGTTGGGGGTATAATGAAACAAAATTTACTATTTCTTTTCCTGTTCACAAATTTGCATTTACAAACATAAAATTCATGGACACTTTTAACCCACTCTTTTCCCATCTAAATGAATTTTTATGAGATTGTAAATAACATCTTGATACTTTAATACTTGCAAAAGATGAAGGTCGGCAGTCTTTCATATATCATTTTATACTCGGGGTACAATGAAACACTTAATAACACTCACAAACACTCAAGTAATACGAATCAAAATTTCAAATTCAGCATATATGTTTTATGTACATTCATAGTAAACATTAATAGACATAAATATGAAATTTAGATGAAAAAAAAACAAATTTAATTAAACTGTAATAGCTTGAGATGAAAACATAATACTTTTATTAGAGGTTAGCCTACAGTTTTTCATTTTATATTAAATTTACTTAAAAATTAAAATTTCTGCTTCCCTTTCTGTACCACCTTCCGTTCCTTCAGGTGCTAGTTTTGATACAATTTGAGTTTTTCAAAAATATGTATTTCCGAAGAATGCATAAATTTGAAGCTTGGACTTGGCAGTTTTAAGTACAGAACTTCGCATTCCCCTTGATTTCAGTTTATTATAGCCCCAACAGAATACATTTCTTTACACTAAAGTTCACCTCCCTTGATTAAAATATAATCACTAAGAGCGATACTGCTTGTGCCATACATGTTCTAGGAGAATAGGTCATAATCTGCACTGTTTGGAATGTTAGTTGAAAGACAATCTGGATTGCCACCATCTTCAGAGTCTGAAGAAGATTTAAAGAGAATTCTTTGTTAACTTTATGTACTCCACGGAGAACTCAATCTAAATATTTAATAATAACATCTTTATTTTAAGTGAATTCATTCACAAGGGGTACAATGAAACATGTTTCATTGTCCCCCACCTACAAGTGTTTCATTGTACTCCAAATTCAGGCTACAAACTACATACATTTTTACTAATTCCTAATATTTATTTCTTTAATTCTGGCTTCGAAAGTATGAAGACTATACCAGTGATCACGATAGTTGAAAAATAATTAATTATACATATGAAAACATGGAGGTCAAACAAAATTACTTTTAGTAACGAAATTTACTTTCAATGGTGAAAATCCAATAATTGTCTGTATCTCTTGTTGTAAAAATTCGATTGTCTCCAAATCACACCAGTAACTGGAACATATATTTGTATAATATGTATGTGAGTTTCAACTTTCTGTGAGAAATCCTATTGAATTTAGATAGCATGTTTCATTATGCAGCGATTTCGATTTTAAAAATATGTTTTTTCCTCTAGTACGGCAAAACTTTTTATCGATAGACCATCGCAGGGCATTTTAGTAACGCTATTCAGCATTATATTATTCAACAAGAATTACATAACAAAACCTTTCAAGTGTTAAAAGAAATTAAAAAAAAATTAATGCGGCAGTTAATAATTTGATTATCTGTTTATGTAACGGCTGCCAATATTTTTTCTTTCTTGTAACTGAAAAATGAAATAATCTCTTACCTCGAATGGCACGCAATCGAAAAAGATGGCCAGAAACCAGTTTAAAGTGACAGTGCAAAGTTCGATATCCAGTTGTGCAAAATGTTGCCATAGCAGAGGCATTTTTTCTCTCAACAAATCCTTCAGAACTTCTTGGTCAGCTTGAGCGCCGATCAGATTTTGATCAAAATAATTTGCTGTAAAGTACCGCTCCGTTATGGCAACTAAGCACCTAATGGAAAAATAAAGAAAATAACATCAAGTACGCAATAGAAAAAAAAATCGGTCGTTTATTAAGAAATTTCTAAGAATCAAGGTTTCCAAAATCTCTTAGTATTATTACTAAAGAAAGTTAAATATATCAATAGAAATGTACTTCACTATATTTTACTTTCTTTAATAATAATACTAAGAAAATACATACATGGAAGACTTGCTTCCTAGAGATTTCTTAGTACAGGGTCGATTTTTTATTTATTTATTTATTTTTTTTTTTAGCGTGTACTGATGAAAAAATACAATTAAAATTAAATTTATGAAACATCGTTTCTTGAAAGGTGGGTAATTTTATTTGCAAAGTTTCTAAAGCAAAATTATTTTTACTGTAATAATTCAATAGGATTGTGTCTCTTTATTTTGCAATTTCAACAAAACTCTCGTGTTTATCACGAAAGTAACTTTTACGATTTGATAAAATGGGTACTCGTATCGTTGGTGGTAATTCAAAAATATTAGGCGATGGTTTGTGATAGTCATTACAAGAAGATACTGTTGTAGGTGTAAGAGAGAAAAAGCAGTATGCTTTTTCAAAATTAAAATTTATGCTAAAATAGTATGTTTACATTCTGATCGAAATAATAACAAAAATAGTAATTGGTATTCTTTAAAAATGTTTTCAGAGCCTGCGTTCACAATTGAGGCGCAAAAATTAAATATACTAGATGGATGTACTAGTTTTTGTACAGAAAAAATCCCAAATTTCTTCGAAAATTTAATAAGCAGGGGTTTTTTTGGTTTTTAATTACAAATGCAATCGCTATTATCAAAAGAAAAACGATTGAATTCAAAGAGAAATATTGTTTAATCAGGTCAGTAAGGGTTAATAAAATATATATCATTAAAATTTCATAAAATTTAACAATACACAAATTTTCCATGGACTAATATCTTTTGCTTTTTCTATTTCGTATTAATGCAGTTTCATATTCTGTATTTTGTTCTGTTATTAAAAAGCTTTGAACAAATAATTAGTATGAACACCAGTAGCGTATGCAGATTTTTGTTGATTCCTTTTTTTGTGGAGGGGTAGGGATCAATTTAAAAAGATGCTGAAATAGTCTTTGAAGATTTTGTTCGGGCCATTCAAACCTGCGTTCAAAAGGCGCGGTTAATTTCCATACTCCACAGTTTCTTTGAAAGGCGGATCCAGAAGAAAAAAAAATTGGAGAAGGCACAAGACATTTTTTGTCAAATTCCTTATAGAATGACCTGGATTTACAAAACAAGTCAATCTTGTATAGTTTAAACGTCATTCTTCTGGGCACGTGCCCCTGTGCACCCCCCTCTGGATCCGCAAATGGTTCCTTTATTTCTACTGGTGAACATGACACATTTTTTAAAAGAATTTTTATAGCCTATTTAGTAGTTATTAAATGAATATATTTATTATTCTTATTATATTTATTATATCACCGTTTGTTCAACGTACTAAAAACAAAATATTGAATTTTAAAATTTAAGCCTTATCCAATAAGGCTGGATGAATTAATAGACTATATGGAAATAAAGGGAGAAATATAAATTCATCATGCAGAAATATAGTGTTGAATTTAGGCTTCATGCAGAAATTTAAATAGTATTAAATATCTTAGACATATTACTTGTAATTATTAATAGTAACGAATTTATTTATGAGATATATAAAATTTTTTATTGCCATTTCAAATATCGTGCGTGTTTCATGTTAAAATATTCAACACTGTAAGAAACAGGCATGCTTGACATTACTCAGTAATTCAATAATCTAACTCACCAAAATGCATCTTCTGGTTCTAGAAATAATAAGCACATCCCAACTAAAAAGTTCATTCCTTGGCAATATCCCAAGGCTGGATTATGGACACAAAATGCTTGCAAAACTTCTTGCATTTTACGAACCTGTAAATATATTTGAAAATTTTCTGTTCTACAGACTATGAATACATAACAAGTACGATGTCACATTAATTAATTCAGCATAAGATCACCAAAATTTTCGGGGCCACTAATTTACAGATATTGATTATAAGTTAATTGCACTTAATTCCTTAGTTCCGTAAATACGGTATGAAGTACAGTTTCTTAAATCTTGAACTTTTATAAATTGTTAAAAAATAGAAAAAAGTATTTCTTACCCCGTCAGCATTTGAGTCTGCAAATCGAATGTTGTCAGGCATTGTTCGAAGTAAATCCAAAGCAATTTGTCTTTTATGTTGCGATACTCTCTAAAAAATAATTTACTTGCTAGTAATTTATAATTCAAATATACATTAATAATGCTATAAAAATTCCTTTTATGTACACGCACGTATATTTCATTCTTATTTAAAAATAAAGTTATTAAATAGCAATGCTAATAGGTACTCTAGTATATCCCATCTGGCATTTTTTATAACCAATCAAACACTTTCATATATAAGCAATAAAAATCAAACTGAGAACTTTATTAACGAAAAGATCCCACTAGAGCTTACTGTGAACCCACTTATTTTGGAACAATAAACTCTGACAAACACTAAAATTGGGATTTGTTTCAACCAGTTAACACGATGTACCAAAAAAAAATACAACTATTCACTTGTAGCCTTTAAATATAAGGAGCTGGACTGAAAAGCGTTCAAGAACCTATCGTTATTCAAGGGGTAGAGTTCTTGAAATAAGTGTTCATCTACGAAAAAAAAAAAAATAACAAGATGAATTTTGCAGTTATATTTTTTTATATACTTTTAAAGATAGTTGAAGAAACAAAATTCATACTCATAATGTTATTTAAGTGTTTAAAAAACGTTATAACAACGTTTATTCTTGTTTGCTTTCAAAACAAAGCTGCCAATATTAGTAACAAAAATGTTAAAGATTAATATAAAACATAACTTTATAATTTCACATTCGTCTAATTTTCATCATAGATAATTTCATTTAAGGAGGATAAATGATTTTCTACTGCCTTAATTTGAAAGATATTTTTTAATGAATAACAAAATAGATTAAAATTTGCGTAGAAAATTATTTATAATGGTGTAGAAAGAACATAGTATTTAATACACTTAATGAATCATATTTCCTTTAATTTAACGTTAAATTATGAAATTTCTGAATTCCGCAATGTGCAAATAAATCAGAAATTATCTTGTGTAAATGTCTGAATATGAAAATTTTTAGAGAAATATAATTTGATGTTTATTTATACAGCGGCTATACAGATTCAAGTGCATTCAAATAATTAAAAATATTCTAAATAAGCTTAAGGGTGTTACCTTTGAAAAGCGGTAGGCGTCACAGGACTTTGGAACAGCTTTGAAAACAGAGTAATGATGTTAGACAATCGAAAAAAATAATAATGTTCCTTCTCCAAATGTACCATACACTAATACTAACAGTAAAGTTCTATATTTCATGCATCTTTGAGAAAAAATTCATAAGCGCAAAAATTGCCTTCAAAAATGGGCGGGCAGAAGAATTATCTGTATAGGGAAATATAAAAAAATTCCGCATGTTTAGCATTTTCTCCTGAGTGTTTTGTTATTCTTACAGGTCTATTGTTTGTAACAGTTCACGGTACATATTGGAAGGATACATTTGCGTACATTTTTTCGAGTCTAGCGTAGTTCAATTCTTTAAAAAGCTGTTCAAAATTTGCATGATTTCCTAAAAGAACGCTTTCAGTAGAAAGGAAAAGTTTATGCTGAAATAGTGAAATTTGGAACCTTATGGGGAGGAAAGTTTTCCTTGCTAATTATACAAAGAAATTTCTATATTTATAATACTTACTATCATTGATTCCTTCTTAATGATATAAGAAAGGATAAACAGAGATTTAGAAAGATGTAATACAAAAGTAAAATAAACTAATGACTAAAACATGGCATCATACCTCCAAGAAACAGAAACACAGTGGGCCTGTCACATGTGTGAAGAAAGAAGTATAAAAATAAGACTTTATATAGAAATTGGAAATATTTTCAATCGCTGCAATTTTCAAGAACCTCAAACAGCCGATTGTAATTATAAAGACAAAAATAGAAGGATTTTGGTAATTGGCTTAGCCAGAGGCTGAAAAATGAAATTGGGGCCTGATCCCGATACAGAAACCTTAACAAATCAAGACAAGCAAGTAATTTCAAACGTGGCGCTCCAAATGATGCCAAAACCAGAAAAATTATATAGTATTCTCAAAATCAAGGGGAAAAAATATTAATTTTCTAAAAATTAATAATCCCAAAACTAGTAATTTCCTAAAATAATAATACATATTTTGTAACATTAAAAATCTTCTGAAAATTAAACCATGTTATGCTAAGTATATTAAAAGTAATAATTGAATTATATAAATTAACAACGTAATATCCCTAACTACAACATCTGTAATGCTAACTGATGCATAAATAAAAACCATAGAACCTTCTTTTTTTAAAAATATTTAAAAATAAATTTTACCCTTTTTTTAACGAGAAAAAATTCCTCCTCCAATCCCAACCTCCAAACACAACGAAAATAACCAATTCATCCCAATATACGTTTATTTTTGATAAACGAAAAAAAGAGACTCATTATTTAGATCGAGGATATTTAATAGTAGTATATGAGTAGTATATTTAGTGTCAGATTGAAATAAAAGTTTATAATTGTTGGCTTTAAACTGTTCAGAACATAGATATTTAATCCTGCTACGTGATTACTGAAAATATTTCGAAAAACAGACAGAAAAATATGTGAAATTATTTACCTTAAAATTAAAACCATTTATTCGTGTTATATCGATTTAAAGTATTGTTAGGTAACGTAGATATTGTTAAGTCTGCAAAGTCAACAGAATTATGACTGCTTTTACATCTAAGTAGTTCTATATCTAAAAGGTGCATGTAACAGGCAGAATATCTTGATAAGTGTAATAAGTTTTAATTAGAAGCGTATTATCAATGTATCATTTTATAATAATAATATTACTCAAATAATCTTTTTCATAATAGTGAACGTATAAATCAGCGAGGTAGCTAAAACCTACAAGGAGGGTCAGCTAGAAGCGGACCCACCTTGTAGGATAGTTGACCTTCCTTGTGGGATACCATGTGTTTGTAAATATAACTAATATTATTATTATGTTGAATGTAGTTATTATATGAAATAAATTTTAATTAACATTTATAGTCTATCTAAAAGTAAAGTTGGCATTCAAATTAAAAAGATCAGTTATTACATTGCATAAATCATCCAGAGAGATACCATTAAATAGGTCTTTTGAAATCATTAGTGTGTAATGAACTTACATTTTTAATATTACATACATAACTATGTGGTTCAAAACTATTGTTTATAGATAAAGATTGTTTATTAGTTCTTATTAAATTTTCATGCACAGCGCATTTAATTTTTAGTAATACTACCAGCATTGCTGTAAGCATTATATCCTTTTGTAAGAGTACGAAATTTAAGAGAAGATTTGTGAAACTTAGGAATCAAGACTAGGTAAGTAAAATTAAGATTATTGTGATTTAAGTTAAGAAGCTTATAAACAGAAAGACATTTTTTGCTACGTGTTAATGAAGACATATATTATAAATATTTGCAAATGTGAGAGATGTACTATATAAAAGGCGTTTCAAAACAAAGTGCATGCATGATTTTTTATTTTATTTAGAATAAACATTTTTATGATCGAATATCATAGAAATCCAGCAAGTTTACAGCTAATAATCTATTGCACAAAAAATTCAATATATCTTCTAATAAGTTTTCTAGGAATTTTCACAAATTACACTAAGTTACGTTCACAGAAGACACTTAGTTACGTTAATAAAATGTGGTATTTTAGCAAAATTTTATGAAGGATTAAATTGTATGTTATTTCTTATTGAGATGAGACATTATTCTTTGAGCTGCTACTTTATCATGTATTGGCAATGAATAATAAGAAAATGCTTATTATTCAACTCCTTAATTTTCCCCCCTTTTTTCCTTTCTTCTTTAAAACCAGCAATTTGTTATGAAAATTAGTCATATCAATCATCATTAATATGTTATGTTACATAATTTGCGCTAGTTACACTAAACGAAACTGACATTTTTAGTTTCCTAAGTTCATAAAGTCGTAAATATTTGCAAATTTACATAGTATTATACATTTTTCGGGGAACAAATATTATTTTCTTCATTATTGGGAGACATTTTTTAATGAAATATTTTTATACATTAGTTATACAATATTTTTTATTTTTAAATAATTTGTAACATTCTTGAGAATACTTTAATTTTTTTAGTACTATTTTTTTTTTCTATTTACTCGAATAAGATTTTTGTTGTTAACATTGTGCATAACATGAAGAAGAACTTTAAAGCTTTAAAATAAACTGTAAAATGTTCTTTTTGAAGCACTTTATTGATTTTTCACATAAAAGCACATATACAAGGTTTTGGAATTTCAGATCTAAGATACCATTCATTCAAACGTTGTCTTTTATCGTAAACTTTTACAAAAAACTTTCTATGTTTTGTAAGCTTTTCATTATAAAAATCTTCAATGAAAATTTTAAATGAAACATGAAAAGTTTTTTGTACGATAACGCGAAATATGTCAACGTTTGAACGAATTAAGCTTTTGATTTGAAACTTCAAAGACTTGTAAAGTAAAAATTAATAAATAAATAAAAGAGAGATGCAAATAAAGCTAATTTCGACGGTTACGATACGAAGTGACATCTGACCTTTGGGTTGTGTATGAAATTGCATTCGGATTTGGGAAATTCATCTTTTTTGCATGTCTTCAAATGATAAGAGTACAACAGATTAAATAATTTACAGATTACGGAACAGGCAGTGTTAGTGTGACGTTGATTTCGTTTTCAAAGAAATGATTTGCCATGTTTACCTGCACTATGTGAAAGCACTACTAACAGATAGTGACAGTATTACGGTCAATTGAATACAAGCTGCTGGCTGGAAGGTCGGTTGACCACGCTATTAATTATGATGAGTTTGATCCCCGCTTTAGAGATATAGCATGCATCCTAAATTAATTGATATTTCTGCATAGGGTGGCGTTTAAAATTACATATTTTACAATAATTTTGCAGAGATCTTACCTCGTCGTCTGGTGCTAGGCTGCATAGGTAGTTATAGTAGTGTTGCCCTTTACTTTCCATAATATCACTTATTCTGGATCTGTACAGAGTAGCCCACACGCGGCTTCTTAAGTGAGGTGGAATGCCTTTGCGGACTAGATATTTCAGCTCTTTCTGTAGACAACAAACAAAGAGAAAAACGAACATACTTTGATTATTTTCTGTAACTTCTATGCTTTTTAAATGTCCAGTATTTTGTTAAGTCTGAGTAACTACAGTTAGAATTTCATAACAGTGTTAAGTTAGGCGATAAACATGCGCATTTTTTTTTAACGGGCTTTAAACTTCTTTTAGTTTAACGAAGTTTCTGAATGGAATCAAGAAATATTTCAAAATTAAAGTGATGATTAAGTTTAGATTTTAGTAATATCCACTTGGCTTTCAGTTAGCATGTTTTAGAAAATACTCTAAAATGGACGCTAAGCACAAATTAATTTACATTTAGAAGCTTTTACAACTCGGAAATAATTTTTGAAGCGAACAATTTGCTTAACAAACAAGCAAAATTTAGTTGCATGCCAAACTGAGAAATGTAAATATTTTTTCACAGATTGCATGATGATGTAATGTTATGAACTTACTATGAAAATTTTTATGTTGTTTACAATTTTTTCAATATCTATATTGTGAATGCTTTTCATGCATTCGAAGTATGTTCCGTTAATTACCATACAGAACTTACTACTTAATGAGTTCAGTAATTTCTTTATGATCTTAAAAAAGGTCTAAAAATTTTTCAGATCTGGATTTTCTCTGTTAAAGAAGTAATAAATATTATATTCGATTGACTGATTGTGCGATTTTCCTAAACTGTGCATATCACTCGGGTAATAAAAAATAAATTGCAAATGTTATGAATCACATTATGCAAATTTCCGAGAATTTTTTTGATAATAATGGAATTTTCTCTAGGTATACAGGAGCTAAATCCAAATGCGTCCCTTAGATAGATTTTTGAGAGAGGTTGGTTGATTGAGACCCTTAACCAGGAGGCTGTCGTCTCGACTGTTCCGAAGATCTCTTAGATAATTTTAAGAAGTCTGAATCTGTAAATAAATCTATATCGTCATTCAAGTTAGTAAAACATTTATTCACTCGTTTCAATAACAAACCAATTTCTATTATAGGACTACAGGAGTAATATTTGGTTTGGAGTTGATTTAATTTTCATCGTCTAAGAGTAAAATAAATAAATAAATAATAAAAAATTCAATGCTATAGAAAACCACACGAAGACACAGGCATAGAAACGACTTCAGCGTACACCCTCCAAAAAAAGTATTCGAGCAAGAGAGAAATTTCCTACGTTGGTTTCGTATATTAAAAATTATTTATTATAGAATATGAATTAGGCTATGTATAAATATGACTTTCGATATTTCTGTCAAGTTGTGCGTTTTTCAAAAACTCAATAATTATTCGCGAATCTAAAATAGGAAATTTCTCTATTGCTCGAATACTTTTTTTGGAGGGTGTACTTTGTACTGATTGTGTACCTATAAAACTTACTGTTGTAGGCAGTGATGGATGATGCTTGAGATATTTCTTCCATTGTTGTTGATGGTGTTCATAATGTAACCCTAAGGCAGAATAATGTTGGTGTAGTTGTCTACAGATGTAATGCAGGATGAGACTCTCTTCCGAGTAATTTCGACGGAACCCTAAAGCATCTACATGGACAAGTCCTCGTGCAAGACTACAAAGAGAAAGACGTTTAGCATCATACTCTTGAAAGTTGTTTTGTTTAGGAGTGAAAAAAGAATACATTTTATCCTACAACACCGATCCCAACAGTGCACAAACAGGAGTAGTTTATATCTAGCAATAAGTCTAACTTACTTTAATCTTTGATTAAGGTTCCATCGTTTGTATGGAACGCAAAAGCTCTTACATACTCCTTTGGATTCCTAATAACAATGACTTTTCGAATGTTGATATTAGTGCCCCACTCTCTCCCCCCCAAAAAACTAATTAAATTATACTAGAAAGATGTTATTTGTATGCTATTTTTCAGATAAACATTTTGGAAACAGTAAATATACTAAAATAATAGTAGGATGATGATGTAAAGAAGCAGTCATAAAAATTTAAGTCGCTTTTGCTTGAAGCACAAAATATACGACACCCGTATAGGGGAAACTGGGGGCTAATGAGAAAGGCGAATTATTATACTTGGCAGTACCAGCCTTTCAGCGGATCATGTATTGAAACACTTTTTTAAATTAACAGTCAGCTAGAACAAGAAGCGTATGCTTTCTAAGTATCAAGGTTAGTGATTTTTTTCATATTAAATAAATACTTGTTTTGATCCCCATTAACTCTTTCAAACAAAAAAAAAAAAATATTAAGAAGCTTCAAAGTATTCTTATTTTAAAACATTATTTTGTGTCAGGGGTCAATTATTAATTTAAAGTGAGGCTAACAGTAATGATATATGGTACACGATCGAATGGGAAATTTCATAAGGGGTGTAGAGTGAGAGGTCATTAAGCATAAAATATGCAATATTATTGTATATAATATGTATTTATTTTAAATGATGTATTTTACGCACAATATTTGAATGGGAATCATGCTTTTATTGCTATTAATTTTATACAATTATAAAAATTTGCTTTCATACAAAGCAGAAGATAATATCAATCTGGGGGATCTCATGGCTGTGTGTGCTTGCTGCCAACCGCCTGCGAGCGCTGAGATCTGGGGTTCGAATCCCGTTAACCCATGGTTGTCATCCCCCCCCCCCTTCTGCGTTTGTATTTCTGTTGTGTTCTATGTTATTAATAAATGTTATATGGAATTAATAAATGTCAAACGGATATTCAGGGGTATAAGACCATGTTCGAGATTGCAGTCAGAAACCTCAAGAAAAAATTCTCACTTCAAATAATTGGAATCTGAAAATACTATTGTTTAGTTTTAGAAAGATAAAGAAATATTTATTTTTAAGCGAGATATTGTACTTAACCCATTCGTTCCTCGATATTTTTGCGACTTTCTTCGATTTTTGCTAACACCAGCAGTAATTGATAAATTTCTGATGTCAACTTCTTGAACAAGGGATGATTTCATTTAAAATCATTATGTATAAAAATTGAAATGTCAACATCCTACTGGGTCATGTTAAAATATTTTGAGGAATTGAGGTTCAATACTCGCGAATAAAGGCTAGGAAAAATAAATAACGTTTTCGACTGATAGCGAAAATGCCGTCCCAAAAAAGGGACGCTAGGCATGAATGGGTTAATTTATAACACTGCTGATATAACATCAGGTCCCACACAGCACACCATGTCCAAATCAGATCTAATAGATATCCAAACTGTTCTATAATATCCAGGACATTTAAAGGATATATATATGCGGAGAAAAATATATATCTATAGGACATCCAAATTGATACTTCTATAACATATCTAGATGCTTTAGATATCTAATAGTCATCCGAAACCACCCTAATAGCACAGATGGTCACAAGAGTCTCTGTGACGTCACAGAGGGTCACAATTGTCACAGGACTGTAACATACTAGTTACATTGTGACTAGTGAGTGATGTGACTCTACTATATGGTCACTGTGAAGTTTATTTGTGACCAGTCACCAGGTGACGTCGCCGTGAAGTCACCATGTGACTAGTATGTGATCGGTCGCTCAGTGACTCCACTGTGAAGTCACTGTGTGACTCTTTTGTGACTACTGATTTTTTTGGATTTCAAAATGACATCACACTGGCCGCTTTTGCGACTTTGGAAACAAACTCATTTTTTCTAATATTTCGTGGCAATTTCTTTCGTGAAACATTTAATAAATAAATCCGAAAATGATAATGAGTAATTCAATAAAATCTCGCAGTTATGAAGTAATGGAATTTAGTTTCATTTATTAATTTTTAAATTATTTCGTTTAAACAAGACAATATTATTTATTAAAAAATATTATTCTTAAAAATATTAGAGTTGAGAGTTCTAATCACTGGTGAAAACTAAGTATCTGTGAGTAAAATTAATAATTTCTTTCATATCCCCATGGCATATATGTTTCGATAGCGTATGTAAGTTTAAATTTCTGATGGGGGGGGACTATCTGGTATTTTAAACCTTATTGTTACTAGAGTAAATACAAATGTCTCAAAATTGCTGTTTTTTAATAACTGCTTTAAGTTTTCGGATGGGGATTCCTCCCCCCCTTTATATACGTCCCTGGAATGTTTGAAAATTCCGAAAGGAAAAATTTGAGGTAAAACTATGGGTCTAAGTTAAAAATACTTTATTTATTTTATCTATGCATGTTTTTCCAATTAATTTTATTTATTTTTATATGAAATCCCTTTTAGGCAAAATATAGCAAAAATATAAATCTTATCCCTCATACCTTAGATTTTTCGGATGAATACTTAAATAAAATAGCACATTATCTGCTGAAAATAATTTATGTGGTAAAAAAAAATATTTCCAAGATTTTTAATTTATATTTATTAATTGTGGTATTTTCCCTCCATTTATAAAATACTCCAGAAAAATTTTTAATTTCCAAAACAAGCCATGCCAGAACTAACTTTTGCAGCAATCAGTTTACTATTAAAACAACCAGAGCAAGAAAGTGACAGCTCTGAAGTAACGTGCTGGCCTATAAACGAGTGCGTCTAGGGTTCGATAATGGTTCTGAGCGTTTCCTTGCCTGAGAGTTTGGTGCTGCCATCTAGTGCATGTTCTCGGTAACTTTTTTTCCCCGAATTTTTTCGCTGTCGCAAAACTGTCCCAAAGCGACTTCTTTGAAGGGTCGCAATGTGAATACACAGCGAGAGGATATAGGGACTGTGTGGTGACCCTGCTGCGGAGTCACGGCGAATGTTTGTAACTCTATTGTGACAGTATTGTGTGGTCGCATTTCAGTCACAGGGGACGGTTGTGCTATTAGGGCAGATATCTATTGGAAATGTATGTATGACATCCATAAGAAATCCATCAGTAGACATCTTATGTAGCTAATGAAATAGAAGTCCCATAGATATTTAATTGCTATACAAAGCTACCAATCTATTGGATGTGCGCGTATAACATTCAAAAGACATGCATTTGTAGACATCTTGTTTATGTAGAATATTGGACGGCTTCTGCAGATGGGAAATGACTGGATCGGCTATCGCGGCTGATCTCAATGGCATCACACTCTCCAGTTACACTGCTGCTGAGCACGTTAGAAGCGAAAATTTCTAGTCAAGCTTTCTAAAATTTATATTTTTGCAGTTAAAAAGGTTTTCAATCATTATTTTTATTAGAAAAATAAATAATTTATGAAAGTTATTCACATTTTTATATATTTGAAAATATTTGTAAAAAAATTTTTTTTAAAGGCAGTAGGGGTATTGCACATATATTTATGATATCCTCATAATTTCACATATTTTTGTACGTTTGTACACATTTTAAGGTAATTTTCACTGGGTTAGCATTGGAAAATTTTGATTTCTAATTTAATTACATTTCAAATTTCGAGCTCGATTTGTGTGCACATTTAAAATTTAAAAAGAGGGAGGAAGCGCGCGCACAGGCTGCAACGTGACACAGCTGGTTTATGCGCACGGTATGCATCAGCGATAGACATTTTTCTCCACGTGTTGGATTTTGTTCGATTTAATCAATAATTATGAACGTGAATTTATTAATTATCAATAATTATGCACTTACGTTGTAATGAAAAACAATCCTATTTATTTGTAATGAATGTTGGCTTTATAATTCAAATTCAAATGCACTGCAGTACAATACTTATAATTCAAATAATGTACAGTATAGAATTATTAACACTCTCCACATAACAAATTAAGGTTACTGCACAATAACTAGCTATCAAACAACAATAATATAGCTATCCAAATTAAGTACCTTTTTTTAAATAAATAGTCGAAAATTATAGCACCTACCCAGCTAGAAAATGTCTGCCCTTTTTTATAGTAGAATTATTATAGTTATCAAATAGTAGAAAACTATTTGGGGAAAAAAAAAAAAAAAAAAAAAAAAAACGTGAGAAATTTGTGAATTACGCTTTCTACAGCAGAAAATGTAAAATGTGTTCCATTAGCTCCCAATTTACCCTATGTTCATTCAAATGTCCCTCTTCGTACATCAATAGAGTGGACGAAAAATTTTCTGTATTTAATAAATTAGTATGATTAATGACAATGAGTAAAAAGGGCATAACACTAGATTTGAATCATTGGGAAGAATTTCTGACTCTATGCAGTAATTAAAAGAATTAACAAAAAAAAAGTTTAAAATTGTACTCTAAACTCTAAGTTACTTGGAAAAAAATAACGAGTTGAAAGAGAAATAAGTTTTGAAGTATTTTGCATCGAAGAAAATTGTGAGTAACCGTCTTGACAAATATAAATTTAATCATGTTTTCTTTTTCTTTTTGATCAAGATAGCAGCAAATCTGAGGATGAAACCCTAAAACACATCGTTTTCTCAAAGGAAAATTTAAAAGGTTTCTCCATTCGATAGCGAAGTTTACCATCACATTTTATAAAAAAATTCCAATAATTGGCACTTACTTTCCATAAATTGGTAGAGTGGGATTGATTTTTCTGGCTTCCTCTAACAAGGATAAAACTCGTTCTTTATGCTAAAGAAAGGAAATGCATAAATCAGAACAGTCATAAAATGTCATAAGTGTCTTGTTGAAGCATTATTTTTCGTTTAACTGCGATCGTGCAACTATTTTTTCTTTGAGATAGTTTATTCTGAGGCGTTTTTGAAATAATATTCATTTTTATGCTCTGTTTTTGAGTTAAAGCAGGAAAGCTGTCAAATGTATGAGGTACATTTTTTTTTTTAATTTGCAGATTGTATTTACGAACAGATAATAGGATTTATGACTATTAATTTTTAAAAAATGATTTTTTTGTACTAAGTTCTATCAGTCTGAAGTTGAATTATTTTAGCAGCAAAAGTATAATTTTATTTTTTAATTAGTATGTTTGACAATATTTAAAAGTTTCTTTGTTTTTCATTACCCTTATTAATGACATCAACAGTTAGCAATGAAATTTTATCCCTACTTAAAAACCCCTTCTAATGTAAAGGATAACTCAGATTTCAATGTACAAATATCTGGGAACAAAATGCAAACGATTTAGAACTAAGCAACACTATAGGATGAAAAATTTCATTAAATTTTACCAGTTACCAATTATTAAGAAAATTAAAGTGTTAGTACAAATTACTAATTAGAATTCATTAAGAACTAACGTGTTTCTGGGAAACTGTGTGATTTACGATTTCTAAAACACCATTAAAATCTGGCTTTTTTTTTTGCCAAATACTTAAAATTTGTTTAAATTATTATTATGGATAAGAACATTTATTTTTGTATAATTCCAGTTTAGATAGGTGCACCTTATCCATCCTAAAAGCCGAGCCATCGTGAATCTTCCACCGGGCCTGCTTGTGTACTTCGATGAGTCATCCAAAGAGGCTTACGATGTTTCTCATTAGTTGGATTCGGCCGTTAGATGACGTATGTAAGTGCTGGAACCAATAAGCGAGCATCCGTGCATAAGCAAGCAGGCTCGGTAGGAGAGTCACGATGGCCTCGCTAAAATTTTAAAATTTGCACATTGAAATCTGAACCCCCTTAATATAATTATTCTTCCTGTTAATTATAATTATTCTTCCTGTTGCATTTTTAATGACACTTTTTGAATGATTTCCTGTAGATATCCTGACATCTAACTCTCCTGATCTTAATTCAATAGAGGACATTTGAGATAACATGAAAGGAGAGCTAAAGCTCATAAACCACCATTGGAATATATGGGAATTAGATAATCGCTGTTTGAACATTTGGTATACTTTATCTCCAATCATATTCAAAGGAATTGTGCCATACATGCCAAACTGTTTTGCTGCTGTTTTGCGTTGTCAGAATTAGACCACACCTCAGGAATATTAATTGCATGGACGTAATTACTTGGCTTTTGAGTGAATAAAACGTGTTCTTAGGTATTTCAGGTTTCTTATTGTGAATGAATCTCAATTGCTACATTTCAATTACAGTCCCCTTTTTGTACTACAAATCGTAAAATATACATAATAACCATGAATTCTAACACAGACACACAAAATAAATAAATTAAAAATAAAACATTCATTGGTTATATGTATACATACCTGGGAAATATTGCAATACTTCAACTACAATTTTACACCGAACTAAATACCACTAAACTACTTTAAAAAAATCACTGCTTACCCTATTTCCACCGTAATGATAAACTTCCATTGTTTCTGGACCATCAGAGTTATTAAACCGAAGTGAAGATTGCATGAGGAAAACATAATCCCTCTTTAGTTGGTCCACTTCTGTTTCCAGGTGACGCATTTGCCTAGGTAAGGAATCAATATTTTCATTAAAACAGTAAAATTTGTTTAGTGATACAATGAAATGATCAGGCTAAGCACCCGGAAATTTAAAGATAACAGCGTCAGAATCTTTTTGTTTGTTCTTCCTAATATTGATCTCCGAAAGAATGGCTTGATAATCTATCCGGGTAGGGAGGGCTTTGTTATAGAGCCATTTGAATGGACTGGAAGTATTTTAACTTCCTATATAAACTAAGAAATAACATTTAATCGACAGTTAATGAATATTCAAAAGGAACATTAGACTATATCCTTGAATGAATTATCCTTCTTAGAGATTTGTTTTTAAGACTCGACCGATGTACCGCCAATTTTTTTTTCCCGTGAAATTAAACGCCATATAAAAACTTTCCGTTTATATCTGCCTGCACAATTCAAGCTAAATTTTAGAAATTCTTAATATTGTTAATTAATCCGTTTATGAAGATGGATGTTAATCGGGCAGTAACATAAAATATTGTTAAGGACATTTCAAATTATTGGAGATTAAAAGGAACAGTCAATTAATACCCAAAATAAAACACTAAAATTGTTAATTTAACAGGAAAAAACTGATTTTAAAAGGCAACAAAATTCAAATAAAGTAAGATTTGAATATATTTTATAATTCACAAATTAATAATATTACATTGTGATTCAGTAAGTGTTAAAATTTATATCAGCTAAGCGATAGTTATGTTTCAATTTGGGTATGCCAATAGAGAAAAGGCAGGCGAAAAAAAATCTGGGATTTTTAAATAAAAGAAAACTTTACATAGATTTTAGTCTGTGTTAGGTATTAGTCTATTTTATAGCCTCATATAATGTTTGATTTGTTTCGGCGTAATAGAACCTGGATTCTTAAATATTTTTTTAAATAAGAAGTCAGTAAATGTCAGTGCAAATCACGAATCTATCAAAAATAAACTAACATTTGTTTCTAAGATAATGGATATAGCAATACAGAATTTATAAGTTAAAATTGCTTATCAATTTGTCATTCTCATGTACATTTATTTATTTGCTACACTCAATATCATTTCTAATTAAGTTTATGTTACAGTGTGTAATTTGACTTTCGTAATAACGAAGTTTTAAAATTAAAACATCTGGAAGCTTGAAATAAATAATATACCAGCTGTAAATTTGTGGTTTTCTGCTTGCCACTCTCATTATGGCAATCAGTTTTATCATTTAAGAATTTAAATTGCTTTTATAGTATGTCACTGCATGTGTCATTTTCTTTTAAAATAATAATCAATTTTCCTTTCTGCGAGAAGATTACCAATCATATTCTCACCGGACGCTAATGAGGTGATTGGCCTTAACTCTGTTCCAACCTACGTCGTATTTCCTACTGAACTGTCTTTCCGTTTCAGTTTTGATACATTACTTTGTCGAACCTAATTAATGATAAGCTGAAGTAAAATATTCCGACTTTATGTATTACTTCCTTTCCTATTGCTCATATTTGCTTTTGCATATAAGGATAGGCTATCGAACGTAAAAATTAAATCTTATATCTCTGTAATCATACCAACATATAGAACCGAGAAAGTGTAATTTGACCCGATCAATAGATTATTATTTAAAATTTTTTTATAATTCTGTTACCTGTTAGAAACAAATCTTTTACAAACAATATTTTTACTATAGTGTTTTATACTTTTTTTCATGATCGGAGGTATTCAAAACTACTTTAAAAATCTATGTTAAGTCAAAGATTGCCCATTAGAGGTGGAGTACAATGATTAAAGAGTTCGTACAGAGTTTTGCACGTTTTTTAACTTTTTAAAAAGTCCTATACTTTTCACTAATTTTATTCAAAGCTAGCATGGAAAAGTGCTTGGAGATGAGGCCAGATGGTATTTGAAGTAAAAACAGGAACCGAAGATCTTTTTGAACAAGAGCCAGAATCTATGTGAAAAGCAACTCAAAGATTTCTACACAATCCTAAAGAAAAGCATCTTTATTTCCAGATTTTGTATAGATGATTTAAGCTCGAAATTTCTGTTACATACTTTTTCCTTTGCGCTGCACTATAAAATTTTATATTCGACAAAACCTAAGATATGCGAAGGAGATAGATAGGAAGTTCTAACTTTGTAAATCCTTACTTTCAGGAGCGGGGAAGAGTACACATCTATGTATCGATTCAAGAGTACTGCGATATAAGTCGAATGCCCAATTTCATCCATAGCCAGTTAGAGTTTTGTGAGAGGTTAAAGTGGATGTGAGATTTAGCATAAAACGTTTGAATTTAAACAAAATTTTTGAGTGTTCAAAAGAAAAATGTTTTATGAAATTTCAGATTTTATAAATGTTTGAATATATATATATATATATATATATATCTACAGGGTATCCCAGAAAGGTGGTAATGGGCTTTAATTTTTTATCTATTAAAGATAAGTGGGCAATGTAAATTGAAAAAATGTTCAAAATAAGGTGGGAAATAACAATCTTAAGAACAAATCCCTCTCGTTCATTTAAAAAAAGTTACACTTTTTAAATTTGTATACGATCCCTGTACAAAAAAATTCCTACATAGCAAAATGCACCCCATAGACTAATGAGGTGATGCACCAAATTTCAGCTTTTCATCATACAACATCTCAGCGATATCTTTAAAGAAAGGTGATCGGGGGCTATATTGATTTTGAATGTAAACGTTTATTGCTAGAGTGGAAAAAGGGATTTCCTTTCGTAATTTCGTATTTTCTGTACGGCCCCTGAAATGCGATTCGACGTGATTTTTTTACCTTCGAAACCAAAAATTGTGCGTTTTGACATACATTTTTTGATTCAAAATAAACAGAAAACTTCTGCTCATTTTAAAATAAAATTTTCACAATCTATAGAACACAATAAGTTTTAAAAATTAAACTTTTTTCTGAAATTAAGTAAATATATTTTCCTCAGTATCACAAAATATATACACAAGCTTAGAAAAATATTATTTGACTTACCTCCAGCTTCCGCAAGATAACTTTTTAAAAATGCGCAGTAGAACCTAAATTTTTATGCCAAATGTGCCTAAATTGTGCCTTTATACTATAAACCTCAAATTTTAAAATTGTCTATTATTTAAATATTTTTTAAAAATAAAAATTTCATACAAATCATTAAAATTTTTATAATTTATCCTTGTATAAAGTAAAATATTTTAGTCTTATTATGAAAACTCAGGTTCAGAGTATAGAGGTACATACTTGCAACAAATATGCAAAATTTCATAACATTCCATTCATAACCTTTTCCTTTAATCTTACGGATAAGTGCAAAAATCAGAAACTCAGACAATCAAGTTTAAAGATGTATTTTTGATTTTCAAAAATGTAGAAAATTTTTTTAAAATTTAAAATGCACCCGCATCATATGTTACTCCTTCTAGTTTTTTAAAATGCTCATCTGTAGCTTTTTTTCCCCCTCGAATAGCCCTACCGGCATGAAACGTTGATAATTCATGCTTAATCTCTGCTTTTTTTTACACGTACAGAGTCTGCCTGAGAAGCAAAAGTGGCAGAAAACTGCTCTATATAACAGCAAAGTTGTTTCAAAATATTTAGTCTATACCCATCCTATCATTAAACATCACCACTGCTTCATCCGTAGCTATGTCAGCTACTGTTTTTGAGGAGCCAGATGTCTTTGGACAATATTTCCAAACTGTAGAATTGAACGACTCAATAGCATTTTGAGTCTGTCTACCTAAGCACTTCTTTAAGAGTTTAGGGGCGGATAAATCAGCAAAAATGGGCTTAATTTCTTCCATGACAGTTAAAGACACAGAATTTTTATGCTTGAAGGAAGAACTACTTCCAGGCAGCACAGCCTTCTGGTAGTCGCACGAGGTACTTGTGCCGGTTGGGCAGAAATGATGCGTTGGTTCAACATCTGTGGATCTGTAATGGCAATAAATTGCTCCTATGGCCTTGCGCATATCTTCAAGAGAGTTTTTATTTGCTCGAATAGCATTACCATAGTAGGTGGTGAGTTTGTCAATTAGACGGTTTTTTCCATTCATACTTTTCCCATCTGACAGCTTTTTATCTCCGTTCATGAGCTTCAGTTTACGAAGCCTAGCCCCCATACGTTTTTGAATGTGGCCTACACACTCAACTTTTTCTACTTGATACGGAGCAACACTTTGAAGCTCTGGAAATGTCTTCGTGTTACCATCTCCAGTGTATTTGATATATTTTGCATTTCTGTTTGTCATCAATCGTTGAAATATTTTTTTCATGCCATCCACTTCCATTTTACCTGATGAGCAGCAATGGTTTTTCACATAACGTGGTTCATGTAGTATTTTCCATACCTCGTATTCTGTTCCTCATCTTTTACCTTTCCACAACCTTTACAATACGACGATGAAACATCCACATCAATAACTTTACCGGTCATATCATCAATAATACTGCACACACCGATTCGAGATGTATGTCCACGGGTTTTCCAAGTTCCATTTCCGACGACACATATGTCATTGCTTTCAGAAGCTAAAATTTTTCCATTTGCTACTTTCTTCATTAATTAACTGCTACTTTTGAGCTGGTAGCTTTGATGTTATTTAAAATCCTATCATAGGGCTTCTGAGATACAGGCTGTTGAATATCTATCGCAGCACAAAAATTTTTAATGCCATACAAACCTAAACCCACTGTGTGCATAGCGTTAGATCATTCTTACATTTACTTCGTAATCATGAATACTTGATTCAAGAACAGGTGAACTTTTGAAAGTAAATAAAGTACTACAAGTACTGCACTGTGTGTGAATATAAAATTCAAAAACTAATCCAAAAACAATTCTTTCTTTGAGTACTGCTTTGGACTTACAGTGACTATAAACTAAGAAATTTGATAGTTCAGATATCACAGTATCAACATTAGTTATTCTATATCCATTTTTATAATCAGAAGTAGTTTTATTTTCCTCCACAGTGCAGTATAAACGTAGGTTTTTTAAGTGATGACGATAATAAACAAGTGAATCCAAAGTTTCACTTTGACTATGTTGATTGCCTTGAAAACAACGTTTTATCGTACGATAACTTTTAGACTTACGAGCAAGTTTACTAGACATTTTTATAAATAGATGACATTTAATAAAATTATCAAGTTTGAAAATCTGATTATTTTCTATGAAACTATAGTAAAATAAAGCGGTTAGATAGCACGATAAGCGTTGAGCAGATCAAAATCCATGATCAAAACAAACGTACGTAAATAAAACGTGCACAGTTTGAGATGTTTTGAATTGTTGACTTCCTTCTTTAGTGGGGTTAAATAAAATTAACATGGGTGGTAGAAAAAATCGTTGCGCATGGAGAAACTGTAGCTTATTTTGAACCCGAAAGTAAGGCAAAAGATGCTTGTTTACGTATCGTTTAAAGGGCAAGTGCGGTTTGTTTACATTTAGCTGAGGACAAGTGGCAGTCAGCATTTACGTTTTTAATTGCTGCGGGCGTAATTTTCGTCTGATTTCCATGGGGTTTGTTTTAAAATGTTCCTAACATTCTGAATTACTTTTAAAAATCATTTTGAAAATTCGATTTTTTGATGGTTTAAAGGTCCTTACCCCCCTTAAATCAGCGTTATATTTATCTTCTTATCTGCGACATTTTTCAGGATATAATTATCAAATTTTGTATGCCACTTCATTAGTGTATGGGACACATTTTAATAACTGAAATTTTATTTTACGGGTTAGCATACAAATTTAAAAAGTGTAACTTTTTAAAATTAACGACAGGAATTTTTTCTTAACACAATCTTGTTTCCAACCTTATTTTGAACATTTTTTTCAATTAACATTACCCACTTGTCTCTAATAGATAAAGAATTAATGCCCGTTATCACCTTTTTGGGACACCCTGTATATAAAATTAAAAGGGAAATATGAGCTGGTCGTATTATGTAGTTTAATTACCTATGTACAGCGTGCCCGTGTTTAAATTAACTGACCTTTATTTTCGCAGCCGTTAGTCCTATATGAGTACTTCCAGTTTAAAATGGTCAAAATTAGATGCAGAGTAAAACATATTAAAAAAGTTTAAAGATAAAAAAAATTAGGGAAAAAATACACAGTCTAAATTTGTATACAGCCCACAAGTCCTTACATTCTTATTTAAGGAAATCTCCACAGACTAAGGATTAAGTAGACCGCTCGCGCAGGGTTGCAAAATGAAGCAAGCACCTGGTCACGTGATGAGTGGACCCGACCGATCCCGTTCATACGGGAATCCATTGATATTTCAATGCGTGAGTGAGAAAGGCCGGTTAGAAAACCTGAAAATTTATTGAAAACGGTGAAATCCTGCAGCGCACATGGATGCAATGAAAAATTGACCAAAGGTGGCTCACTTTTCATCGGGAAATAAAATTTTTATGAGTTTTTTGCTTTATTAATGAAAAATAGCTGCACAAAAATACTTCTTAGCTCCTAGCTCTGACGTTTGTCGCAATTGAAAACGGTGTTATTCAATTTGTTGTGAATGAAATTAATCATTTTCTTAAGTTAATTTTTTATTATCCTTTATGAGAGCTATCTATATATTTTAAATATTTATTAAATGTTCAAAATTAGAGTTTAATCAGATACTACGTGTCTTGATGTAAATTGATATATTTGGCGATGTGTTGGCGAAGTTGTTTATAGTCTGAAATATTCAAGTTTTTCAGGCTATTATTTAAAAGAAAATAAAACTTTATGATTATCAATTAAATGTGGAATGTTTTACAGTATGTAACAAATATATTATCTTTTTCCGTACATATTCACATGAAATGTTCATTTAACATTTTCTTTTTACATAAAGAACCATACTCTATTGAGATTTAGAACTGAATAACATCTTATTGTTTAATTTTCGTTTATTTTTACACATATGTGATGTTTGAAAATGTATTTCGAGTTATTTATTTACTCTCGCTTTTGTTAATACACGTACCGTTTTCCAAAACGAAAGTATATGGAACATGTCCTGAAAAGATTTATCCGATTACTTCTCAGATTTCCAAGAAATCAAGAAAGGATATAATCTCTTGAAATAGTTAACTGAGCTTCTTAATTTAAATTTATTGCCAGTTTTGAACTAAAATAAAATACAGCTTGATTTTATTTCCGCAGCAAATTTGAAGAAAATGATTACCTTCTTTAATAAATTTTCACAAAACTACTTGAAATTTTAATGATGAATACGTTTTTTTCTTCCCCGTAAAAAATAATAACATTAGTTACATTGTCTCTAATAAATAATAATAGCATGATAAAGGTATTGCTTAAAGAATGAACTTTTTTATTTAAAAAATTTAAATATATAATTTATTTTTGTTGTAGTCAGTTGTTAAAATATTACATTATGCGAGGTGCAAATCATATGCACGAAATCCATTTATTCTGATTTCTTTGGTTTGTGAGTTTTTCAAAGAACTAAAATAAACGTTTTCCTACTTGCTAAAATGCGTGTTTCCAACATTCCTCTCCTCATACTCGCTTTACCAAATGCGGCGAAAAGAAGCCAAAAATTTCCTCCTCAGTCACGTGATGAGTGGAATTTCCACCGAGGTGTTTGCTTCACTCGGGAATGGGGTTTTACCACAGCGCGAGCGGTCTACCAGATATCTTTAGTCTATGGAAATCTCTCCCATACAGAAACATCGCAAGCTCGAAAAGCTCGATATTGGTACAACCAATAATCATTGAGATATGAAACATAGCGTTTAGTGACTTAAATCACTTTCCACACGTGCTCTTTTACATATTTTCAGGGGATGTATACCAAATGAAATGCAGAAAAAAAGCAATTTCGTTTCGAAAATTATTCGGAAATCAAATCAGTCAGCCGAGGAGATTTGAACTACATCTGCATTTAGATGCATCAGTTCAAGAGAATTCAAGAGGAATTTAAGTCACGTAGCCGTTATCCGGCTATCTGCTGTACTGAAAAGAAAACACTTAAAGCACATGTGATGAGAAAGTAAAAAACAGGATATTTATCTGTCACAAATTGTTTATTTTTGTTAGGTTTTTAAGAATTTATCTGGGCGAAGGCACTACTAGCTAGACTATTATTTCAAATTACTCAATTAAAATTGCACGAGCTTGCGTACTGTGCTTTTATGTATTATAATTTTTTTTTTTTTTTTTTTTTTTTTTGCAGTGGCAGTGATTAGGAAATATTATGCTATTTTTAGACTTAAACAACAACATTTCTTCATCATACCTACTCAAAATGCTTATTCTTCTTCTGATAGGGCGATACGCTTCCATCTCCATTTGTGTACGGTCTCACACTATGCTCTAAAACTTTGAAGTCAAATTTTTCGGAGAATAAAGGCAGGAGAATTAACAGCTACATCAAAGCTGGCAGCTTTGATGTTACAAAGGGCATTTCATAAAAACTGAGAGTTATTTTTTTACGTAGTGGCAACACCGCGAAACTAAAAAATAGAAGTGCAGGCGATTTTTTCAAACTGTTAACTGTACGTTTATACAAAATTCTAAACGAAGCAGACGATTTTATTTTCCTAGTTCCGTGCTTGTTTAAAGAACTGTTTTATTTGCCCTACAGAAATGGAGATGAGTGATTTAGAGTTAAAAAACGAAATGCGTTGTGCCATAAAATTTTGCGATCGTTTGAGCAAAACAGCTCCAGAAACAGTTAAGTTAATGAAAAAAGTTTACAAAGACAAATGTTTTGGTGAGTATACGATTTTTAGAAGGCATGGTGATTTCAAGAAAATCCGTTTGTCTCCAGAACTGTTATTTCAACAGTGGAGGGTTCTTTGAAGCAGCTTCCAGAAAAGGGCTTCTCTACTTGTCTTGAAAAGTGGGTTGAACGATGGAACCATTGCATATCATCTGACGGAAGGTATTTCGAAAAAGAATGATGTATTTTTTGCTGTAAATACATTTCTTGATTTTTTATGATTTTACTCTCAGTTTTTATGGAATGCCCTTTGTTTTTAAAATCCTATCATAGGACTTTAAGTAACGTACCAATATCTTACCCTTTGTGCTTGCAATTTTTTTTTTTACATGTGCAAGGTATCCTAAATATGAATGTAGGAAACTAGGGCTGTATACAAATGTAGACAGTGTATTTTTTCACTAAATATTTTGTTCGCTTTAAACATTTAATATCTACATTCTCCATCTAATTTTGATCATTTTTTGTAACTGTAAATATGCATCTAGAACCAATGGTTGCGAAAATAAATGTCGGTCAACTTAAATATGGACACGCTATATAATAAATACAGCTTTAGGAATAGCGTCAACCAGCACCCTCATTTCTCATAACCGAAAGCTTGGTAATCTGCAGAGAACCTGTTTTAATATATGGGGATCTGTGGTAAGGTATCGGCATATATTATGCGCTAGTTCACAGAGACAGGTTCACTATTTAAAGAATACTCTGCATTATTGAAGAGAGGAAAATGAAACTTCAAAGAAATCGGTAGGTACATTCATAATAAACCATTGCTGATTAATAATTATTTTTATAAAATTTGTGGCACTATACTATTATTATGTTTTGTTATAAAATGTTATAAATGCAATAATGAAGCATTATAAAGATATTGGGAGTGTAAACATAATATTTAAATTATGCACTCAACAAATTATACTCGAAAAAGTGAAAATCCACACAGCATTGAATTGCTGCGAAAATGCATAAAAATTGATGCATTTTGTAAGGTAATTACTACATCACATGCTGAATAAGTACAAATTCAAGTACTTTTGAATCCTTTTAGCGCTATAATGTGTTTTCCGTGATTATTACTTCATATGTTTAATAATCACGAATTAAAGGATTTTAGCTGCATTTATTGTGACATTTGATTTATTGTGACCTTACAACCCTGTCAGTCTGTAAGAGAAATTCAAACATCAGAGCGTAGTTTGAAGCGGAAAGCAGTCTATTTAACATTGTGGCGGATAAGAGTTTTGACTTAAAGTTCGGCGTGGAAAGATTACAAATTAGTATTGTAGTTCTTAATGATTCTTTCTCAGCCAACAGATCGCACGGATTTATTTTTTATCTTTTATTTTTTAAATCTTTCTAATTTTACAACTTAGTGCAAATTTACAACGCATAGTCTTGTCTGCTACTGTGCCACCTACTTGCAATATTGTGTTGAAAAACACGAGTGCTTGAAAATTACATTAGAACGTGCTGGCGTTGTTTTACTCGCACACTGTACTGCAATGACTTTTTTCATACATGTTTTTTAAAACACATGCCCACATGCAAGTCTTGCAAAAAACAATATAATATTAAAACATACATACTGATGTTTATGGTCTGTATTTCTCTTCTCTTGCTGCAGCATTTTCGAAAGCTTCAATACTTCTTCGTTTAGGAACCTGTTGTGATTTTGAAGGATTCTACACTTTTCTTGAAGGCTTCCGCTATTTCCCTTATGTACAGGTGATTTCCTGTTTTGATAAAAGCAATCATTTGTAACGCACACACACACACACACCACAAAAATAGCCTTTTCATGATTGAATGTTTAGTTGTAAATGTTATTGCTAACACCAAATAACAGTAATTTTCAAATATGTTGAAGTGTTTGTCAAAAGTTGAAATAATAATAATAATAATAATGATAATTTTTTAAATGAATGATCAGCTACATACAATTGGTAATTAATTATAAATTGTATTCTGTTTTAAAAGAGGCTCGGTCCCATTCTTATAATAAAGTAGAATCTCGCTACAACGATATCCTCTATAACGATAATTCTCTCTATTACGATATTTTTTCATAGTCCTGGCTGAATTCCCATTAGATTAATGTGAAACAGTTCTCTGTATTACGATATCCTTTAAAACGATAATTCTCTCTACAACGATGGTAATAATTATCCCTTACATCACAATAATTCTCTCTACTACGATATATTTTTTTTTCTACGATGCATCAGAAGCCCAAGTCATGCACACACATTGAAATCTACACAAAGAAAGTCGAGGTAAAATGTGGTTGGACCACGCCTCTGCCAAAGAACGTCTTCTAAGTTTCGTTTTGCTGATGTAACACTATGGTAATGAGAAAGTGCATTTCTCGTAAGGTGGAAGGACAGTTGGCATTTCCTGGATGAAACATCTTTGATTCCTATCCCCCCCTCTTTTAAAAATGGTCAAGGATTCCTTTCACCGGAACTGATATAGAAAACGATACGTTCTTGTCTGAACTTGAGTAAGAATTTTAACCTCCGATAAATCCTATCGAGGTCGATTATTACACAAGGATATTTTAAATTATTTATGAGTTTTGTTTACTTTGAAGTTTGTTTAGTGAAAATCGAAAGCAGCGGGGTAAAAGAAAACAAATATCTATCGAAGTGAAATTCAACATCATAAAAGATTTTGATAAAGGCATGAAGCAAGCTGAGGTTTGCAGAAAATATGGACTTTCACAGTCGACTGTTGCCAATTTCTGATTTCTTTACACAGAATTCAAAATAAATAAGGATAAATTAATGGGTATGTATTTTCGGTTAATATCTAATACATTAAAAAAAAAAAAAACGATTTTGCGGCATTCAGGTATTATTTATTTAGACATTAAATATTTGTTATTCAAATATGCTAAATATTTATAAGCTATATCACCGCTAGAATCCCTGGCGAGGTGGCAAGGGTATTTAACTAAAATTTGTGAGTGTTGTGAAAATTACTGAAAACTATAAACATGTTTTTCTCCTTTCATTTATTATATATTACTTGCGAGGGTGTGCTGAATGAAAACAGAACACTTTCTTTTGACACCGCAGGGTATGGGATTTATGAAGAACAAAATTCTTTTCGTTCCAATATCGATTCTCTCTATAACGATAATTCTCTTTACAACGATATATTATTTTGACCCCCAAAATATCGTTATAGAGGGATTTCACTGTATTTAACATCTTTAAAGCAGTTACTTTTTGCTGTGTATAAATATTATTTCCAACAATATGAAGAATATTTAATTTATTATATTCTATCACCCCTTAAATTTATCAGGTTTAAAAGGTTATTTTTAAGAAACTTTTATTTGAATTTTGATTTGACTTGATTTGTAGGAACACGGCCAATTACCTACACGTGGGATCAAGGCCGAGAGGGGGGGGGAGTTGTCCTCTGTGGGGGGTCTTTCTAAGGAATCCTAGCCCGTATTTACGCCAAGTTTGAGAGAAAACCACGGAAAAATCCGAACAGCTAGGTGGACGCGTCCTGGGTTCGAACCAGGTACTTTCCGTCTCCCAGTTCAGATCGCTGTACTTTTACTTGAAAATCACTTTTGTTAGGAAAAAAGCAAAAAATAAAAGTTACTCCTTTGTCACTTTTTCACTTACAAATTTTCTCTTTAAAATGACTTCGTATGAAATTTCGAAGAAAAAGTTTTATAAAAATTGAATGTATGAAATAAAATGAAATTCATTACTAAGAAAATTTTACTAGTAATACACTGCCGAAGAGTGCATTTTTAAAGCCCAAGTTCCACAACTTTGTCTGAAATTCGCAAAAAAATGCACTCCTAAAACTTCTAAATCGAAATAATTTCAGAAGAAAGAAATTCTATATAGAAATATTTTGAAAAAAAAAAAAAAACTTTAGGAGGAAGATAGTAATAAATACTTCAAAACTGATCCAAGATTAAAGAAGATCTATAGAGCAGGAGAAGAATTGTGAAGCTTGATGTCATCCAGATAAAAAAACGCAGCAACTGTTTTTATTTGCAACATAATCTTTTTAACAACACATTTTATTTAAGGCAAAGATAAAAAATTAATTTCTTTCTATTTTCTTTTCTGTATAAAAGAGGAGGTAGAGAACAAGGCACTCATGAGTATCAGATATCTATTGTCTTTTAGAATCAAATTTTATAAATACAAGATGTCAAAACCGAAGCAAATATTCCTATTCCAGCTGATTAAGAAATTTTGCTAAAGAAAATGAAAGTCATTCTGATACATTTTCTTACGAATACTCCAATGTTACATAAAAATGGAAAAAACGCTATCAATGTGCAGGGTACATGTTTTTTCTTATCGAAAACTTTCTGGGTGTTAAAACTTAAGACACTGTCAAAATGAAAGTATGAATGTTATCAATAATTAATTTTAAGTAGTATGAAATAATTAGAGTGACTTATGACTTGGGTTATCATTTACGTTTACTATTTTGCCAAAAACATACTTGAAGTTTTGATGGTAAACTATTTAACTGCACTCCATTTTCATTGAAATAGCAAATTAAATAGAAAAATAAAAAATTCTATTTCTGGATGCATTTTTCTGATGAGTACGTGACTGATAAGGTGTAAAGTAAAAAATAAATAGTTCGTTACCCGTTTGGCCATCGCACGAAGTTGTTCTTCATCGTAAAAAAGGCTGCCTATCGTTGTACTGAAGCAACACAAAATAGGCCAGCCATCATTTAAACTAATGCTAATCTTTTTAAACATACTTATATAGATTTAGTTCAAAATGACACTGGAGTACCATACCACTGTATAGCAAATCACAGGAGTTACACACAAATAGTTTATCACAACAGCTTCTAGAATGTTTTTGTATATGTTTAAAACCTAATAATTTGATGCTCTTACAATTTATTATAGAAATCTCTTAATGCCATTAAATGTAGCTTTCGACATGGTTAATTTCTTCCATTTTGACAATGTACTTAATTAGCTCTATTACGCGACCATATTTGCAAATTTTAGTAAAACTTAGTTGTAGATGGCCAAAGTAAAATTTAAATAAATTTATGCTGTTTCAGAAATTTTTAAGAGTGTACTCTTCTTAAAATATTTCAGTTTATTACTTCTTTTGTTCTTTTAATCTATGCTCTAAATAATAAACTTAGCCTTCAGATTAACTGCTCTTCAATATTAAAAAGAAAGGACCACTATTTTGCCCTCATTAAATCATTTTGATGTTGATTTCTGCTGTCCTCTGCTCATTAAGATTAAAAATCAGAGAAAGAGCAATTTATACGAAGTGTATAAAGCAATTTTCACTTGTTTAGCTAGTAAAGCGATACATATCGAGTTAGTTTTATGGCATGGTACTTATAGTGGATGATAAGCTCACACTCTGTAATTTCGCGACCTACAGCAATAGTTACAAGAACCCCTCAGGGGTCTGCGGACCACAGTTTAAAAAGCCATGATCTGAGGCAGTTTCTCCAACTTTTACTCTGGTGGAGCACTTTGAGGCGAGGGTCGAGTTAAGGCAGACTTACTGAAATAGTTAGCGGTCCTGATGGGAAGGTGAGAGTGGTTAAAATTAAGACTGCAGCGAGAATTTTTAGACGAAATGTTACAAAAATATGTCTTTTGTCAATGATGTAAGTTGATTATTCTTTTACAATCCATCTTAACTTCTTGTTTAAAATTTTGTATTACTTGTAAGTGATTCTTATTTAGCATAAAACTTCCTCTTTTGCTAAACAAGTAACGTACATAAGTGCAGCATCTTTTTCTGCTAAAAGAAGCAAAAAGAAGTTTATATGAATGGTATATTTTTTATACTTTAGATCAGAGTTTCTCAAACTGTACTGCGCGGAGCACTAAGTGCTCCTCTTGAAGGTTAGAAGTGCTCCACTTTTTTTTTCTTTCTTTAGCCTTCATTTTACTATTCTCAATTTTACAAAGATGCTCCACGAAGACCCTCAAAGAGCTCGGTTAGAGAAAAAGTTTGAGAAACTGCCTTAGATCATGGGTTGTTAAACTGTGGTTGGCAGATGCCTGGGGGTTCTGGTACCCATTACTAGGGATCCGCGAAATTATGAAAAATTGTTACGAGCTTTACAAGAAGTCGATAAAAAGCCATTTTATGGCGATTTTTATGTTTTTTAAAATTATAATCGTATTCCTTAAAAACTGTGTAATATTTATATTATTCTTTAAGTTTTTGTCAGAAGTTGATTATTTTATTTTCATGCTTTTATATTTCCACTGACTAGGAGGCAATACTGCGCGCTTAGAATTTTTACCAATCTTTATCATACCATTGTTGTTACGAGATAACTGAATTATAAATTAAATTTCAAGAACAAAGTAAAATGTCTAGGGTTTGGATGGGGCTCGAGAAAAATATACCCCCTTCAAGAAGGGGGTCCTCTGTCTATATAAATTTACGAAACTCTGCCTTAGATGATCGTTTCACTTTGAGCTAATTATTAATAGCTGCTTTTCCGAAAACTGTAATCTTTGAACAACCGTTGAGAGCAATTTATAACACAAGGTATATATTAACAAAAATAAGCGTTACAATTCTCAAATTTCGTCAACGGTAAAATACAAATGATGTTTAACTTACAAACTTTTACTATGATTTATCGAAATCAGAGAATAGACGAATAGAAAATGAAATTAATCACCATATAATAAAACAGTCTTGAATAAGAGAAGATTAATATTTTCACTAGCATTAAATTTTCTTAAAAAGCAGATTAAATTTTAGTCTCTTAAATAATGACCCTTCTAAGGAAAAGATAAAGTGCATGACATCAAAATATAGTGCTATCTAAAAGATAAAAGGAATAAAACTCATTTTAGAAAAGTATAGAACAAGTTAATCTCTTAAGAAAACCTAGAAAGGCACTAATTATGAGAAAGGTTCCTTTAATTATTTAAATGAAGAAAAGCACCAACTTAGGAGAATATTTTAATACTTTTACTTCTTTAACGCACTGTAAATCAGAACATCGTGCCTTGAACGTAAGAAATATTCAAATGATAGAGATTGAATAAGTGAATATATTTTTCAATATTGTAGTGATAACGCAGCTTAGAGAATCCTTAAACTCAGAATGCTTGAGCATTACAGAACGTTGCTCTTGGAACTATTCTAGTAGATTTGACAATTATATAATATACTTTGGGAATTAAATAATCTCATTATGTAACGAAATAGAATGGGCAGTGCTCGATACAAATTTTCTGCTCTTTGAAAGATTTCCAGTTATGAAAAGTTCATGCAAAACACATTAGAAGTGGTAAAAAAAGTAGAACTTTAGATTTTATTAATTTATTAATATATGTAGCTGGCGAAAATCAGAGTAATTACTGGAAATGGTTGCATGCCTAAGGATTCATTATATCAAATGTAAAAAAAAAAAAAAAAAAAGATTCGTTTGCCTGGAAAGGATATAATAATTTGCTGTTTTTCTAAAAACAATTAAAATGGCTTCGTAAGGGACGTGAACTATGTATTGTAGTTCTAGAGTGAAACAACGCATTTATAAAAATCATAATTGTAACATGGTGAAAAGAGTTTATGTCTTAAACTCTCAATTTAATTTTTATAAGAAAGTGAAGAGTGACTCTATCTTCTTGGAACAGATTTTTAACTTAAAAAAAAATCTATATATTATTTTGAAACATGTTTTTCTTTCGGCAACTAAATTGAGAGAACGGCTGGGTGTAAAAACTCGGTTGAGGTGTCTCAAGAATGGTCTCGGCCCGTAGATGTGCCATCAAAAGAGAAAATCAGAAAAAGTCGAACGGTTTAGGCGTGGCGGAACAGCAAATGTGCAAAATTTCGCTATAGAAATAACTTTGTGGTTTATTAACTCCATTATTGGCAGACGATTGATATGCGTAAGCTCCGTAATGTTCGATTTATTTGGAAAAATATTTGTTAGAAATTGCATCCGTTTGTAAACGTTGTGTGGCAAATGTAGCAACAGTGTGTAGTGATAATAAATGTGTTGTTCTAAATTCTGATTAGAATAAGAGCAAGTATGATTTTAAAAAAAGAAATGAAAACCGACTTCGAATTACTTCACCATAAAGAAAAATTAATCGCATTCGAAAATTAAAAGGCTTTGGCCAAATTCTCACGAAGTATAGCAGGTATTGCCAAATTGAGTTCAGTCTTGGAGACTTATTTTTTGACGACAAACTTGGCGATAACTCGCCAAAACTAGTAATATTTCGCCATACAAATAACATTGTGGTTTATTAAAACTCATTGTTGGCAGCTAAAAACGCCTTCTTTATTTTGACGCTTTTTCTGTTAATCTGGAATGTGTTTTTTCTCTAATTTAGAGAACAGCTAGGTGTAAGAGAATTTTTAAAATGTCTAAAAAAGGCCTTAGCCTGTAGATGTGTGATCAAAAGAGAAAAATAGAAAAAGTCGAACAGATCAAACATGGCGGAACGGCAAATGTGCAATTTTTCGCCATAGAAATAACATTGTGGTTTATTAAATACATCTGGTAGTCATAAAAGTTTTCTTTATTTTGGCGCTTTATCGCTTATTTCCTTAATTTTTTCTATATATTAACTTGAAACATGTTTTTCCGGTATCCACTAAATTGAAAGAACAGCTATGTGTAAAAATTTGGTTGAGAGGTCTAAAAAATGATCTTGGTCAGTAGATGTGTCATCTAAAGAGAAAAATTTTCAAAGTCGAAGGGATCAGGCGTAGCGGAACTTCAAATATGCAATTTTTCGCCATAGAAATAACATTGTGGTTTATTAAATACATTTTGCTGTCATAAAAAGCCTTCTTTATTTTAGCGCTTTATCGCTCACTAGCACTAGGGTGCTATTTCGTTCACGCCCAGACTTTGTCTACTCGATTCTGTCGATATGATGTGTAGACAGGTTTTTTAGAGATGAACTGTCACGGTGGAAATCTTTTTAAATATATTTGCCGCATAACGCGGAAGGGGGGGGGGGAAGAATAAGTCTGACAAGGTTTGCGATTTTTGATAATTGATCGCCAAGTTTGCGGCAAAAAAAAACAAAAAAACTTAAAAACTGAACCATACCTGGCAATGGTTGTAAAATAGCTTTAGTAGGCAAATTTAATGTAGATATTAATTCCAAAGATGTGCTTTATGCAACGAGAAAGACAAATACGGAATAAGTTTGACGAAGATTGATAAACAGTTTTGGTAGGCGTTTTTAAAATAGATATCAATTCTGAAAAGTGTTTTATGGAACACAGAAGACAAATATAGCACACTCATGGATTATGATGCTCATTCCGAACAGTATTTAAAATGGTGAAGTATAGTTGGAATATGCTTGGCGAAGATTGTAAAACAGTTTTAGCAGTTATAGATTTCGATTCCAAAGAAGTGTTTTGTGGAAGAAGGAAGAAAAATACGGCACGGCCATGAATAATGATACACTTTTCAATTTAATGAAACAAGGAAGAAAAATAGGGACGGCGCATGGATTATGATACGCTTTTAATATACAGCACTTTAGTGAGTATTTAAAATATGAAAGTGTTTCAGATTTTTTTCAGAACTTTTCTCCATACAAATACATTGTAGTTTGTTAACGACATTGACGGCAGTTATAAACTCCTTCTTTAGTTAACGATTTATCTTTTATTTCTTTAATTTTTCAGTTTTCTGTCTGATACTGGATCTTTACCATCGAGGGTAGCTTGAGAAAAGGCAAATAAACCAGGGAGCGCGCGATCGCCATTTGGCGGATTAGATTTTTTTGTCTCTTGAAATCCGAAATTTTTCATTATTTTCGCTTCATACTTTTGGCGTTTACCTTTCTGCGTCCGTATTTTCTCATGGAATGTTGTATGTCACTCTTTCAATGGTTAGATCAAAGAATGCTGTGGCAGTCAAGATCATTTAAGAAAATTCACTTGGACGTTTCGTGGCCGATGACTTTACCCAAAATATCGTCTTCAACGAAATGCTCAATTAGAATTTGTAACTGTATTTGCTCATTCGTCAATTAATATCTACTCTTCTTTTTTTTAATTAATAAAGATAGTTAAAAACAAATTTTAAAGATTTCAATCATTTCATCGTCATTGTACAGTTGCTAAGAACTGGCGTGAAACCTTTTGTTTACTTTCTGTCACAAGTCATGTTCCGTCCGAGTAGCTCTTTGATTTTTCCTGTTAGTTTTGTTCAAGATCTTGGTGACATTCTTGATCGTTCCGATTTATTTTTGAATATTACAGTCAATAAAGTGACCGTCGAATTCGACGGGTTCCAGCTAGAATTTTATTGTTTTAGCAAGGAAGTGTTATTCAAAAAGAGTAAAATATATTAGAAATACGACATATTTCTATTATTCCAAAACACTGCCCCCCCCCCCCCGCAGCACTTCTTTATTTGTTACTCAGGTGTCCTTCCTAACATTTAGCCCGAAACCATCGAATAGTGACATAGAAGCCTTATTTTTTGCATTTCCTTATACATAGTAAGATAAATCTTTTATTTCCGTATTACGCTGATAAATAAAATATATAGTCATTTAAGAAGCACTCCATTGTAAAGCAAATATCAATCTTGGTTTCCTCTTTGCGAACTATGCACAGTTTAAACGAAATTTTGGAGTAATTACTTTATTTAGAATGTAATAACTAATGTAACAACTAATAGTAAACTGCTAACACTGGAATGTGAGTTGCAGATCAATATTTTTTTTTCTTTTTAACATGTTTAAAATCATTATTTAATTTTCCTTTTCCTTTTAAATTTTAAATTGGTTTATACTCCAAATCTAATCGCCTTTCCATAGTTTCTTTTCACACCTCTACCATTTGAATACGTTGGAATTATACATATTAACCGCATAGTTAGGTTTCTTTAATTAAAAGCATTTTTCCTGCTATCCTTTTTGAAGTTCACTTCCTTATTTGTCCTTGTCTGTTGGTGGTGGAATTCTGGTATTTAGCTATTTTTCTTTTAATTTTCTATTTTTGTTAAGCCAGGTGGTTGCAGATGTTAATTTTTTCCTTCTGAAAAGTATTCATTCACTCCAGTTGTCATTATGTTCTCGGGCTTTTGGTTGCAATAATCATGTAGAAATGATGGGGGACTATTGAGGGAAGGGAAGAAATTAGCTTTCCGCTAAACGCACTAGAAACTGAAAATTTAGCATAAGCTTAGTAATGCGGCTTGTGGCTGAATTTTGGAAAAATATTGATTCATCATATTGAATCAATCTAATGTAATGTGAATGATTATCCAGTTTGATAGAATCATTCTTAATGAAAACAACAATATCAACCACAAAAAACCCTGATCAGCATAGGATGTATAATCAATACCATAATGTTTGCGTTTTCAGAAGAACAATTATGTATTTAGATTGACAATATGTATCCGACATTGAGGATACAGAGTTTAAATAGTTTTAAAACAACACCAGCCTTTATTTAGTAGTGGGAATTATTAGAAACATTTCTAATGAAAATCTAATCAAAGAAACACTGGAACAGTATCGTATCAGTATTTGCTATTAGTGGTATTAGTTTAAATTATATACTACTCCGAAATCTCAGTTAATAATTTTAAAATCATCATTCATAGCAATAAATATTGAGTATCTTGACTACTAAAAATGTGTAGTATATATTTTCAATGCAAAACAGATTTTTAAAATTACTGTAACAATTTAGCTACAATAATATTTTGCTACTGTTAAAATATTGCATTCCTACAATTACTACTACAGGTTCCTTTCTAAAATAAAATATTAAGCGATACTTGCGATCAATTAACCTTGTTTTCATAATCATTGTGTCAACAGTTATTTAATTTTCTAGTGTACTAATGTTTCCAAGACACGATAAAATCGTACGTTTACATTTAAGAAAGCTTTGTAGAAAATGTTTGATAGGAATAAAAGAGCTACATCGTGTATCTAATTCAAAGGAAGTAATGTACATTTTCGGCGAAATATAAGTTCTCCAATGAGATTTCAGTGACCTTATCTGTTATTTCTTTAATGGTGTTACTTCTTTGAAGTAAATTTTGTAGTATTATTAAGAAGATGACATCAGTAAAATTTCCCCCTACGATTTGATTCGTTACGAAGAAAAAGGTCTTTTCGATATTGCATTGTTTAGAATTAAAGACTGATGTTAAAATTTCGTTAAAATTGTTAAATTGCTATAGATCCTTTGCATTATGTAGTTCTAAGATATTTTATTTAAAAATCATGTATTTAATAATCAAGACAAAAAATTAACACCTTACGACAAGCTAAGATTATAATAATGCTTCTTCGCTAGCTTATCACATTCTCACCGATGTCAAGAATTATAAAATTTGGAGGAGGGGGGGGGAGCATACAACATTTAATTAAATGTACTACGATTTAGTAGATTTTTCAATGCGACTAAAGCTTAAGATTTTTTTCTGGAACTTTCATCAATTGCTTAAACTTATATCATTTGTATAAGTATAGCTTCCGAACAAACATTCCGATAAAAAAAAAAATGCCTTTGTGTTGCGTGATCTAATCTGCTCAAAGTCCTCTTAACATACACTTAAAAGTATAATATTAACGAAAGCATTCATTCACCCTTTGTACAAAGTGAAGGAAATATTGTAATCGTGAAAACTTTTGGGATTACGATATTGACGGAAATGTTTATTTTGGCTATCCCTGAATCCATTTTGAAAACCTTCTGCTTGACGTCTGGACGTACATATGCATTGTATGATCCATTTTGACCATCCCTCAATCCATTTTGACCTTCTCAATATTTTCCTGCTGAGGAACGGAAGACCTTCGTTGTCACTTCGAAGGTAAATACAATTTTTATGACAGCTATGTGTGTTTATTACACGGATGTTTAGTTTATATATCTGTAGCACCAGCTTGTTTCGTGCTTTTATTTATTCAGTAATTATTATTTGATTCTAACTATACTGAAATACTTTTTCACCAAAAAATACTGGACAAAATCCAGCAGTTTTTAGCAATACCAGTTTTAAAACTGATGATCTATAAAAAAAAAAGAACGAAAGAAAAACTACAAACAATAAAAAAGGAGTTTCGTGTTTTTTTAAAAATTGTATGTTAAAACCTACCGACATACTTATTCAGATTGTCGAAGCCCGAGCCCGAAATTTCAGCTAATAGGTATATAAAAGTCATTGACTTCATTGGTATAATATCAAAAAATTTTCCGTTTGTACAAATCAAAGACAAATATAATAGCAAACTATTAATGCGCTAATTCTTTATATCAAAGTTTATCAAATAATATTAATTAGTTTATTTCTCCCATAAATCACTTTTTAAAATCTGTTTACAAGGAGTATGTTCAATAAAAGAGAAATTTCTCACAAGCCCGCACCTGGCTTGGGCTCGGGCTGAGACCATCTTATCTCTACTGCCCAACCTCCTGACTTATGGCTCATCATTTAGGGATGAGTGCAACCCCCCTCCCCCCAATATTTTTAAGAACTTATCCGTTCTGAAAAGTTTTATGCGTCTGCTTTTTAAATTTTTTTTTTTATTTAAGAAAAAGAAAATTACGTGTATTTTTACCATTTAATCTTTCTAATATTATGTAAGATGTACTTTGAAGAGATTTAATTAACAACTCAGCACTTATTCAAGTCATATTTTTTTAAGACTGCTTAAGTAGAAAAATTCTGTATTTTGAATCAACTTTATTCCAAAAACCAGAATTTTGGAAGATTTTCTTCTAGTGACGTCTGTGTTATTTTAATACGTATTTTGTTAGCAATATGCAGAAAATGTTAATCTTGTGATCAAACTTATTCCAAAGGTAGAGTTGCAGAAATCTCATAAATAAGAAAAAAAAAATCTCATCTGGTTGAGATACTCACTAGGCTAAACTGGTACATAAGCATCAATATACATAGATAATTATATTGAAGAATTATTAATTAACTTGCGAAATTAATACTGAATAGCATCTTTAAACATTTATTTAAGGATATTTTTGTGAAATTACTAATTAAATTATAGTCTAATTAGAATTGATAATGAGAATCTTATTTTTAATTATAATTAATAATTAGAATATTATTTCTATTTCTAATTAATAATTAGAATCTTGTTTTAAAATGCAAGATTAATTAATAATTAAACTATTTCTAATTACAATTAATAATTAGAATATTAATTGAATAATTATTCTGTTGGATAAAACTCTCTGTGTTCCTCCCGAAACAAAATCCTGGTTACGCTAGAGCTTAATTGTGATTCGACTAATTTTTGCACTCATATATGCTTGTGCACATCCAGCACCGCAAGATAAAAGAAAAAAAATTATTCATCTTTATATTTTCTCTAATAATAAAAGAATATAAATTATTTGTTACTCACCAGATGGCGTCGCCATCCGGATCTTCAGCTGATCTGAGTCTTTCCTCGAGTTCGTTTACTAAAAGGATTTTTTCCTCAATGATGCTTTTATACGCAGATTCACGATTCAGAGCTTTCGCTAAGTCGCACTTCGTACACCTGTAATTGAAAAATAAAAGTTCGGCACTAATAATTGAGGAAAGTTCAACTTTAAAAGCGTGTAAAAACTTTTACCACTAAGTTACGCATTAGAATATAGAATTTCATATCCATGCGCCCATTTCTAAATTATTAAAATGTGAAATAAGTGGATCTTTTATAGAATGTAAAATTTAATAACGTGGTATTTTTTTTTATAAGTGAAAGCATCAGTGCGCTTGAATTTTGTTCTTTTGATACTGTGAAAGATATTTTTCTTCGTATATTCAATGGTATCACAATGCATACAATTTGAGGTTATTTAAAGTTCAGAAACTTTCGCAAAACATTCACAGGGGGTATAGTAGAATAGAAAGATCTACCCCCCCTCTCTCTCTGAGATGCCTCGTTCCTCTTACATCTCTCCCCCCCAAAAAAAGCCTGTTTTTCATTTTTTAAAAATTTAAATTTTTACATAAAACAGCTTACTTTTTGGATATAATTAATCTTAACAAAAAGAAAACCTTCAGATAGTATATTCTGTTAAAACTACTGCGGGATATATTAACGTAACGTTGGATTACTTATCGTTTAGTTGGTTGTAATGCGCCCGTTGAAAAACGATGAACATAAAAAACACTTTTAATTTAATATGCTTAAAATGTCTATTAGCAGGATATATTGTGCTTTTGTCCCTATAATGCTATGCTTTTGTCCCTATCTACTAAACTACATATCACTTATTCTAATACTATCTGCATCCGTTTCTCCCAATGAAATGCTCAGTTTAAATATTCAAAACCTTCATGGTTCAGCAAAAGAAAACATTTTAATCTCGGGGAAAATATTAAACTGTGTAATCACGAAAAGCTATTTAGAATCTCACAGATTGCGAATATGACGGAAATTGTGAAGCAGAGTATACCAATGTCACGCAATTTTTAATTTATGAAGACACATTTTTGATTGCAGCAAAAGAAATCTCGGGTAGTTCATTCAGTTAAATCCGGATAGTTTACCCAGTTAATTTTCTAACGTAGTAATATTCACACTTCCAACGACGTTGACAAGCATTTTATTTTCTTTATATTGAGCCATTTTGGCAGGACTTAATTTAACATTAAAAAACTTACTTATGGAACAACTAAAACAAAAGATTGACTAAGAAACGATTGAAGTATTTTAGTAAATTAAACAAAATAAAAATTTCAGCCGTGAAAATGAGGTATAAAAATTGTAGAAATTAGCCTTGTTATTGATTCCATCAAATATTGAACGATTTCGACTGTTTTAAGAGCTAGAAGATTGCTCTAGTGACTATACTTCAGTTCGAAAGGTTCTACTTCGGTTCTCAAAGTTTATGAGATTTTTTGGATATTCCCTTCGTATATTAGATGACTATCACCTAGGTTCCCTTTAAAAGCTTTCCACCAATGCATACTCCCACTTTGGATGTGTAGAATATAAATAGCGTCTCAAAATGACCTCACATTTTAAATTGTGTCATTTTTTTTGGGGGGGGGGGATATAGTGTAAAGCTTCAATGTTTTTGTTGATTTGTATATTGCAATGTTTTTGCAGACTGAAAATTTAAGCATCTTCATAACAGGACACAGTTTGATAATAGATTAATTTTATTAGATTTGGCGTAATTAATTAGTTGTTGATTGTACAAATAAAGTGATTTAAATCAACAGATGCTTAGAAAAACTAATTTTTTACATCTACCAATGCAAAATCAAAGTGAGTGGTATAGCAGTCGAGTGAAAATGTCTTTAAAATGTTTATTAAACGACCGGGTTATTTTTTGAACCTTGAAGGGTATTTTGGCACACTAGTAAAAAAAAAAGACTCAAAGGAGGACGGTTTAAAATAAAACCAAAAATTAAAAATGATTTCACTGACAATATTTTAAAGAATTTCGTTTGTTAAAAAATTAAATTACTTCAAGCTTTTCGTGCTCCCTTTCCACATGCACCACGTTGGTAAGTTTTAAAAATGCGTATTTAGTCATACTTTGAAAAACTTATTGCTTAATTCGTATAGCTTAATATGATATTATCGATATCTTAGTACAAGCTAGTCAAAAATGTTTAATTGAAAATATGTAAAATATTAGTTTTGACTCGCTCGATTAAAACGGCTTTTAACAGCGAACTTTTCAGAAAAGGTGAAATTCTCTAATAGTTTTTATATTGTAATCAGAAGGCGTAGTGTTGAACATTAATGCATTAAAATTCGTCGAAAGAGCATTTTTCATATCACTATAGATATTTGTATTGAAGTAAAGCTACGGGGGGGGATAGGGCACTACATTCCCCCCCCCCCGCATGAGGAATTTTTTTGCCCTACAAAATGTATTTTCTTCACTCTCTAATCACACGCACGTACACATATATATGAGTTGCAGTAGTCACACCCACCCCTCCCTCTCCATGAAAAATTTCTCGATACGCCACTGCAGCAAAGTTATGTGGAAGTGAGAAAACTACTTAATATTTAAAGCTTCTACATTTTATTTATTTATATTTTTTTGAAAGAGAGGAGCGGTGGGACATTTCAGCACAAATAATATCCAAATTGTGTGAACATAAAAACTTCCAACCCAACAGATTTAATGAGAGTATGCATATTAGTGATGAGTTTAAGCTCATATTTGAAGGTTCAAATATACTTGATCGCAAAATATTTTAGCATCCTGTACCGAAATTTAAACTTATTGAAAAATCGGTACCGTATTAAGCAAATGTATCACTACCTAAGGTTAGCAACTTCGCAACTAAAAATTAGACATTTTTTTAAACGTATCCAATATTTTCAAACTAATACTTATTGACAAAACAAAGTTCCTTGCAAGTTAAATAAACAGCTTTTCAAAGTATTCGGTAGTTTTTCTTCTACGAAAGGAAAAGAAAAATAATAAAGATTTTCAACAAGGGAAATGACATTTCTTAAAAGTCTCCGCTTATACAAAATACATTTGAGTAAACTGATCTCTCCACGCGAAAAAGATACGTTTCTAAGAATAAAAGTATGACTCCAGGTTTTATGGTTTACGATTTCAAAACATGATGCTTTTAGGCGCACGAAACTCCCTGTAACATGTTTTATTGCGTTAAAGTGTAGAGAGACAACAAATGAGAAGACAAGTTACTTGAGAAGTACATATAAAAGAAGGATACTAGAGAAAATGCAATCTTGTCACTTCAGATAGATCAAATGATTTTTCAAAGAATTTGACAGAGATATTTGAATTTAAAATTAACCGAATGTTATGAGGAATGGTATATTTTATTGACTTTCAGAGAAATAAGGTTATGACTAAAATCTTTTTTGAAGTAATGTATGTAGAGCTCGAGTTAAAATTAATAAATGGAAATTTGCAATTATTTATTGTACATGATATTTAGGATATTTTCAAGATATTATATAGAAAGTACTATTTTTTCGATGTTTTTGGAGCATTTCAAGTTCGCTAAAAATCTAACGAATCATCATTGATGTAAACACAAACGGTGGAAATTAAGACAAAATCAAAAGCTGTGACAATGTAATTTATTGATTTGAAAAATAAAAACTTGTATAATAATTTACCGAAAAATTTGTGTAATAAAAACATTTATTTAACAACGTATGTATAAACTTAAAGTTAATAAACGAAAAAATGCATTAAAAAATTTGTAAGGCATGAGATTTAAGTAGCCTAAGCATATTGTAAAAGACATGTTAAAAGTTCTACAATTTTGATAAATTTAAAGAACATGCTTTCTGATAAATACTGCTGAATTTAAAACTAACTGAAAGCTATGGTGATATATTTTATTGATTTAAGGTGATTTTTAAATTAATCACTTTCATAAGTTAAGTAAATTTTCCTTCTAAGTCAAACATGTCACAAGAAGTATAGATATATAAACGTAATTAAACTTTAAACATAAAAATATAAATGCTTTTGAAAAAAGAAGCATGGTCAAACATTTCATTAAATTACCTAAATTTAAAATGCCCTAGGCATATTTCTTCAATATTTATTAGAATAAATTTCGTTTTCCTTTTACGACATGCAGTAACTGTTTTTGATGCATTTAAATATTCATTGAAAAATTTAAGAGAAAAATCGTGTTTCTTAATGCTAAAATAGTACTTAATTTTTTCTTTCAAAATCTGCTTTTGAGATTAATTACAGATTTAATAGACCTGCTTACTAATCCAGTTATGGTTGCTAAGCTATATATTTTTTTAAATAATAGCTTATATATTACGAATTTAAGGATTTTAAATAAATTTAAAGATTAAGATGAAACTTAAAGTTAGAAATACAACAGAAACATTCTTCTGAATACAAAAATGTTAAATATTGCTTTTACTACTTTACTTTAATATTATTTTTTCATTAGTTGTACTTTAAAGTCTCATAATTGATATAGAAAAGTGGAAGGTAAAAAGATCAATACGTTTCAAATTATTATAGATACTCAGCTACTCTGTTCAAGAAAATTGTAAGCATATATTTCGAAAATAAATTCTGCATTTTAAAAATCAGTATTCGACTTAGGAAATAATTGCATGAATATAAAATATTTTGTTATATAATTGTATGACCCATAAAAACTGTGAAAATATAATTTGCAAATACTGCTCTTTAACGATAAGTTAATCAACACTACAAAAATGTGCACTGTTACAAAAATGTTTCTTTAACGTAGAACATAATTATTGTTTATGAGTTGCATTAATTTATACTAGTCTAGCTAATAATTCGTGTTTTTTCGGAAAATATTTCTTGTACATAAATAGTGGCAGCTCCTAATATTTAGAAGCATATTATACAGACTCTGCCTAACATTATCTGCTTAGTATTACATCAGAATAATTTGTTTTTGTTTCAGCTCTAGCATTTTTATCTTTATTCTGTTATGGAAGGAAAAATAAATGATGATTTTAGCTCTCTTAAAAATGAATTGCATATTTGTTTACTCGTAAGATATACCCCAGGAAAAATATTTGTAAAATTTATATATATTCAACAATGTATCATAAGAAAATTCTCCGCTTTAATTTATCAAGAAACAACTCTACATACCCGATGTATAAAATATTTATAGAATGAAAAATAAATCTTGAAGTAAAGTAGACATGTTTTATTGAAGCAGCATATAAGAATAATGCAATAATCTATTTTATCAGTCCATGCATACGGTTCTTGTTTTTTTTGTATATCTTCAAAGTTTACTTTGAAGAATTTTGCACAAATTCAGTTACACACACACACACACAAAAAAAAAAAAAAAAATTAAACTCAAAATTTGGCTAGCAACCATATACCATTTAGAGCACTACAATAAATGCAGATCTTTCGTTGTGTGCAGAATAATATTTTGTGATTCCCAAAGAAATTAACGTTGTTTACTTCTGCAGATAGTGCTTGTAGTAACCCTACCCAGAAGAATTTTGAATGACTATAAAAGAACTTAGTAAAACACAATCATATTAACTGACTTCATTCAGTTCTGAAGATATTACGGAAATAGCCAATTTCTCTGTCGCTGCTTTCTTTAGCTTGATGGCTGAATTTCCGAAGTGTTTTTGATTAATAACAATTAGGTCTAGTTATAGATCTAAACTGTCAAAAAGTTTTGAAGATTATTAGAGTAGTATCTTTCTCTAAGATACGTAATTGATTATCAGTTTGAATGCCTGAACTGTTAGATAAATTTACTTGTACTTATTATTTTTGGGCCATTTTCAAAATTGGGTACCATTTGGAAATTTAAGAAGCAAGAATAAAATGTCAAGTAGTTTTTTCCCCCATATTATAAAACATACGTTTTTTCTGTGCATAATTTGAATATTATTCATGCATTTCTTTTAAATTTTCATAGATTTTTTATTATGAGACTCGATTAAAATTACCATTTCTGTTACCGGACCTTATTCTTTTTAAAATTTGTGCACTTACTTTCAGCACAGAATAACGCAAAGTGAAATACTACAAAAGTGTGGAGTCATTTTGACCATACAATGTAGTATTTTAGATTTAAATATATACTTTTTTTTTTTTTTTTTTTTGCAAGTGTTTGTTTGTCATGTCTGTTATTTATTATAGTAACAGACATGACCGGTAACAGTCATGAAATTAAAAAAAAAATCATGAGTCTAAATAATTCCACAAGCAAATGAAAAGAGGCATTAATTTAGACTTAAAATCTAATGATCTAAATTAATCATTTGGATCAACAAATAAATAAACATATTTTGTAAAACTAATTAAGGTAACAGGCATGACATGCAATAAAAATACTTATCAGGTTTTTGCTTTTACAGTCAAATGCCAAAAACTCATGATATCTGCTTATATTTCTGTTTTGACCACTTTCTAATGGTAAACAGGTGGGTCAATTTTTAATTTCGTTGTTTAAAAAGTTGAAAATAATGCATGGTAACAGACATGGCCTACATGGACTATATTTAACTATCAAAATTCTTATATTTTTCTTATAACCTTATAAAAAGATCTTCATAATATAATTTAAACTCTATTTCACAATGTTAAAGCATGTCAGGGCAGAAAGTTTAGTTTCTGAGCAGTAATTCTGCATAACACGCTCTTTGTTCTATGGTTCGGACAGCTACATTTCTGTATCGTCTCTACTCATTTTTTAAATTATTAAATCGTATGTTCTTTAATCTATTGTTTCACTACTGGAAACTGTCTGATAAACACCATGATAAAAAGAAAAATCATTTAAATTTTCTTATACCTTGTTAAAAAAAAAAGTGTTTTTCACACGGACAGCAAATGGCACCGTATATTGAAAATGACCCGTCCATTTATGAGATGAGCTTGTAGTCGTCGAATAACAAAAACTGTCCTAAGCAAAATAATGCTAATATTTCATTGAAGAAAAAGTCATAGTGACTTTACCGAAACTACTATGGTCACAGTGTCGCAAGCAGGACGTATTTTGATGTTGCCAAGTCAAAATGTGACATATTGTTTATCGTAATGTGACACTCAGAAAGGTTGGTTCTAAGGCCTTAAATATACTGTGTATTGATGTCGCATATTGATTTATAATTTTATCTCAGCACACAGCTGCCAAGTTCCACAAATTTGGTGTTGACACAGTTTTCTGTTGTCAAACAAGGGGCAAACGAATCATTGGTTTAGTTTAATGTTTTGGAAATACAAAGCTTCTGATGGCACATGCAGTGTGGTGTGGATTGTTCTAAAGAAGTGATATAGTAGATATGCAGCTACTTGAAACTGATGTTTTGGAAATGAACGATATACAACGATTCTGAACGATATACAGCTTTGACCTTTATCTTATACAGTATACATATTAGATGATTATAGTATTATTTGTGAGGTCGATGGTCTTTTATCTGGCCGAAAATTGCTGACAGAATTGGCTGGAAGGTAATCCGTAATAGGTTTGTTGTGTTAAGGCAAAGCTACACAAGGAATATCTGCATATGGGGGGAAGTGTCTTTTTAAGAACTTTTTAAAAGTCTTTAAACTCCAGACAGTCAGACCGAGAGCTGCGCGGCAGGCCAGAACGCTGGACCTTCACACTTCAGCCGTCTACCATATTCAGTGTCTTATCCACTCAGCCATGGTAGGGACGTATACCACAATAGAGAAATCAAATAAAATGAAAAAGAATATTGATGAGATATTCGAAATCCCGCTCTATATTAAGAAAATATTTTCCTTAATAGAGCATTCACAACAGTCTCATAAATTAAGGGGATAACATTCTGCACTAATACTCACCGTAAATTTTGTTTATAGTATTACTGTACAAGTGTTCGGATACTTTTGAATATTCAGTATATCCACTAAAAGGATTGTGCACTTACAGTGTACAGATGTCAGATGTATGAATTGGGGGAGCACACTGCATGTGCACTCTGTGTATTCAGGATGCACAATTGATTGTACACTTAATCTACATAATGAATGTGTGGTAAGGCTACTCATAATCTTGTATTCAGTTGTGTATTCGGGATGCACAATTGAATCCGCTCTTTTGTTGCATCACTTTTGTCAGAGCTGTCAAATCTCCCGTTTTTGGGGAGATTTCCCACCACTAATTTTTAATTAGCAGCTTATGGTTAAAATAAAGCCAAAAATTTAATCCAAAATAGAACTGTTTAAAATTTGTGGTGGGATTTCTCCCGAAAAAAGAAAGAGAGAGTTGGCAGCTCTGCTTTGTTGTACTGCTTGAATTTTTTTAACACAAAAAGAAGCGACTAGCTGTGCTACAGAGTTACAAGCATTTACAAGCACTCTACCTCCATTGGTTGAACCTCATCGTACACATTATCATCCTCAGCATTTTCAACTACTTCAGACAACAAACTAGGAACAAGAGTTACTTTTTCTGTCGTTGATAAAGTGATATTTTTCAACATGTTTCATCAGATTAAATACATTTGTACGTGCACTTTTGCACTCATTCTGACAACATTTAATCGGGAAAGTTTTTTTTTCTTTCTTTTTTTTCTTTCTAATGGCCGGCCACTGCCTTGAAGACTCTGGCCACAACAGGCCGGAATTATTGGTCTCTTTATTATGGGGGCACCTAGTAGGTGGACCACCGTCCCCCCCTATGAAGGGACGGACACAATGACAACCACCCCCAGCCGGTGATCGAACGCCGACCGCCGGGAGTTGAACCCGAAACCGTAGTATGGTGCTTTACCCACCGTACGGTAGGTAATAGACCCCGATTGTATGGACCCGTAGACCGTATCGGATTGTATGGGCACTGTCGTACGGTGCCCATACAATCCGGTCGGCTTAATCGGGGATGTTAAGCCACATTTAAACTGATGATCGCGAAATTGTTTTTTAATAGAAATCAAATTAAATAATTTCATGTTCTTGTTACAAATGCTGCAAAAAATTCTAACTTTTTACTGCAATAATAATAATGATTAATCAAAGATGAACCTTTAATTTGATAGGTAAAATACAAAACCCGGTAACGGACGTTTTGAACTGCCTCGTTGCTCAGTAAGGAAGTAATGAAATTTTGTTTTCCTGAAGCAAAGATCTTCCTGATCACACTATTCAATAATAGACTAAGCTTTAATGCAACTCAAACTTCCCTAACATATTTTTGTAATTTCATCTTCACCTGTTTTCCACAACCTATACTTTTTACAACTACAGTCTGTCACAAGTATTACTACTTTCATATTGACATATTTTTCACTGTATAGTGTAAAATGCAGATCGTGAGACACGTAAATAATTTGCATATGTTACTTTATCAATTCCAAATGCTATTTTAGGAGTGTACTTATCTCATGTACTAGAAATTTGAAAGGAAAATATTCGTCTTATATCTATAAATACGCGTACCATCCGATGATATATACCTGCATTAATTTAGCGAATACAAAGCCCATTAGATTAATGGAAGAAGGTACACCATTGATTCAAGTTTCATTAAGAAAAATAGACTAAAAGAGAATCTTTTATTTAGGCATGGATTTCTCTGTTCCTACGGAAAACAAAGATGCCATAAAATTAGTATGGCAACATTAGTTCAGAAAGAAATCTATGTGAGAGAAGACAAGAGTAATATTTTTTCTGGTAAACAGAGGTCACTAGGGACTGTATACAAAACGAAATTTCCAGTTTTCGATTTGGTATTATGTTAATAAGTAAAAATTAAGGAAGGGAAAAGTAATTAAGATGCGTTCTCCATAAAATTAACTGTGTAAATATTTTTTTATTATTACGTTGTTGGTTAAAACTTTATTTAAGGTAATCCTATATCATGGATAACCGTTCATAGTTTTCTTAAGTAGATATTAATAGTGTAACATATAAACAAAGAAATGCGAGCGAATAATGTATTGTACAGTGCACGTAAAAAAATATAAAAAATCCGAATGAGTGAGAAATTGGTTTTACAAGCATCAGGGTTAAAAGTTTTCAATTTTTTCTAAATAGGTATTAAGTTTTTCAATGGGCTCAGAGACATACTTACTTGACTATAAAGATAAACTATGCATTGCAAACATTTTTTTTTTTTTTTTTTTTTGCTTGGCAATTTGCCTGAAATGTAAAATTTCCTTGTTCTACGTCCAAAATTGACTGGCTAGCATTTGCGTATTGCGTTAGCTTAGGTAATGCCTAAAAAATGTTTTAGATTCATCGACTGTATTAATCTGTTATATACTCCAAATGTTACAGTGTAGACAGTTGTTATATATTTCATACTCGCAGATTTTTTATTTCTTTTTTCGAATTTTTTAACCCGAAAAAAATATTGAGGAAAGTAAAAAAATAGCGTTTCTATTATTTTTGGTGTGTAAAACATATTTCATTATTAAGTAGAAATTATTAAAACTAATTTGAATCATTATTATTCATCCTCTCCCCCCCAAAAAACCCCCTATTTTTTAAAATTTGATATACGTTAGCCGATCTACGTAATTTACGATGGTATGATTTAGCAAATTAATTTCATGGTTTAATTCACTAGAGAGTTAATACAGCAAAAGTTATTAACTCAATTTTGTTCAACACTGAAATGTTTTTATTGCAAATATTAGTTTTAAATTAAAACTATAGAATCTGCAGAAACACAATACAAGGCAAATAAAATAACTACTGTACAATACCTAGACGAATGAAATACTGCTTTTTCCCTTAAGAATTGCATTCTATTTAGAAAACAAACAAACGAAAAAAAAATTGTTTCGCTCTTTCTCAAACATTACTAAGAGATGTTTTCGCTTGCTTTTACTTTAATGTAATGTCCTAATGACATTTAAAGTGTCTTCTCTTGGCACGGAACTACTTTGATAAGACCAAGTATTTCCAGAATAAGCACGTTTTGAATAATTACTTGAATGGACATATAATAGCTGCTGAAATTTGAAAAGGAAATAAAGGCTGTTTATGGTCTGAATAAACTGTTTATAGAAAAGGAAAATATTTTCCAAAAGTTTGTCTATCTTTTTATTGTTTCCCATTTATTCATAAATATTTTAAAGCTGCCAGTAATTTCAATGACTCATAATGTCTTCTGACTCGTTAATTCGAAGCATAGATTACTGGAAGGATAAATCAAAATTAATCGTTACTTAAGAAGCGTTTTCCATTTAAAATATTTCTCAATCAGTTTAACCGCAACATGTACTTGGATGAAGCATTTAGTTTTACAAATGGCTTATATTGGAGTTTTTTATTAGAGGCAAATTTCATGTTAAACATTTGCATATTGAGAGGAGTGCTTTGAATGTGGGGTATTTTAAGTATTACTATCCTAGTATCTACATTCATAAGCCATCTGGAGAAAAGTGAACAATATCCTTAAAAAAAAAAGACCTCATGAAAGAGCCAAAAGAACACATAAAATTTTAACCATTATTTAACGGATTTGTACAAATTTATCCGTTAGAACAGTATATTGAAATATAACATCATATGAAAATAACTTGCTGGGAAAGGGCTGTTAACGACTTGCGAGATTACTAATAAAGTTATGGGTATTGGTGTTAAAAACATAGTTATTAATGTTTAAGACCTGTCCTTGAAATTCTTAAAATTCTCTCTGTCTTGGAAAGATCAAACAGCTTTCCGTCGGAGATAAAACTGTGTCTCTCGTTGGGCAGTTTTTGAATGAAAAAAGCAATAATGAAGAGAAAATTTAAATAAGATCGGGGCCATCGTGATTCTACCGGGCCTGCTTGTGCACTCTAATGACTCACCGAAAGAGGCCTAAAGATGTTCACTTATTGGTTCCAGCACTTAGATACGTCATCTAACGGTCGAATCTAACCCATTAGGCAACGTCCATAGGCCTCTTTTGGAGTTCACAAGCAGGCCCGGTAGAATCACGATGGCCCCGATAAGATGCCTTTACCAAAGAATAAAACAAATTCTTTTCAGCCTTCAACTCTGAAAATGAAACACGTTAGCATTCAAGAAATCCTGTTCATGTGATTGGGTAAAAATGAAGTGAGTGTCAACGAGTACTGCTGTTGTAGAATGCAGACTGAGGAAGCAAGTTATTTACCATTCATATCATATGGCGCAGCTAGAATCTATGCCCGTGAAACGAAAGATAAACTCAAATCGTAACTTATTTACTAGAGTCATATAGACATGATTGACACAACGGCTTTCACAACAAAAATATACATGATGCGACAGGAAAAACCAGTGAAATAGACACAAAGGGAATGGGCTGAGCGGAATGCATAGATGGCACTGGGACGAACGGTCCCAGCTGACCCAATGTTTGTGCATGTTAAATCAGTGGTTCCCCCTCTCGGAGGGTTAGCAGTTCCCGAGGGGTTCTAATATTCGGAAGTTCCAGCTTCTGAAACAGTGGCGGCTCGTGGGATACAGCAAGTACAGCCGGGCTGCACTTGAAATTATCAGCACATACTTTAAAATAATTTATTCTACTAATTTTCCTAAATTCAGATTAGAATTGTGGAATTCCTACGGTAAATTAAAAAAATCTCCGAAAAAAACCAAACACAAAAAAACGTATTGTTGCCGGATCGCTCATTCAGAAAAAAAGCACTTTAATCTTCCCGCAATTCAATTGGGAAAATCTTTGGTTCAGCCCAGAGCGCTGAAAAGAAAATCGGCAGCACCGTTGCCATGACAACGACTACGTAAGCAGCCTCTCCGGCATAGGGAGTATGCAGCTGATACAGCCGATGCAAGATTTTTTTGCGGCGGCTGAACTTGAGAACTCGACTAACTGATTGGCTCGGACGAGAAAGAGGGAGGGGGTAAGGAGAATATATGTTTGGAAAACTCTCGACTTTATATTGCTGAATTTATCAAGAAGGTAAGCCTGAATAGACGCTTATGAATGGACAATTACCCATCAAAGTAGTATTGTTTTTAAGTAAGCAAGAACTGGCATTTAGAGGACATGGCGAGCGAGAAAATTCTTTAAACATGGGAAATTTTAAAGAGCTTTTAAAATTATTGATATCTGAATTAAAACAACGCCTTTTCATGGGGACATCACTGACGGATTCGCATGTTTAAAAGAAAGGAGGATTGATTTGACTTATAAAAAATAAGTAAGTTTTCTTTTTTTTTCTTTTCTTCTCTTCTCAAGTTATCGTTACAAAAGAAAATTCTAAGGAAACTTCGAATCCAGGCGCGTAGCCAGGAAAATTTTTCGGGGGTGATATGCACCTGGAAAATTTTTCGGGGGGGGATATGAACTTATATGTGTATAAGTAGAAGGAATTTCATCACTAATCCAAAAATTTCGGGGAGAGATATATCCCGATATCCCCCCCCCCTGGCTACGCCCCTGTTTGAATCAGACACGGATTAATGCAATTTTGAGGATAAGAGCGGCTGGTTGAAATTTATGTCCATTTTATGGAAGTAAAATAGGAACTCTTACATTTTTAATGTAATTTCTTTTTTTTTTTTTCCTCGGTGAGGGCTTAATCCGCCAGGTTTCGAATTCAGTAACAAAAGATTTTCTAATCCTGTCCGGAGGAAAGGGGGGGGGGCTCATATGCTTCCGGCTGCACTAACAGTTTTGACCATGGGCCGCCACTGTTCTGAAAAGGTTGCGAAAGTCTAGGAAGGACGCATGTAACTCTAAACACCACACATTCGGTGACGTTATAGCTCTTCTCTTCTGTCAAATAGGTAAACAAGATGACCCAACATGAATAATTCTGAATGGCATTCTTACAGATAGTCGCATGTTCTGACAATGTTTTATCAAAATCTATTGTATCTATAAGTGTTTTGTAAGAATGGTTATTGAATGTATTGGTGGAAAGTTTTCCGAGATAAACTAGTTCCTATTCATATCTTATTTGGAAGTTTATGTTTTTAAAAAAATGAAAAGGGTGCATTTTTAATTTTTTAAATCGAACCTGTTTAATCTTTGCTTTTGTTTATAAGTGCTTATTTACAGACAATTTGTCTAACTGAGTAATTTTTTTTTTGACACGACGGAACACGAATACCAGATTTTTAAAGATATAATTCTTAAGTTCGCATTACATATGCAATAATGTCAAAATTTTATGCTTGCCAAACGTCACGATCCTATCCAACAATACACTAAAAATGTTCGAATTTCTATTTAAAGTCTTGCTTCTACAGTCAAATCCTGTTTAAGCGAAGCCCGTTACAGCGAAAATCTCGCTGTAGGGAAGACTTTGGTAATACCCAAATCAAATTCAAATATGGAAATACAATATCGGTATAGCAAAATTTTGTTATAGCGAAATGATTATTTTATTGAAATGAATCAATTATCTGAGAAACCCTATCATTTTAATGTAACATTGTTACCTAATTAACTTACTCTAAAACTTAAATCTTTTCAATTTATTAACTTTGTGTATAAATTGTAATTAACTTTATAGAGTTTTTGGGCACAAAAATTCTATTCTCAATAAATTGTAGAATACAATGTAGTATTTATACAACAAGCTGTGTTTGAAGTGTCTTCTCCAAGCCCTTTTCAGAGAATCTGTTAAAACTTTTTCCAATAAATGTATCTGATCTATGTAAAATTGAAAAAGCGTATAATTGCTGTAAGCTGGCGGTGATGGTTAATTATTTACAACTTTTGCAAGTTGGATATTTGCATTTAAAGGAAATCAATTTAATCCCTCATTTAAATAGTCATTATTTCTCATTTCATAATACATTGCATTTCTAACACATGTTAAAAACAAATTTGAACCATCTTTGCATACATAAAAATGAAAAATAAATAAAGTACCACTTAATGTTAGGCGATGTAGTATTATACTGTCCATTTAGATAGAGAAGTTTTCATAAAGTATTAAAGGTTAATTAATTAATTTTAGTAAATTTCCAGAATATCGTAATATTATGTCTATTTATCCAATCTTTTTGTAAGTTTCATACCCTATGATGAATACCATACAGCTTTATGTTGCAAATTTAATAAAATAATTTTTTTGATACTTACATAAGCTCGCTTTCCAACTCCTGCAGGCGCACAGAAGCTGAGCAGTCACTTGTTCCAACGGCCGAGTCACTTGAAACACTAGTACCAGATAAAGAACTGCAATAGAAACGTACAAAGGATCCCAAACTAACAAAATTAATATATTGTTAATATGTCTGGCTATATTGGGAAATCTATGAGCAGAGACCATCTCGTTTTTAATGAATGAAACTTATAATTAATTTGTAGTGTTTTTTTATATATATATTCTCTGTCTTGTTGAAGATAGAATCTGGGAAGTCATTAGGCATATAGAAATAATTTGCATGATTTTGTTAGATTAAAAATAAAAACTTAGCGATTCGGGAAGTTTTATTACAGAATACTGTGCAATTTGAGAAATTATTACCACATGGGGATCGTTTTGAAGTAATATACTCACAAAATATAATAGGATTGTGACTTAAAAATTTGTTGCCTTATAACAAAAACATCTGTTTCATATGATTTAGAGTTGTCTAATAATTAGATTATTTTCATATGATTTACAGTAAAAATTGAAACAATTTTCATGGATATTTTGATATCAGTGAATTTAAATTATTTTGTATTTTCCTAACTTATACGCTGTATAGGGAAATTTTATTTATTAATGATTTGATAGGCAACACAAACCAAACTGCTGCTAAAGTTAAAAATTATAAACTTAAACCTTTTAACAATTTTAATGTATATTCTAGATATCCCTTGGGATTCATATTTTGCACGAATTCTATCCAAGGGATCCGCAATTTTTGCTGCTAATAATTTAACAGAAATATTTTAATTATTGCCATAAAATTGTCATTGATTATTTGGAATTTTTTTTAAAAATATTTATCTGTATGTTTACAAAAGACTTTTTAAAAACAAATGAAGATGGGCATTAAATATTGCTTGCTTGCATTGATGTACAGTCATTTCTCTACTTTTTAAAGAAACAGTTAGGGCTATTTATGCGTTGCTAAAGAAAAACATAAATTTTTAGGCTACGGGTTTTCACACTCTCAAGGGACCAAAGATCCATATGTGGCTCATGAAGCACAGTTTCCCGACCACTGGCCTATATCATCGGCGGATGCTATTGCCACATGGAGGATCACTGTTAAACATTTAAACACCAAACTCACGTTGAACTAAAATTATGGTTTTACTCTTAGGGAATAGCAGAACAGAAAGCGCTTCGCGCTCAAGAGTCACTATTTCGGGTATGTGGTACTGCATGCAAGGAAAAAACAAAGCAGTACTCGTGCATGTGCTTTACGCAACGGATGGCATCGATTACGGCATTGATGTTGTAAATAAAATTATCACTTAGCAAATGCTGAAGAAACAGAATTAAATAGACTCTTCACAAGCTATACTCTCTCCTCTTTCTCTTTCTAATTGTATAAATATATTAGTCACAATTTTTTCATACAAATTACTAATTATATAACCATTAACACAATACTAGTAACCACGTACGAGTACATAGTTCAGCTTGTGAAGAGACATTCTGAATTTTATTTTAGCTCTAGATGTGAGAAGTTGATTTTTATAGTTGCGATAAATTATATGATCGGTTAAAATGAGCCTTACATTAGATTTTGAAAGATGTAATGTCACATTTATTCTCAAATACATTTTATACATATCAAATAAAAGTTGGAACAAAAATGTCGACAAATATTCTCTCTGTAGCATAGTGGATACTATTTTGTGGTTTGTAATCGACGAGTCTCTCCCTCTTGCCCCAAAATGTTTTATTTTGTTACTATTAAGATGGTATTTCTCTAAATTCAAAAGCCCGTTTCTACTAAAGCATAGACACTAGAATGCCGTTCCCTTATTCCTATGATGCAACAATTCGACTTTGAGTCGTGCAGAGTTTGATAAGCGTCACCTAGTGTCAACAGTGTTAATATGTTTCATTAAAACACAAACATATTTTCTACAAGCGAATGTTAATAAGTGTATCTGAATGCTTCGCCTTAAAGTTTAACACGTTTATAGTCTCGCCCTGCAAACTAATCTTCAGGTCATTTGACAGGAGTTTCTCTGGTTTGGTATTCAGATGATACTCTCAGATCTCTGACTGAACATATTAGTTTGAAAAATTCCAATGGATTTACGATCAGCGGAAAGGGGCCCGAGTTTAGGACCTGCCTATAAAGTACCAGTGCTTTTCATTGTAAAAGTGAAACTCAAAGCTACTTCCACAAACTATTTTTACCTCACATAAGACATATTTTGTTTGTGATAAAAAAACTTAATCAGAAAATATTCACTGAAGCTAGTTTTATGCGATGAAAAGTTGTGACAGTGCTATTTTTCTTAGAACTTTGTTACTCATACCCATTAGTTTCGCAGCAACTCTGTTCGAATTTAATTAAGTTATGGCAATTTTTTTGATTTTCTTCAATCCACGCGAAGTAATATGTAATCGTTGAAATATCTGGACTGGCTAACATTATGCGTATATTTTTAAAATAATTTTTATTGAAATAAAGTAATTTCCTTTATCTCAATTTTTAAGACTCTCAGAGGATTGCACAAATTTAGGATTAGCATCGCATTTTACAAACAAAAACTTTAAACCTCATGCAACTCTAATGTTCAATTTGAATGAAAAAGCAATGTCTGTGTTTTCAGAGATCATTTCCATATGAAATTCCGCACTGTGACTTCTTTCAGAGCATTAATGAAAAGGTTGCAATTATCTCTGTCGGATATTTTGCTCATAAATGTAATGCGAAAAAAGGTTCAAAACAAGCAGTCATATTATTCTCTAGAGGCAATGCATGTAAAAATATTGCAAGAGAGACACGATAACGCATTACATTTTAATAATTATTTAATTCAGTATCATATTTATTACTTAAAGCACGGATCATGCAGTTCATAGATTATTTAAAAATATAAATTGCACTAAAATGTATACAGCTGTTTTGGTGCTTTTGGAAAAAATAATTTTAAAATTAAACGTCTTTAAATACATTAAAGATTTTTAAATTGATATATGTGGTAAATATAATTTAATTGTTTTTTTCATTTATTAGCATTAAATATCTAGGCAATAATAAGAAAAGCAGTCTGTTATGAGCAGTCCGTTATAAGTAGTCTGTTATGTTTACTAATACGAATTTAAAAATGAAATATTCCGGAAATTTCAAATACTACATTCCACATCTAATGTGCAGCCTTTAATCTGCAAACTCACAAAGCCCGGCAATCCAAAAGTTAAAAAAATTATGCGAATTTATTCCTCAAATCATAAGGATATTATTAAAATAATGTTTTGGAGAGGAGGGAAATCAATTATCACACAGAAATGTGATGAAACAGACAATATTGCTTTGATACTGTAGGTAATTTATAATTTTAAGTGCTGCTATGAACGTTTATTGGAAGAAAAGCAGGAGGCAATATACGTTAAATTATCGATTACAATTTAAAGACCTGAATGCTTATTTTGAATTTATGTCTGGTCGGGGTGTGTTGCACTATTTTAACACTGCTATCATTTTATGCCGTTTTGTCGTGAAATGATGCTATCATGTAAAATTTAAGAAGTATTAACAAAAACTTTTGTAATCTTTCTTAATTTTGTTTAACTTCAATCACAATTGGTAACATTAATATGAGGCTTTCTGGGTAGAAAGGACAATCTCTACAAATGCTTGTTTCTAGAAAAAACGCGTTTGAAAAATTTTGCATTTGCTGTAATTCTGTAAAACTCTATACTTTCAATCTTACTTTGACATAGTTTAGAAATTGCGAACTCAAAAACTGAACTTACTAATGTTTACAAACGCAGGAATGACGGGAAAAACATTTGCCAAATGTTGAGTTTGGTGTTGGTGAGTGCTTCAGATATTTCTTGTACTTCACTGCCAAAATCTTTTACGGTGTTTGTTGTTTTGAGTACTTTTTAAACTGTCAGTTAATATTCAACGAAGAAAAAGAGCATTTATTTGGAAGAAATGGAAATTCAACAAGTAATAAATTTGAAAATGATATTGTTAAGCCAATCACTAAGAAACTCAGATGCAATTGAAGTCTTTAATCTTTTAAAGTATCACACGCTTTAAAGGTTATAGACTCCGGCTAATTAAGTTGCTTGAGATAATTCACTGAACTATATGCCCATACATACTGTTCTACAAAAATGGCTTTAAAGGACTTTACTACAAGTAAATTGTAATCGCAAGCCTCTAAATCGTGGGTGAAAAAAGATTACATAAAAGGAAAACCTAAATAAGTATCAGGTGATAAAGTAAAACCGAGGAACAGATTTTGCGAATAAAGAATTGCTTTTAAGCTCGTTACCAGAGCAAAATAGGCATTTGTTCTATTGTTCCATTTCTGGTCGCAGTTTAATCTAGGTGTTTAAGAGGATTTGAAAAGAAATGATTTAAAATAAGAAATTTGAATCCTAAAAGCACAGTTTCAAATATAATCTGTTATTTTCTAGTCTAAACTGCCTGAATAAATAGTTTGACAGAAGTAATTTAAAAACAAAGGAAGATAAGTGAATTTTATTCGAAAATATAAATGATTAAAGAAAGTTTTTAAAACTTGTTATTTATAAAAAAAAACCACTTTGGTTGAAAAGGAGAGCAAAATATGAGTTTTTTAAAATGTTGATAGTAATTTCTCGTATTGTGCTGTTTAAAGTTGCTACATATTAAAAAAGAAACCTCTTGAAACAAAATTCTGTTTCTCCTATAACTTTGAAATAATGTGATATTTGATCCATTTTGATTAGCTCAACTAAGATAAAAGCGAATGTAATTACTGAAAAGAAATAATGTCAGTTTCACATGAAAATTTTTTTCTCAAATAACAGAATATAACATTTCAATTCCAAGATGTCCTTCTAAAACTTCCTCCCACCTTAGTGACCTTTTACATTATATTTTTTTCAGTAGATAATCGATTTTTGTATAGATTTATTAAAGTATTTCTTTATTTTTTACTCAGAAAAAAAAAGTTGGTAGTAAAAGGGTAAAGGCGTTGAAAGAGGATCTCCTTGTAAGCGATTCAGAATACTACATATTTATTGCTGTTTAGCTCTGTGCGGTGCAAATTACACGGAAAGTCTTCAACACGTACACGGTTTCAGATGCAGTTTTTTTATAAACTAGGGGCCAAAGCCCCTATAGACTCGCTACGTTTGCTTTTCGTATGAGGCATTCGGCTCCTAATAAGGCTTAGAGGCACAATTTCAACAGACAAAACCCAAAGATTGGATCAGATGGAATGTTACCGAGCTACACATTGCTTGGTTCCTGCATGTTCCTCAGAACATAAAAATTTAAACTTCACACTATTTTTAATTATGTAAAACCTATGGAACACCTTGCGTACTTTGCCACCCATGACGCTTTTTCATAATTTGGCGACTTACGTATATGTATAGTTAATAATTAGTTCGAAAAAAACAGTACTTCATATGTTTTCTTTTATAAAAACTACGGAACAGCTAGGATAGCTTGCCAACAATGGAGACTTTTCACTATTTGGCGATTTACACATGCTCATAACGGATAATTACTGTTCATGTAAGGTTACTGGCAAACCATGTATTCATATTCCATCCATGTATTCATTATCCATGTATTTATATACACAATCCTTTGCAGATTGGCGTATTTTGCACCACGAAATTTATCATCTCGCAGCGCTGACAAATACCCAATCTGATACTATAACTGCTATAACGGCATAGTTAACGCCGCCAAATATTTCTACTGGTAGCAAATACCCAAGCTGAATAAAAACAGCATTACTATCATCTGATTTGAATTATTTTTCGCTTTCAAGGTACTGGGTGCTAACATTTCGGAACACACTCATTTTACATTTACCCTGCTTGGAGAGATAGCCTTTCGCCAGATCAAACCTGATGCCAAAATGGCACTTTTTAAATCATTAACAATTAGTTATTCTGTATCGGAAAATGAATAATCGGTCATTCTTAATTTCTGTTATCTAGGGAACTTACTACTTGAAAATCGTCAACTTTTGTAACACACTTTGGCTTATTTATTTCACTTGCTTTTTAATTTGGTGTAAAAAATTGGTATCATTATATTTCATGTTTATCAATTTCACGCGATTCTACATACTTGGAATTGCTTTGTTGCAAAGGCATGAATGATTTTATGCTTGCGAAAATTGACAAACCTGGCAATCATTATGCTTATTTTTTCAGTTTTTTATTAACATCTTCTAAAATAATTGGAATTTCGAAATTTAAGTCAGCTTATCAGCTTCCGTAGAATTTTCCGAAACTATAGACAGCTTCGTTGAAACTCAAATCCCCACGGTTCCGGAGGAGACGGCAGAACAAGCTTTTGACAGAGATGGCAGCGGCCGTTATTCTTTTTTAGAATAGAGAGACAAAGAAGCTACAGAGAACATATGAATAAAATGCACTTAAAAAAAAAGGATATCCCTGTGTGGGATCTTAATTTCTGATTTTTAGAAAATCCGTGCAAAAAAAAAAAAAAAAAAAAAAAAAAAAAAAGCTTTGTTCTTTAAGCTACAGATAAACTTGTACTTTTAACTGCGTCAGCTGACTATTTTCAAGTTTTTCATAGTATTCAAAAGTATTATATATTTTTTGATAATATAGAGTCCCAGGAAACACAGCGCTGTAGAGTAAGTGACGGTTCAGCACCGGCTATGAGGTTAGGCGTCGGCATCGGCATAGTGGAAAGTTGAGCGATGTCGGTCCTGCACCGGCAAATGGAACTGCACGAGGAAAAGAAAACAGATTTTAGACACTATGCCGGCTATAGTTTTAGGGTTAGCAGGTGATGTTAGCAGTTGGAGTAGCTTAACTAAACGATATAAAACTGACAAAAAGCCCATGTTAGTGATACTTTATGTTTTCGATACTTGCCTACCATTTACAGTGTTTTGTGAAATGCCCCCTTTCATCACTTTTAAAAAAAAAAACTTTCATTCCAGTGTATTTTACGGACTCTCCCAATCCCCCCCCTCCTTTCCAGAGGAGACAGTTCCTGTATTAAACCCTACAAATTTTAATTTGACCAGATAAATTAAAATAAAGTCAGTTTGGCAGGAATTAGGCAAATAATGGTTCAAAAGTCAGGATAATTAAAAGCCATTGGGTATTTTGTGGAGAATGTGCTAGTTAAATCTGTGAGTTTCTATGTAATTTTGCTGGATGGGTTTGCAGATTGAAAAGAGGTGCAAATTCAGAAAATACCTGTTATCTGGTAATGATCTGCCTGCACTAAAAAAATAACGAATATTATGCTCTGAAAAATTCCTAGGCTAGCGCTAATAATTGACTTTTTTGATTCATGGGGCTCCCAGAACACACCTGAACCTAAAATAGCTGTTTAATTATTAGAGAGTTTATTCCACAATTCAATTAAGGCTTAGAATTCTCTTTCTGATCAATGAAAAAAAGCAACGATATAGATTCCCTTTCTGTGACTTGCACAGGTGATGGGTTTAAGTGAAACTTTAAAAGATTTAAGCTGAGAAGCAACTCTGATCACAGAAGGGGATCTTCAAGACTGCATTATTTCAATGATGAGCATCAACAGGTGAAACCTTGATTCAAAGTTAACAGAATAAAGAAAAAAATAACCCATCTCTGATAAGATGTTTCACCTAATAATTTTCCCTCCCTCTTGAAACATTTTTGGTCCGCACAGTTTCTTTGTCGGTTTGAGAAATGAAACCTAAACGTATTCTGAACGGAATAAAACAGAAAATTCGGTATTTCCTAAACTGAGTAGGAAAAATGAGTCCCAAAAGGAAGCATATTGTAGCAGTTCAAATTCCGTATTACTTATGATAAAACAATGAATGATTCAATTGAATTAATTAAGTTATAGACATTTAAATTTATTAATATATTTATAGTAACTGATGTGATGAATTTTGGGAATCTTAGAACAGGAAACAATAATATTAAAAAAATGAATACACTGTATTTTTCTCATAATAAACATGGTCTTAGAATAGGTGCACCAGTAACTGACATTTTACCAATAACATACGTATTATAATAAGGTTTTGTTTCAGAACTTTTATCAAATAGTGCTACCTAGTACGAATTTTGACATTTATCTTCAATTTTACTAAAAACTGTTTCACCTCCAGATGGCTCTAGGTATCAAAACTTGAGATTTTAAACTCAATGATAAAAAAATTCTAATTTTCAGTAGCTCCCTTAATACTGAAATTACGAATAATGCATTTTCATCCTATTTCTGTTTGAGGCATATTTCTTTTTAGAAATAAATTGAAATTGAATTGTAACAGATAATTGTACGTAAAATAAGTCTGTGTAGTTCTTTTAATAATTAAATTTATTTATAGATTTAAGATGGAGCGTCAGTTAATAGGTACAAAAAATTTCACCAGTAAGTGACACTCATGGTGATTGTATTGGTGGTTTATTCAAGTTTATGATAATTCCATAATATTTCTAGGAAATGCAGTAAATAGCTATTCAGATAGTTTTATGTGCAGATACTTTTTGTGAATATAAGATTTTCCCCGTACCTGACACCGTGGTTCTAATATTTTCCCGTGTTTCCATTCTGCATGCTACCTGTTTTAGAAAGTATTTTAGTGTTTCAAAATGTATAAAGCTTACAGCAACATATTGTAAAAGGTTGTTTTTAAAGATAGACATGGCTTTCAAATAAAATATTCTGCAACAGCCACAACAAATTTTCAATTGCAATGGAAGTGCCTTTATACTTTGTAAAACATTAGACATCGTGTTAGGCCACAAAGGAAGTAAGGTCATGTATACAGTTTTTAAAGGATGACAAAGAATTGCCTAGAAGTATTCAGAAATTACAGATGGAACAACTTCACTATCATTCTAAAAAAGGTGCAATTTTGTTCTAACTTCAGGTGTTGCAATATCTAATGGATGAAAAAGTATTTCAGAGAAAAAGAGGAGAAAAGCAAATTATTTAGAAAAAGAGACGAATGAAACAGAAAGAGAAAATAAATATTTCCAAAAGTAAGTTCGGAGGGGGGGGGGGTATGAGCTCCACAGTTAGTGCAAGCCAGAATAAAAAAACAATACTAGTACTACATTGGAAAAATATTTCTATAGAATTTTACGTGAAGAAAACTACTATTTAGGAAGATTAACTAATTGAGACCTGCAACGTCTTTTTCCACAAGAAATTATGGAAAATAAATATAATTGGACAAAGACAGCAGGCACTGCAAGTGCTTGCAAAGGTTACATATTTTATAAACTAATAGATGACTGTAAACAAATCTTTTTACAGTTGAGAGTGATATTTTAAAGAAAATAAAGATATTCTACAGGTATATGAAATAGCAAAAGGGGAAAAGATGAAGAGATCATTTAGCTTAAATTAATTTTTCCTAATGGTATAGTTTTTGGCGAGGGAACTTTTTTAAAAATTTCTAATGGCAAAGGGGTTTGACATAAAAAAGCAAGAACAAAAGAACAAGAACAATAACAAAAAAATAGTCATTTTCACATTCGTCTCCTCGCCTCCCAGTAACGATCTGCAATTGTTGATCAACGGAGAGCTCTGTACGGAAGACGATGGCAGCCATTCATAGCCCGCTGACTATTACAAAGGGGACAATAAGGATGAGGAACCAGGTTGATCCTTGCAAGTGGGCAGCAAGAGAGTCATGTTCAACGAAAACTCGAAACTCAGCGACGGCCTCCTGGCGTGGGCAGTCGGGAATGGCATCTGGGTCTAGATCCTTCCATTTTTTGTTGGAATTTCTTTCCATAAGTAGTGAGCGGAAATTATTAGAGACTTTTCTTTTGAGCACTCGTTTAAAGGTTGAGAAAGGGACCGGATTATTGTTGAATTGTTGAATAGAAGTTCTCTTTTTGGCCAAGTTATCAGCAATCTCATTTCCTCTAATCCCGCAGTGTGAAAGGATCCACTGAAGAGCGACAGATTTACCCAGTTGTTGCAACTTTTTAATAGAGGTATGAAATTTCAATATATCGTCAGAAAATGGGCTGTCGATAGATTTTATTGAATGGAGAGTAGCCTGTGAATCAGAAAGGATGACGACATTTGTAAATTTATCAAGGTAACACAAAAGCTGTTCCAAGACAACGCAGATTGCAGAAATTTCTCCATCATAGGCTGTTCTGAAAGCATCCACTGGTACAGAAAAAGTAAATTGGTCCCAGAACACTCCAGAACCAGCATTAGGCTGTTCAGGCAGAAAGGACCCATCGGTAAAGACTCTCAACCAGTGAGGTTCAGGGTAAAAAGTATCCATTGTTTCCAGTGCTAGCATGTTCTGAACAGCGGCGGGAGTATCCTGATTCACAAACTCTTGTCCGAGGTACAGATTTACGTTTACTTTGAAGCCATAAAGGGGGTTTGTAGGTTTTATTAGTTTTTCAAGTGGGGGAGGGGGGAGTGTTCATGTCTAGCCTTGATATTCGTTCCTCGATGGTCTGGATAAACCCATTTTGTGTTTTTCAGTTGCGAGGGGTGTGTTGGCAATCACACCAGAATTAATCAATTTGCATCAATTTTTTAAACAGCAGAAAAGATTTTTCTCGAAGGCAACACCCAAGGGTTTAATGCCTGTAAGTAGTAACATTGAATCAATAGGTGCAGTTTTCACAGCACCAGTCTTAGAGCTTGGTTTTGCAAGACCTCCAGTTTTTGTAGAAGAGTCTCAGACATCGCTGCAAGGGGCTCGCAACAATAGGTGAAGATCGGAAGAATGTATTTTTGATATGTAAGAGAAAGAGTAGAATGGGCACAGACCCAAAGGCAGCCAACTAGTCGCTTTAGAATTGGAAATTGCTTTGTTAGTTACTCTACACGATTCTTTCAACTTCATTTAGAGTCAAAAACAGTACCCAGCTAAGTAAAAGTTTCCACATTATCAAGCGTAGCTCCAGCGAAAAAAGTTCAGGTTTGATCTGTTGATGCCTTAAAGAAAAAGTCTGTGAAACATATTTACTCAAATTAACTTTTATGTTATTTTCCCGTCTCCAAGAATGCAAAGAATTCATAGCAGAATTAAGAGTGGACTCATTGTCTTAGCATGTCTCTTAGGCGCTGTAGTCCATACAACCAGGTCATCTGCATAGAGCAGACAGTGGATGTTAGGAATGGATCTTAATGTAGGGATCAAGTCATTAATATAAAGGCTGGTGAGGGAACTAATTATAAGCTTTTTTTGCGAAACCTATAGGGTGGCAACTTTTCCGCTTTTTTATCGTTGTCGCTACCATACTATTAACGAAATGTTGTTGGTTTAAATCTGGCATTAAGCCGGGTTGGTGTCATCACCGTTATAGCTAACACCGTTCCAAATCCACCTATTCTGAAAGGCCACTTTCGCCCCACACACTTTTAATTTGACTTGATTTTGTTGTATTCGGCACCGCTTGCCCGATGCCGCATTAGCATGCCGGTGTCGGACCAAAACTTATCCGATGGGGCTGGGTTTGCTGGGAGTGTATTAAGTTAGAGGCAATATGTGTTAATCTTTGGAGTATAATGGGTAATTCATATGAATCAATGACAAGTTGATCGCTTTTAAAAATGGACTTAAGCAATTAATTTTGTGTGTGAGTGTAATGACGCGTTTCAATATCAGTTGCCTGAATTGAAATGTAGTTTGAAAGTTTTAAAAAGTTCTACAAGTACATTATTTAATTTATAGCTGGATTTATTTTGCCTAAAACTTATGATTTTTCACTCTAAACCAAGAGTACCACGAACGTAAATAATATTTATGCATATATTAGTGATGTCTGTTTTAAAAAGCTTCAAACATTTTTTACACGAAATTCAAATACCCGCGTAAATAACGTGCTTTTTAAGAAATATTTTAAAAGAAATACTGTACTGTAATGGTTATTATCATACCGAGGCAGTTTAAAGTGGCAATCCAATTTTTTTCGGATCGAAAATAATTCTTTTTAAAAAGAAGTTTCGATTTGTGATTCTGAATGTACTTGTCTTTTTGTGATAAAAAGCAACAGAAGTTGAATTAAAGCTCCAGGCTTTGTAATCAAAATAAGATAATTTAGTTTTAGGTGGTTGAGTGTAGGCGAGAGTGATCTTCTGATGGTTAAACTGAAATAACATTAACAGAGTCAAATAAATTGTTACAAACGATAAAAAAATGGGAGTATCCCTTAAGAGACAGTGGTGAAGATCAAGAGAAGAATGTACTTGTCTTTTTGTGATAAAAAGCAACAGAAGTTGAATTAAAGCTCCAGGCTTTGTAATCAAAATAAGATAATTTAGTTTTAGGTGGTTGAGTGTAGGCGAGAGTGATCTTCTGATGGTTAAACTGAAATAACATTAACAGAGTCAAATAAATTGTTACAAACGATAAAAAAATGAGAGTATCCCTTAAGAGACAGTGGTGAAGATCAAGAGAAAAACAGAAAAAGGAAACAGTTTAATATATTGAGTATTCATAATTAAACTTTCTCTTTTCAGAGCGGTGCTCATCGAAAAATAATGGTCAGAATGCTAGCAAATTTGCAGGAAATCTTAATGCCACTATGGAATGAAGAGTTGCGTGAAAAATAATTTGTTCAAAAAATCACCACCAGGCGGCATTTTACAATGTTTGAGTTGCTGATATGCAAATTCTCCCACCATGTAGAAGTATAAAGCATCTGCTTCACAATCTCTACATTGTTTTCTTAGCTTGAGAATGGTTATTTATCTGTTTTATTCTCACATACCTTTGAGAAACGTTATCTGGTGGAAATTTTTTTAATTAATTTTTTTCCCACGAAAATTTCTTAATCATGGTCTCTTTAAGGTTTCCTGGGAATTTAGTAACATTCTGAACAGTAGTTTTTGCAGTACACTGCTCTGAGTAGGTCATCTTTAATTATGAACACCCTCTATATATTTTCAAGTAGTAAAGCAAGATTAAATCAGTGTTAATGGTAACTTGAGTAGTTATTGACTCGTATTGCCGATAGATTCAGATGATGCTATACTAAACATATTGCTAAATATTATGAATATTTCAAATTTAACATCGGTATTTCCATAATATTGTGAATAATAATTAACAATAGTATCACTGTCCAATGAATTATAGCGAATCAAAAATAGTAGATAAATCGTGGAATATATTGGGTTGAGAATATTTATTTCTATATTGACGATATTGACATTTAAAAAATCTGTTCAATATTTTCTGCACTTTCTGTTTTTAACTAGACAAAAGTAGAAATGCATTGGTAAAAAGTATAGTAAATTGGTGAATGTAATTATTTATAAAACATTTATAAATAATCTAAACACTTCCGATGTAAGGTAAATGAAGCAAGTATTGATGCAATACCTTTAAAAGTATTGAGCTGACATTACTTTCCTACTAGTATTTCTTGTTCCTCTCTCACTTCGCATATTTATAACTGCGAATATGTGAAGTGAAATAAATGTAAATGAATCATGAAAAGAAAAAAACTAAATGTATATTAGAAAAAATCTCACCATCACTTAGGAGACCCATGCTTGAATGCTTAATTAAGAGACTCGAGAAAAATGGCGATATAAAAAACTTTAAGAACTAGTAACGAAAAATTTAAACGTAAATTACATCCATAATACAATTAATATTGCCCTCGAAAACAGAATGAATGTTTTCAATAACAGCTGCTGTAAACTAGGTGTTTCATTTGTATAACATAAATTTTTACTCCTCGTTAAAATATCAGAAGAACGAAAAGTTTTGCACTGATATACGTAAATAAATTTATATATTATTTATATGTACTTTATACTTCCGATTAACAAAATAAAATTACCATCAGCAGTTTTTAAACGTCTTCGGTTTAATTAGTTTTCTAAAATATAACATAACACAAATGATAAATTCAAATTAATAATCATACATATATAAATTATATCGTAAATTATTTATTCTACAAATATACTGTTTGTTTTGCAATAAATTTTATTTTGCATACTTTTTATTGAAAAATACAAATGATTGTTTTCAATTGCTTATTCACATTTTTCAATTCGCATTACGTAATTCTAGTCCTTAATTTAATCAAGAACGGCTAATTAAATGTAATGAAATTAGTGTCCTAACTTCTGTTCGCTCTTTTTTCTATTAGAGGAAAAGCTCACAAATTGTTTGCTTCTAAATTAGTTTTTGCAACTAAAATTTTGTTAGCGTAAAAATATGTTAATTAGAGCAGCACCAAGAAAAGATTATTATTTTCGTTAACATTACAGTTCTTATTCTACTAATTTCCATTATTATAATGGAGGTAAGATGAATTTAAATAAATAATAAAAGTATAGATTTAAAGCTGCTGAACTTTAAATAATTACTTCTGTTACGGAATTTATTTTTATTACTAAACCAGTTTAACTAGGTTAGCTCTTTTAAATCATCAGCTTATTTTGTTCTCAGAGAAATAAATGTGTTATTATTATTATCAAAATACACTGAAAATGTAACTTGTATGAAATTTTCGGGAAATAAGAAGTTTACAATGTCTATAATCATTTCAATATATTCGCACAATTTAACGCTTTGGCTGTTTTTCACATGAGGTTGTGTTGCAAGTTAATGCCCATTGCCTATATCAGATCTTGGCACGGGGTAGGCAGCAAATGTGTTAGTGTGCGACTTTATTGTTGATTTTTAGTATTGAAATTTATTTTAGTAAAATGTAAAAACAATATTTTTTAAGGACAAATACAGGGTATAACCTCATTAAATTTGCTCAAAATTTTAATACCTCATAATTAAGGTGTTTCGGTCCTTTCGCAAATTTTTCCTTTATAATTGCCAAAAAGCCCCACATTCTTTACATTGTGAATGAAAAATATAAAAATACCCAGATAACATAACCATAAGTCGATTGTAGCCTGATATAAAATACGTAGTGGAATTTAAAATTTTGGACCCTAATGTTTTAACGTATTTATGTTTAAGTTGATAGTCATGTGACGCTACATAAACAAAATATTTTGTTTTATATTACAACCAATATATTTAATTCACAAAGCCAGGGCAAACTTATTAGTGGGAAGAATACTAGATGTAAGAATACGAGTGGGAAAGTACACAAAATTGTGAAACAGAAAATCATAAACATATTCAAAGCTGATCGATTTTCCATGCGTAATTTTGTTTTATAGAAGATGTTACTGTGTCACAGCAGTTTGAAAATGCAAAACCAATACGATTGTTTAGAATAAGAATGAGTAGCTTGAAAAATTATTGATGAAACATGTGGACGGTAAAAATATCATAAAAAACACCAGTGCAACAAAGAAATAATTTATATTATTTGAAAATGTATTCTGTAAAAGAAAAATAAATAACCGAAACGAAACATAATTCAAACTTAATTTCTTTTCATAAATGGAGGGAAATGCTTTGAAAAATGATTCCGTTCTGGCATTCGTTGTCTGACATTGCACAAAGAAATCTTTTAAAAGAACACTATCGATTTGTGGGTGAAATATTGATCGTTTCAGACCGCGTTCAGCAACAGTTGGAAGAAAAAGCAACAGAACCTTTCAATACCCACTAATGAACGAGAAAGCAGAAAGATTTCATTTGCTGTTTTTTCTTCTTTTTTTTTGAGGGAGGGGAGGGTTGGGGCAAACTATTTAAAGTTGCGTAAGAAATTACGATATTATCAAATCGTGGTACTTCTAAGAATTTCTAACTTCAAAAACTTTCAGATGCTACGAAAGAGTTTAGATAGGACGTTTTAAACTAATTGAATAGGAAGATAAATTTATTTGAATAATTATTTATCTTGCTTATATTGCTGAGTACTGCGCATTTAAATGATGATTTCTTTCATCCATTAAACTGAGTAGAAAAGTTTAATCGCCCGCAAATAAATGACTTCCTTTACATTTAATTTAACTCAGAAATTTTAAAATTAACTGATTGTGCACGTCTATATTAAATTTAACTGGAATATTTTTTAAACTTCTAGGAGCTCACGATTAAACTTTATCTATAGCTAATATGCATTTCTCATTAATATAGGAATAGACATGTATTGTTCTGATGACTAAAATATAATTAGTTTAGCATTAAAATGGTTTATTCACTTAAACGCTCGTTTAACAAATTTACGAACATAAATAAAAGGGTTTCGAAAATTAAACATCGTTGTTTTGTGTCATAGCAAAACTACAGGAGGAGTATAGGGAGGACCCAGAGGGATGTCTTGGGTGGAGGACGTTTTACAGGGTTCCTAAGCGTATTCCCGTTACATCTGAAGAAAACTGTCTAAAACTCCAGACCGTTAGATTAACGGCTTCACGGTAGGTCAGAACCCAGGATCTTCACAATTCCGCCATCTACCATTCTTAGTGTTTATCTAGTAGGCCAATTAAACAAAGAAGAAATAGATAATGACAAACATAAATTTACTTTGCTACTTTTCCAGTTTATTGATGTAATTTTCTTTTACTTGTACTATTTTTGATTATTTTTGTATTACTTTATACTTGTATTTTGTTTTCTTGTACTATCTGTATATTACTTGTATTTTTTTTTACTTGTGCTGTTTTTGTTTATTTTATTTTGTACTTATTTATTTACTACCCTTTTTTAAGAGACAACATATAAATTATTTTGAAATTACTTTACAGATAATGAAAAGGACTTAAAAAACTTTTTTTTTCACTGAATAATACCACCATAAAGCACTGAAGAAAATGAAGTCGTCTTCACAGAAATAAAATGATAGATTTGGAGTTTTATGTCAGGATATTTTTGTTTAAAAATATTTAAAATTTTAAATATAACGTATATGTAAATATACCGATGAAAAAAGGTGCTTATTTACATGATGGTCATGTATGCATATTGAAAATAAAATACCTTTGTATCGGGGTTTCTACTCCAGCATTATGAAATCCCGGACTGAAGCAAGCAGGATATCGTATTATGATTATTTAAATTTTAGTGCAGCAAGACTTGATGAATTTTTTTTGGATATTTTTTATTTAAAAGATTTAGTATAATTTTTTAGTTTTAATATTTTTGATTAGCGGGTTAAATGGTTTTCGGTAGTTGTGTCACATACTGTGATTGAAGAATTGTACATTTATGCAAACCAATGTTTTTGAATTTCATATTCACGTTACGCCATTGTGAAATTAAGTCATGGGACTAAAGACAAGGGAAGATTAAGACAAGGGAAGCCGGAATATCTCCGTTATTTGACGAATACCTGTTTCCTTTTTTTCTCCTGTCAATTGAAGAAACTTCATCGGATTGAACGAAATTTTTTCCTCTTCTGATTTTCGGGAAGAATTCACGAAAATATAACGTTTCGAAGGTATGTGGAAATTATTCGTTAATAAATAAGGAATAAATTAGTGTATAAAGACACACTCTCAAAAATTATTTCTTGAATTCATGGAAATTTTTCTGGAAGTAGTACTGTTAGAATATCTCCGTTATTTGACAAATATCCGTTTTTTCCCCCTCCGGTCAATTGAAGGAAATACTTCAGATTCAAAGAATATTTTTCCTATTCTTCAGATTTCGGGTAGAAAAATTACGTTTACAATTACTATAAAAATTACGGAAATATTACGTTTACCTAGAGTACGGAAATTATTTGTTGAAAAATGAGGAATAAATTAATGGATAAAGTCGAGTTTTTCTGAGAGTGCTATGTATTTTAATATATTTACCTATTTCGCTTTTGAAGATCCGATATTCTAAATAAATTTTATTGGAAAGGGCAAATGAACTTTTATGGAAATTTGAGCCTATATAACCATTTATTTTAGCGACTTACGCTTATGGAAATAATTTTTTTCCCTTTTAAAACGCATATTATATTAGTAAAAAGGAATAACCCAAAGCAAGGTTAATGTCACTCTTGATTATAAGCCGATTACAAGCTATTTTCAATAAAGAAACAATAAGCTCAACCTGAAACCTCATCCCTTCCAAAAGTATTAGCGCTCATTCACGTCATAAAAACATTAACGAATGATTCAATACAATGCTTTGCACACGCAAGACAAGTTGCAACCAAACATAATCTGTACTGAAATAAAATATCTCACAGAGGTTACACGCATTAGTTATATGAAATATAACGCATAATTTACAATACCGTAAATGATAACAAATGCATTTGAAATTGCGGAGCTTATTTTAATCTTCGAAAACTCCGATGTACACAGTACATTTTAAGAACAAGTACTTTTACTAACTTAGACATTAACTTACAATATATTTTTTTTTACTAGAAAAAAAGTTTTCCTATGTAAAAAGAAAAATATTTTCAAAAATTTTTCAATGCATAAAACTTTTGAAAAATGCAATTAAAAAAACACTTAAAGAACTCATGATGCTGCCATAAATTTGATTCATTTAGGTAAAAAGAACTCGAAAGGAATTTTCGAAGCGAAAAAAAAAAATGCTCTACATTATTAATTTGCATCGCACAGCAAAGGCTGAAATATCACTTATATATTTTTTACCATCTATTAAATATCACTTAAAAAATCTACTATCAAATTTCTTTACATTTGTATAAAGCCGGTATGGGCAAACTTTGGAAAGTTGCGGGCCAAACTAGAATGCTAGTGAAGTTGCGGGCCAAACTTCAGGATGTTAGCGAAGTCGTGGGCCGTATAATTGGAATTTTGATTGGTTTATAGGTTTTATACGGGGTTTTGATATGTCCTGCGGGCTGGATCAAAGTCTTGACGGGCAACATCTGGCCCACGGGCCGTAGGTTGCCCATATATGGTATAAAGGATGAAATATTGAAGATTTATAGTTCCTGCTGTTGGGAATGGATGCATTGTATTAAAATCACTGATATATTTTAACTAATATATTGATATCATTATTACTGGCTTTATGTAAAAGTACCGAAAGCTTTTGATTTACAATATTTTACTTTGTAAATACAAAACTGTTAATCTTAATGACACCAGTTTGACTGGTGTGTTTCTTCTTTATGAAGTCGATACAGTTCACATACTTAATTCTGTGTTTGTTTCTCTGTGTGCGTGTGTAATCTATATATTTTTTATAATTTAAAGGTTCGATGATAGTATTTAAAAAACCTCAAAAGTATATAGTCGGCACTATAATTGCCCAGAGAGTTAAAAGAGGACACTAAGAGACTCTTGGGCTTAGTTTCGCTTCACCGAAAATGGTAACCCGATTGGTCTCGGGCTTAGGCTTCAAAGTGTTAATCACTACTGACTGAAAAAAAAGTGCATTTTCTCTATGATGCACTTACACAGGGTGTCCCCAAAAGGTGCAACGGGCTTTAATTGTTTATCTATTGGAGACAAGTGGTATGTTAATTGAAAAAAATGTTTGAAATAAGGTTCGAAGTAAGAATCCGTTAAGAAAAATTCCTCTTGTTATTCTTCAAAAAGTTCCTGTTTTTAAATTTTTATACGGCCCCGTAAAAAAATTCCAAGTCAGTAATTTTTGCCCCATACGCTAAAGATGACATGGACAAAATTTCAGCCTTTCATCATAAAACGTCTCAATAATATCTTTAAACGAAGATGATCGGGGATATACATGAATGTGTATGTGAACGGTTATCGGTATAGTATAAAAAAATCACTAGTGTATGGGGCACATTTCACTAACTGGGAGGTTTTTGGTACGAGGTCGCACACAGTTTAAAAAGTGTAACCTTTTTTTGTAAATGAACGAGAGGATTTTCTCTTAACGAAGTCTTAATTCCGACCTTATTTTGAACATTTTTTTCAGTATACATTTCCCACTTATCTCTAATATATCAAAAATTAATGACCGTTACCACCTTTCTGGGACATCCTGTATATTGAATGCTCATCTAGTAGCATTAGAAAGATAGACCCAAAGACATACAGATATCCACCATTAAATTCGTCTAACAAATTTTAGTGTTGTAAAAATAAGAGTACTCACATAAAACATTTACTTTCTAGCCCACGGCAAAAATTCTCCGAAAACAACTAGCTTATTTTCCTTTAGCTCCTAAAACAGAGTTCATTGTTAATATAAACACAATGGAAAGTGGCCTTGAAAAATCCTATTACATAATATCACAGATATTTTACCTATTGATCTTTCCTAGCTTTGATTTTGACATATTCATATCAGCTGTATAAATATTATTCCAGGTGGTAGAAATAAAATCGTTAAAAAACAAATTTTGAATACGATGTAATAGAGAGAAAAAAATTGATATATTAGTTACATAATGAAAACTAATATTCTTACACAATATTTTATTAGCATATTCCACAACTTTTTATAACTTAATCAAGATTTATGAGCACGCCCTTTTTTCTAGAGTTAAAAAAAAAATAAAAATTTCATATTTTTTGTCGGTGCGCAAAAGAAGAGATTTTTAAAGTGTTATCTGAAAAAAAATCAAGGTCCATTTTAAAAATCCTCAGGAAGAATAGTTGTCTACGTATGTGCTTAATTATTAATTTGCATTAACTTTAGCTCAATAAAACTGACAAAGTAGAACTTAACAAAAACCTCTACTTTCATTATGCTTTAATTTTTAAAAGAGATAAATTAGTATTAGCTCTTAACGGTATTTTTTAATCACTGAATAGACTAACTATTATGCTTTCAAAAAATAAAGGATTCTTTTATTAGTTGTGAATTTCTGGAAGAGAATTTTAATTAAAATTTTAACAATATTTTACGTGCATCTAAACAAAATTAAAAATAAAGATTGCTGAACAGTTTTATAAATATTTTCAAAGGCATTTTTGAAACTATAGATAAAGTAATCACCTTTAATTTTATTCTTTTACCTAAATTCAGGAAGATAAACCAGTGTTGTTTTTTATGCACTTTGAGTTGCATGTTAGAGCCCTCAATTACAATTTAAATTTACATAGAGTTACAAAAATCCGCGAAATACTTCACCTAAAAAGATGTAAAATAAGTAAATACCTTTTAAGGTATTATTGTGTAGGGCTTAAAGTGTATTTTTGTGATGTGCGCAAAATAATTTTGGCCTTAAGCAATTAATAGGTGGTAAGTACTTTTTATAAAATTTGTTTACAATGTCACAAAAGAAGTTAATTTTAAGAATAAACATCTCGTGATTAATGTTTAAAAATAGTTTTTTAATGAACTGTAAATAATCACTGTCAGCAAGATAAATGAACAAGAATGAGTAAAGTCCTCAGATAACTTTCTGTAAAAACGACCCAGAAAAAATATCAATACCGCATGTAAAACTTTTAAGGTCAGTGCTAAATATTGGCAATTGAAACATAAAATACGATATTATAATGTTTATCAGAAGGTTTAAAGAAGAATATAATAGGTAGCAATTTTTATTTTTGCGATTGATTTTTTATTCTATTTTTCAAAATTGTAATTTTTTAAATTAATGAATTATGCATATAAATAGATTTAAATCTATAAAAACTTTAAGGAAAAAAAAACGTGATTCAACTATATACTAATTAATAAAATTCCTAATAGCTTGTGAATCCTTTAGTATTTTAAGCTACTTCCAGTACCTTTTTCATAAGGGACAACGGGGACAACACTAGGCTTTGGCTCAGTTCCAGAATGGTTTTATCCATTCATCTTCAATGTTTCAGTTCTTCACGAATTCAAAATATATCCTGTTATGGTGAACATGTATTGTTAAATCATCTCACATTTTCTCAATAGTCTTTAGATCACAATTTATGGCTAGGTATTTCTAAATTCAAATATTGTTGGGACGATTCCACGTTTATTTTCCCTACGATTTGTGCAGATAAGCACATTACTCTGTTGGTCAATAAATGTGTACCCCCCTGTTAAATGAGTAGTGCATAATAAAAGGTTTTCAAAAGCCCCCCGCCTCCACCCCCCAACAAAATTGCAACAACCTCTTCGCCATTGAAAGGAAAACATCTCGTCATAAGAGGCAATTTTTACAAGTTTAAAATTTTTACAAAAATCCTTCTACAAGTTTATTTGCAAATTAAAAAAAATCCTTCTCCTGTATCAAATTATCAAATAATACTTCCAAATATCCGGGCTATCTAGTTTTCACTTTTGTTTTCAGAAAAAAAAATTACTTGCTAAAAATTGGCAGATTTTTTACTTTCGAATTATTGTTGCACCAGACACTCTACGTTACTTTTTGATAATGCTATTTCACGATTAGTTATTCGGGAAGGGTTCGCCCACTACGTATTGTTCACATTATTGTGACTGAATGGTTTATTTTATACTCTAGAAAAATCTTTTGAAATAGATAATGAGACCTGAATTTCTATCCTTTAGTGGTGACCCGTCGCTGCTGTCAAGTCGTTTTTAACGAAGTAATATCTCTGAGTGATAAAAGTGATATCTCGGAAAGAACTACTGTAACATCACTTTTCTTCGTCTCCCGTGAAATCTCAATAGGTGCCATATTCTAAATGCGCAAATACACCTCCCAAATAATTTTGTTTATGTAGCATTAATTTCGGGATTTCGTTTTACGCCTTTGTATGTTATACATACTTGCATGAGCATAAAAATGTTGCAAAAGATGGCATAATGTTAAGTATAAAAAAATATGTAACTTTTAAAGATTTCAAATCATTTTACGTCTCCGAAGTTGTAAAGTATTCAATATTCTTAGGTGAATCCAGGGATTGGTTACCAAGTTTAGAGACGCCTGAACATTTCATAGATGATGGATTGAAATTTCTCAAACAAAAAAACATTTTCTGAGAACTGACTTTAAATACGCACTTTTGATGTATCATAAATTTATTTGATGGATTGATGATTTCAAATCGGTTGTATTTATTCAAAAGCTTAGCTGAATGATGTAAAAGTCATGAAAAATTGTTTTCAGTGATATATCTTAGTTGAATATATTTTGAAGCAATTTTCCGTTTCTGTAAGGGCAAACAATGTCTAAATTTTGTGTTTACGGTTATTCATTTAAGGAAAATCTGCAAGGAGAATCTCAAAATATTTAAAATAGATTTTAAAATAGTGATTTGTATTCATATAAATGCATATATATTTGTTAGTTATGTTCATAGAAAAAAAGCGTTTTCAATATTTTTTAAACCTATTTTTACCTTTTTTTGTTTTGTGTACGTGGAAACTGTTATCTAACTTTATAATTTACTTACTGCTTTATAAATATATTGCTGGTTGTACTTCTAAAGATGTTTGTAATATGCACAAAAAGTGGAGAAATATTTTTAAAAAATTATAATCCTAGGTATAAAAAATCATAATGCTCTTGATATGGAAAACTTGCATAAAATGTTTTAGAGTTATTAAATCATTAATTTGAATAGAACAATTTTGTTGTTTGAGAGAAACGAAAACGCCATAAAATGCAATTTTTAAATTCTAAATCAGTCTTAAAAATATCAAAATTTTAACTATGAGTGCATAAATTCTAAATCCTCAGCACTTTGAATTGGGTAAAAATTTCATAAAAAATTCTAAAGGCAAAATGATCTGAAGCACTAAAGAGTAATTTTTTCAGTTTTTTGAAAACTGATCGGAATTTATACAAAACTGATCATGAATTTACAAAGCTGCTATGATCTATTAAAAGATTTATCTAGTAAATCCATCGATTGATCTGTATAAATCATGATATCTATTTCCAGTGGATCCCTTCACACATGAATGCATATGTAAATGAATTTGCGGATAAATTCGCTAATGAGGCTTGCAGTTCCTCCTTCCTCTCCTCTTCTGCCTTGACCTTTTAGGCATTACATTCAAGTGAAAAATACAAAATTGTATTGCAATAGATAATGTCCACCCCACTTATCATTCGTAAATGGGTAAAAACCTTAGCCCGGTGAGTTTAGATCTATGTGACAGAGGATTTCGAACTGCTCTATCTAGACTGGACGACCTAGATGGTACTTGCACCAAGTGCCTTGTTTATCAAACTTCTGCTGAGCACCTTTATGACTGCATGGGCCCTCTGGACCCTATCTTACATGACCCACTCCTTCTGCTTGACATCCTAAGAGTCAACGATCTTGTGGATAGCAATAAGAACAATAGCCCATAATTTGAGGTTGAATTTATAGTAGATGATTCTTAGATATCTTAAAATAAAAGCTTAAAAATCCGTCTAATTTTCTTACAAATATGCCTTTCTCCACACATGTCACTAACAGAACAAAGGTAAATACGACAGTTTAAAGACTTAAAGACAGTTAATAACTTTTCCGAATCACTCTGCTATGCACATTACAGCGCTGTCTCACTACATGTACTTACTGTACTAAATGCCCTTCACAGGACGTAACACCTATACGTCATACCCACTTTATAACGATCAACTGCTTAACTGAACTGTAGACATATGAACCAAATAACCAAACTCATTCATAGAAATAAATATGAGAAATAAAAATGACGCGAGTTCCTGTTAGGAAATGTAAGATATTTAGTAAGGTTTTCAGTTGGGCAATTTAATCTATGACATATCATCTTGTGAAACTGCATGCTTTGTATACATTTTTTGCAATCGTGATACAGAGGTATAAGTAATATCTTTATACCTCAGCAGGAAAGTGAAATAAGATAAAATTGTTTCGTTAGCATCTCCTACCTGTGTATTGTACCACAGTGCATCTTAGAAGAATTAACTGCGGATTTTCAGCTGACTAAATAAATACTAGTAGTGTTTGTAAATAAATGTAAGCATTTGAACAACAATATCAGGCAGGTCTTAGATTACTTAAAGGTGACAGTTAATTTATTAAAAATATTTCAATGGAATATTACGAAGCCTCTTGTAACAGTCAGCTCTGAGTAAGAGGATATTTAAGTAAAAATTTTGTTGATACCGGTCTCTCTGAATAGAGACTTTAGTTTCTGAATAGATATTAATTTCTGAATAAGGACACTATATTTAAAAGAATTTAGGAAACATGATAAAGATTTAGAAATACTCATTGATAGGATTCTTTTGAGGTTGTAAACTTGTACTATGTAAAAGATAGTTTTGTGACCCGCGAGATATGTAACGAAACGTTTATACTTTTTTTTTTTTTTTGAAAAGTGATTATGAGCAAGGTAAAAGGGAATAATATACTGGAAAAAAGTAAGATATGGTGACTTTCTTGAAACTGCTTAGAACCCAACATTTTCTACGCTAGGGCGATGCAATGCTTAGGATTATGTGTTGTATAAACAAAGAGGAGGAGGGGAGGTAATTATGGTCACATTTTGTACAGCTTTCAAAATTGTGCCTTTTTAACTCATTTCATGATAGGAAAAGAATTGTTTTAAGTAATCAGAGCATAATTTTTAACTTTAGAGCCCATGACATTAAAATTTTATTTCCGTAGGTGTTTTTGTTTATATTTTAAATGAGTAGTCATAATATCCCCATCAAAACCCCCAGAACCTCATTAAAAAGGTTATTAAAACCTTTAATAGGAGAATTAGACCATTTCATTTTCTCTCGATACTTATGCATAACAACATTTGTTAAAGCAAAAAGAAATGGTGCAAACGAAAAATAAATATGTGTATTTTGAATTAAAAACTTCACAAAAAAGTAGATTCCGGAGATTTAGCAATTTGAAGGGTAATGTGTGCTATACGGAAAATGTTGGTGAAATACTCTCTATAGAGTGATTCCTATTCTGGTATATTTCCTTAATGTTTTGAAATGTATTTCCTAGCTTCGTTGACTGGCCTGAACAATAAATCGTTAGTACTTAAAAAAATAATCTGCGTTACAAATCTGAAATATAGAATTAATATTATTTTGCTATAGATAATCTACAGCAAACATTAATAATAATTTGAATTTCATGTTGCTCAAACGGAAAAAAAAAAAACAACTGTATTACTTTTTATATTCCTTTGCACGCATTTTGTTACAACTGAAATTCAACAGGTGATAGTGCCTTCCAGAAGTAAAGGCTATAATAATCTTGACAGCCAAAATTGTGTCTTAGGTAATAGTGGAACGTCTCATGAATAAAAAAAATCTAAAAAAGTAAAAATGTTTTTTTCGAGAAATCGGGAAAAAATGCTTTGTTTTTACTCTATAAAGTTTGAAACTCACGGGCAAGTTGCCAGAGGAAATCCTTGGTGAGATTCGCTGAGATTGAGAAACATTTCACTGTTCTGTTTCATACTCTATGAATTTAAAAACCATTTATGCACATGACTATTACGCTTTACAAAAATATGGACTTTTAATCATCCAATATAAATATAATCATATCAACATAAATTTTGGGTACACATATGCAATTTTTCTCGTTTATAATAGTACGTACTTTATTTAAAACAAATATAATGAAAAGTAAGATTATTTTGGCTTAGACCGATGAAAAAAGCCACTTGGATTTTTAAATAATGTTAAAAGTTTGAGACTGCAAGAAAAAAGAGGCACTTTAAAAGTTGCAATCGTTTTGGCATATGCAGTAATGGAAGTCCGTTGTAGAAATTGCCTGGTTTTCTTGTATTAAATTGAGTAATGATTTACTAATAAATACATCTAATGTAATAAAAATCATTTTAGTTGCTCTATCATTTTAGCAGAACACACAGAAAATGATTTATCATAATGTACAAAAACGTTGCTTCAGTGAGAAAGAGGAATAAGTAAAAAAATAAAAAATAAATAAATAAATAAAAAAAAAAATAAATACGTTTACATATCGATGCCACAATGCCCAAAACGCGTATCGGTAATTTCCTAATTCTGAGAAAACCACCTTTAAAGTTTCGTTGCTCCAGTATAAATCTAAAGATACGCGAAGCACAATGGCAAATTTTCACGTAACCTATTCGGAATCATGATTTAGAGCTTTGGTATAGTATACGTCATCGTTTAGAGACTCCGAATTACATTTAAGTAAAAATTGCCAAATTTGCACATTGTTTTTCGTACGACTGCCGCAGATTCGACATGGTATTGCTCTCGAAAGAAAAATGCTGTGACCATTTTAACGAGTTATGTGATGTAGAAATAGGCTATATATGTTAGAGTACAAGTGAGGAAAATACTCTTTAAAATTATTTATTCTCGTTCAAACACTGTTAAGTCCACCAGTGCAACTATGTGAAAACGCAGTCTCAATGAATAAAGAACTAACAGACAAACTTTTAATCGATTAATTATCCGCATTTGAATAATTTACGAAAAGTTTAGAGAATTAAGTGCAATTTCATGTAAACAATATCCCTTTATGACACTAATTATAGACGCAGCGGATAAATTGCTTGATTTTTTGGGGGGAGCAAATTGTTGAGTTCTTAGTTTAAATTTTGGATATTAAGAGGCCTTTTTTTTAATCCCGTTAATTCCTTAAAGAGATGATAACACCTGCGTCCTAAGAACATGCTACTACTTGCTGTTGCACTATTTCATCATATCCTTTGTTGTAGTTTTGAAAAACATATTAGCAGTGTTACAATTAATTAGACGTATTCCTTTGAATTCATAATAGGATCAAAACACAAATTCAACATAAGTATGTTCCGATGAAATGCTAGCCTCTTTAGAAGCAATTTAATTTTTAGTGTTTTTGAAATACAGAAATATTTTTAAAGTTTAATTTAAAGAAGACCTATTTTTAAATTCTTATTTCATTATGTATAAAGCCTGTTATTGCTCGAAACTGTCTTTCAAAAATTTAAAGCTTTTTAACTAATTAAATAAATTGCACGTGAGAATCATTTATGAATTGCCTGAAAAGTTTTTGTGCAGTTGTTAAAAGAATTTTACTTATTTAGATCAAATTTTACTAATTTAGTTTGTAACACTGTAAGGAAAAGGAAAAAAATATCAAATTACTGGACTCGTATTCTCCAGAATTTTAAAACTTTCTTCTGTTTATCTTTTTAATTTTAATATTGATAGTGGTTTGTTTTGTTAATTGTATCTTGTTTTGTGGTAACAGAATACTATATTATTTTAATGTATCTTAACTACAAAGTCTTAATGAAATAAAGCAAAAATTGTCTCTAAGTGATTCCAAACACTAATACAATTTAGAGAATTTTTTAAAAATAAAGGTAGGTATTTTAGAAGAAGTGAAACTACTATAACTTCCAGTTAAAATGTTCCGTAAGAAGTCCAGAAGAAGTGACTAAAAATAAATTGTCGTATTTATTAACGAGTTACGATTAAACAACTATATGCCCTATTGATGTGCACTTTATATATTTATGTATTTTAAAATATTATCTTCCCAGTGTTCTATTTCTTCACCAAAACAGGAATGAGTGTGAAACGGACTTACAGAAGTAGGACTTCTATGACATTTAGTTGCAAAGTTATGTAAGAAATCTAAAAGTGAGTAAAAATAAATTCCTCATTCACGGTATTTAATAACCAGTTAATCTTAAACTCGTATGTATACCGCTGTGAACTTTAATTTTTAATTAAAAAAAATATCATCCTCAGTATTTCTTTTTGCCAAGCCAGGACAGAGGCTACGAAACGGAGATGTCTGCTAAAATTCTATGCATGGATTTAATGTAATTTGAAGGAATTAATCAATATGAGGTAATGGCACATGTTTCACATTTTGCGAATTAATACTTAGAGCATCAAGTTAACAGTTTTCGAAAAAAATGCGAAATGTATTATTGAATTTGTGATTGATTACTGCCATGGTTTGCTTTCTGGGTGTTAAAAAAAAACACCGAGAGTATTGTTTAGACACTTTTCATGTTCATGCTTAAAAAGGTGATTTCCATCTAATTTATCAATTAATTACTCTTGAATTTGTAATAATTCTGCATCGTGTGAAGATTGAAACCATTTCTTTACCTGGCTCTGTCTTTCATTGGATTTATTTCTTGAGGCGCCGTCCCTTCTGAATTCATCTTCCTGAGGAGCCTGATTCTGTCACTCCCACTGTCAGGTGTATCGGATGGATCAGAATCATCGCATGATTCTGTTTCTGAAGACCTGTCAGTCGAAGAGTCCCTGACAAGAGAAGCTCGTGGTTGGTTGTGGTCATTATTGTTAGTGTCCGTTGACCAGGCCACCGCTCCAGCTGCTGGAGATAATGGACTTTCGTTTTTCGGCGATTCCTCCACAGGAGGCGGCCTTTTGGATGGAATGGCTGCAACAAAGAAGATTGCTAGAAATGGAAGGTAACCTTTTCGGAAATTCATCATCTAGATTCATGAGCAAATGGATTTCTGGAACATGCATTGGTATGATAGATGAAATTGAACTGCCTGGCTAAATACTTGTTCAAATTATAATCTCAACTGATTATATTTTAATAGAAAAGGCTATATTTTCCACTGGTTTAATGAGGTATCTGTACTTTGTGGTTAAAATTATTTTAGTTTGAACGTCGGGAAGTCAGTAAAGATTGATTTATGATTAATTTCAAACATATCAGCTTACATTAAGAACGTAATAAATTCATGTTTAAGAAGAAAATATCGCCCATTAGTTTTTACATGAAGTTGCCGATATTCTTTCAAATGCCCGTTGCAGTAAGTTAGTGTGACATTTACCTGTTATGAATAATCTTGCAAGTGCTACGCCTCTGAATAGTGTTATTTGAATGTAAGTATTTCAAAAAAAATTTAATGAACTATACCCATGCATTCATAATGTATTTATATACACAAGAAGTTCGAAGCTATCCGTCCCAATACCCTCCGATTCAGTGTTCTGTAATTTAAACTGGAAATCATATTGGATTACCGATTGTTTAAAAGTTGCCAAAATAAAGATTTTTAACTTTCATATTTGAATTAAAAATTTCGAAAGGACTCATGTCTGGAGATTAAAATTTTATAGGAGACACACAAAAAAACTGATTTTCTGTTGAACCACTTGACTGATTGAAACAGTTTTTTCGGTAACATTATCGAAAACTGTGTACGTTATAACAAGGCAAAATAATATCCTTGAAGAAAAATTTGGGGGAGAAAATGATCGTTACAGTTTTCTGGGTCCTTCTTGAAATTTATCCGAGGATTTGGGTGGTTTTAATACTAAAATAGCATTCTTGTAAACGCATGTTTTATAAAAGAACTAAAATACAAAAATGTTCTTCTACATTTAACTATATTGTTATGCCTATATTGTTATTGTATTGTGATTAAATTTTTATTCAAAATTACAAAAATGTCCCTCAATAATGTTCAAAAGGCGTCTTTTGAACTAGTTGTCCTACTAGGGGTGTTTTTCACCAAGAGAGAAGCAAGATATCAGTCTTTCTCGCTCAAACAGTATAGATCTGTGTTCATGAAAAAAAAAAAAAAGAAAAGAAAAGTGAAAGAGTCAATTTTGAAAAAACCTCCAGCTAGGCCTCTTTCGAAATTTTCTATTCATTTATTATTATTATCTTTATTGAATGCTAAAAATTATGCCTTGTTGAAGAAATATCTCTGTTAGAGCATAAGCAGTGTGTTTTGGTGTAAGCTTGCATCGTAAAATTTTGGAAATGTAATCGAATTCATATCTATGCACAATATCACAATTAGTTTCATGCAATTTTTCTAATTCACGAGTAAAATATTTTATTAGTTCTGGAAAAACGCAGTTGGAGTCCTGGATACTAATTCGATGTTTTCAATCCGTCACTATAACTGTGTAATAATGTTGAAAATTATTTAGCAGTGAAAGTATTGGATAGAATTTATTTACTTTCGATCTTAATGATTTAAACAGTAATATTTGAAAATAATTCGTAGTGAAGGTGTTTGGAATTATTAATTTTTTTTCTTACTATTAATTTAGCATTTCGGAATATGGAAAGCAAAGACACGTATTACATTTGCTTATGCTTTAATAAATAATGCCTTTCTTAAAAAATTAAGACGCTTAGCTTTTTCAATTAATTAACCCTATTGTGAGGCGTTTTATAGTTTCTGAAAATTTATCACTGTAAAAAGTAAAAAACTTTCATCGGTTTAGACAAACTGACTGATGGAATGCTTTTGTGAGAATGCAGAGGCCTTTAATTACGATACTTGAAGATCCTCGCATGTACTTTTAAAGCTTAAGCCTCTATACTTTTTGGCTTGAGCTAAGTAATAGTCAAGAACAGTAAGAAAGTATGTGCATGAGTAGTATGAAAAAATCTTCTAGGAAACGATTGAAAATTCAAGTCGAGTCAGATAAGGTGCCGAAAGCACGGCCAGTCACCCAGCCCAAACAGAGCAAGAGCCAGCGACCGCCAGACCTTCGTCATAGTATAAAAGCTGAAACTTCCTCTGCGCATATTCCCCCATACAGGTAGGAACAATCGGCCACTATAAAGTTTGGATGATCGTGGCTTTGGCAGGTAACAGGTGGCAAAGGTGTATAAAATTGAAGAAAATTTTTGTCATTTTATAAAGCTTAATTTTTTTATATGTTTTTCTACACAGTACTAGAAATCATTTTATCCCTTGCCAGACACTTTTCCATCGTGGCAAACCCCCGCCAGACAATCTCAAAGTCATGGAAAACGTGATTCTATTTTCGTCATTTCATAAAGCGTGATTTTTTTATATGTTCTTCGGCCCAGTACTAGAAGTCACTTTATCCCTTGCCAGACACTTTTGCATCGTGACAAACCCCCGCCAGACAATCTCAAAGTCATGGAAAATGTAATTTTTTTTCGTCATTTCATAAAGCGTGTTTTTTTTTATATGTTCTTCTTCGCAGTACTAGAAATCAATTTATCCCTTGCCAGACACTTTTCCATCGTGGCAAACCCCCGCCAGACAACCTCAAAGTCATGGAAAACGTGATTCTATTTTCGTCGTTTCATAAAGCATGATTTTTTATATGTTCTTCAGCCCAGTTCTAGAAGTCACTTTATCCCTTACCAGACACTTTTGTATCCTGGCAAACCCCCGCCAGACAATCTCAAAGTCATGGAAAACGTGATTCTATTTTCGTCATTTCATAAAGCGTGATTTTTTATACGTTCTTCGGCCCAGTACTAGAAGTCACTTTAACCCTTGCCAGACACTTTTGCATCGTGGCCAACACCCGCCAGACAACCTCAAAGTCATGGAAAACGGGATTCTATTTTCGTCATTTCATAAAGCGTGATTTTTTTTATATGTCCTTCTTCGCAGTACTAGAAGTCACTTTATCCCTTGCCAGACACTTTTCCATCGTCGCAAACCCCCGCCAGACAATCTCAAAGTCATGGAGTTGGATTTATCGGATAATTTCTTTAAATAGAAATATTTATGAGTTAAAAAAAATAAAAAATTATTCACTATAATTTCCATCTTAATACATTAATCAGAAATCTGATGTGAACACCATATGACTTTCTTGTACGTCTGTTATACCATAAATATTTTCGGTGCATTTCATCTAAGCTTATTTTGTTTGTAACGAGATAAAATACTGCAGTAATAATAAGGTTTATCGATTTCTAGCCAAATATCTCATTATAATGAACTTGAAGTATCCATAGACCTTAATGTATTTAATGTCTTGGGTAACCCTGTAAAGAAATTACTCGGTTGATTGAAATCCAAAAAGAGATAAGCAGTTAGCTGTTATAATAGTTCTAAATACAAAATTTCAACATTCTACGGTAAACAGTTTTAGAGTTCTGCGAAATATGTAGCTGTTTTTGGCGTTAAATTTTACGATATTCTGCAAAACACGTCAAGGTCGATAACAAATGATAAGATTTTTGGCATAGACCAAACAGTGACTCACTACAGACATTATACTGTAAAACCTCGCTATAACGATACTCGATACCACAATAAATCTCTTTACAGTGATAAAATTTTAGTGGTCCCACGGAATTACAATGCAATATGTTCTCCCCTAGGTATAACGATACATCCCTCTAGAACGATAATTTTATTGGGTATATTAAGTATCTTTGTATCGAGGTTTTACTGTATATTGAAGATGTCCATAGACATTAATGTACTGAAATTCTTTTGAGTTGTTCTGTAAATAAACTTTGAAGTACATTAGAACAAAAAATCATGGTGCACAACTAGATGTTACAACAATCTTAGATATGAAATTTCAACAGTCTACGTCTAATTGTTTATGAGATATGCAAGTTACATACATACAAAGTCGCCACACTTCGCGACTTTTGGTGCAGTTTTTGAGGAGGCAAACGACCGTCTTCGGCAAACGACCGAAGTCCCCAAAAGTGAAGAGATCGAAACCCTAGGACCAATATTTCTCGAGATTTCTAGAAACCCGTCGAAAAACAATGGGGTCTGTCTGCTGCAACTCCTAAAGAAGGAATGTTGCATCAAGCTCTATTGTGAGTCTCGGGAGATGGAGTAAAGAAGAATCAGAGGGGCGTCTCCTATTCTTGAGTAAAGTAAGTCTACGGACGTGAAAAAAAATGGGAGGTGTGTAGTAGAACACATATCGACACACTAAATTTCATGGAAACCAAGGAAAATTAAAAAAATAAATAAATAAATGTGGTGTTAAGGCCAATTATCTGCTCGAGGTATCTAGGCCTAAGGGGGGGGGGAGGATTGTCCTCCGTTGGGCACTTTCTAGATCCTAACCCGTATTTATGCAAAGTTTCGGAGAAAACCGAGGAAAATTCCGAACGGTTAGGTCGGCGGACGCTATCTGGTTCCGAACCAAGGACCTTCCATCGCCTAGTTCAAAGTCCTAGCGCTATGCCACTGGTGGGGCCCAAGGATAATGAAATTTATTCGCAAATTAAAAGTGTTCGAAACTGACATGGATTTTCACAAAAACTTCTTTTCTTTAAATAAGAGCATCTAATTTGATGTTGCAAATTATTTACCCAGAAAGCTTTGCTGGCAGTAAAAAAAGACATCGAGGGACGCCAGTTGGAAAACTTTCCTTTAAATTATGACACATGAATTTTGGTTAAAAAATTAAATTTCAGTTTGAAAATATTAATGAAGAAAATATGATCCTATAAAAGAATATTTTTACGGAGTCCATTCCGGTCCGACAAGGTTCCACTTCAAGTTTATCCAGAAGAACAAGTATTGCAAAAGGAGGGCCATTAGCGTAAGACAGATACAAAAAAAAAAAGATTGTCGGACTCAAAGCCGGCCAAAGACTAGTCTGTTAAGGTACAAAGAGAACAACTCCCGAAAAGACTGAACATGTTCTCCAAGGAAACTATTATGAGTTTTGAGCTGAGTTCGGGTTGATAGATGTTTATTTCAGAAGAAAAGTTTGCTATTACTCCACAATTTAACATTTAATGAAATAAGTGCATTGTTTTTTTTTATTTTTATTTCTAATGGCAAGGCAAAAGAAAGGTAAAAGTACAACAAGTAAATACAAAAAAAAAAAAGAAACCACAGATGACTTAAAGTACAAAAATTGACCGAAGTCATTGTCTTAAAAGTTCTCTAGCTCTCCAATACAACGCCGTCTCAGAGTCGCACTGAAGTGACAAGCAACGATGGAGTTGGGCTCGATTCATTCGTTCAATCATATCACAAAGAGGGCAGTTTGGTTGGTCAAAAATACCAAAACGATAGAGATGCTCTGCCAGACAGTCGTGAGGCGTCAATAGACGGAACTGTGCAACAGCTTCACGGTATAGACTGCTAGGAATGGCTAGAAGATCATCAACTTTCTACCGTTTTGACTGCATACGGTCAAGCGGCTGCTTTCAAAAATTTTTAGACATAATTTGTTTAGTATACAGCTTAATGGAGGGGTAAGATATTGTTGAACATCTTAGCTGAAGCAATTTCAAGCCCCTTCTTGCAAGGAAATCGGCCTGCTGGTTCCCGTTTACCCCACAATGTCCAGGAATCCACTGAAGCACTACAACATGCTTCTTCTTAAAGCCAACTTTCGCAAATAAACCCGACATTGATGGATTTCGTCCGATGAAGGAGGACTAGTTGAGCTTATGGCCTGGATTGCTGCTTGGGAATACGAGAACAAAACCACTCTTGTAAATATCTTCAAGGACCAATAGCTGATTTAGAGCAGTTCTGATGGCCTCCACCTCTCAGTCAAAAGCTGTTCTGTATTTTCCCGCAGAGGCATTAAAGGAGAAGAGGGTCGAAAAAACTCCTGACCCTGGAGTCATTTAATCATCAAAAAAGGAGCCCTCGGTGTAAACATGCAGCTACTCAGGAACCGGGTACTTCATGTCAATTATTTCAAGGGCACAACATTTTAATACATCTGCAGAGGTATCTTTTTTGTACAATGTAACCCCAAGATTCAAATCCATTTCAGACTGTACCATTTCCAAACAGTTTAATGGCCCTGCAATTTCCTGAATATTGTCAGGTAACTCATATTCATTTCAGAGAGCTTGAACAGACTGGGTGAACTTATTTTGGGTTTCCAAATTTCTAGTACCAACTGGGTAATTCATCCAAAAAGGATCACTTATTGTAATTAATTTCTCATGCAGAATTAAGGCCTTTTTTAAAATAATAGCTTTAATAGCTTTATTGTCTGTCAACAGTATATAATTTGTCATGGCATCAATCGGTGTCGATTTAAGGGCTCAGATTATGAGTGTCAGTGATTGATTTTGTAGAGTTTCCAACTTCTGTAAAACTTGACTGTTTGCCGTTATATGTGTCTCACAAAAGTAAGTAATTAAAGGTTAAATAAAAGTTCTGTAGGTAATAAATAAGTACATTTTCTTCAAATAATTCATGTAAATATCAATTTTGAAAAAAATTTGTTTTGATAAATATTAACGTTCTAATATATGTAATTAGCTAGATTTTTATGAAAACAGAATGGTGCATTTTCATTCCGATACGTAGATGGCTCAAAAAGTAAGGTAACAAGAGCTTTTAGTGTGTACACGTTCCCCGACCAAATGCAATTTTATGTCTAGGTACAACAGGTGATCGCAGTAATCAAATGCCACTAGATGGCCACTGGGTGCCACGTGGTTTGCTACTGCGCCTCCGATGGAGCGTATTGGAACACCCTTTCTACAGCCTGGATCTGGCACCCAGTAATGTCCATCTAAAGGTTGTCAATTGGCTCTGCAACAAGAGCCCTGATTTCTTCAAGCCGGTTTCAATAGATTGGTATAACGCCAGAACAAATGCTTTGATGCCCTTGGAGGCTATGTTAAAAAATAAATCTGCACCAAATGTCTTGCTATGTTTGTAGATTTCTTGGATTTTATGAATAAACATTTTGGTTAAAAGAATTGATTCCTTACTATTTGAACCAGTCTCGCAAAAGGTGAAATTGTCAGAGGACTAAAAAAATAAGGCAACTCTAAAGTCAGAGGAGAATAACATTTTTATCCACTCTTTTAAATCATCTAATTTTCAGTTACTAAGCATAAAAGAGCAGATCTGCATAAAAACTAATGCTTTAACATGTCTGGAACTTTTTAGAATTTTTGGGACCTTCTTAAAAACTACCGTTAACTTTATTTCATGTTTTAGATCTTTATACAACAGGTTGGAAATGGATTTTTTTCTGTACTCTTGTACTATTCTGCACACCTCTCAGGTGTTTGGCTGTCTGTCAAATTTTCGAGTTTATTTTTCCAGGAATTTTGAATGTATTCCAAACTTTGATGGAACTTTTGCCAAACTTTTTTGATGTTATAATCCAGGCTCGAATACATTTAGTGTACTTGATTTTTACTAGAATATAAATTAGAAAATAGGCAACTTGTTGCATGGAATATATTTAACGATGGATATGTTATGCATGCTAATAAATATAAGCAATATATAAACGAGCGAACGTTTTATTGTATAGCGCTGATTTTATATATTTTTGAATGCTGTCGTTGTAAATGAATGTTAAGTTAGGATCATCCACTATATCTTATAGTGTTTGTTTCACCGACAGTGTTAAATAGAAGACATACCGCACGTTCAGTTAAGAGTTGTTGAATTTTATACCAGCGCGAGAAGTACATTATCTTGTTTAGATACTTAGTTTAACGTGACAGTATAATATTTTTATACAAAGCAGACAACACAATATACAGTGTTTTCCAAAAATATTAACTGCGGTTTTTATTCCATAAATATTTATTGTAGAGGTATATAATAAACTTAAACATTGCGTAAAAAAGGTATAGTATTTTACGAAATCAATTAAAATTTTCATGTGATTAAACTTGAGTAAATATGAAGCTAAATTTTTAAACGCCCCCCTTTACAAAAAATTTGAGCATTTTATCCTAAAATGAGTCAGAGATATGAAAGTAAATATGTGCTAACTTAAACCACTTTTCGAGGAAAAAATCACGCCTTATGAAATGATCGCGTATCTGGGACCAAACACAAATTACGAAAGAAACAGTAATTGCAAAAATACATAATGTTTTGTTATTATGGGCTTTGTATAGCCGCTTGCTAACTTTGTTTAAACGTATATCCGAGACTTTTGCTAGCAGTATAACAAGACGATAGTGGCCATGCTGGAGAACTGCCGGGTACCGAGAGCAAGATACTTTAATGCGCATGAAAACTGTAAGGCAATGTGATGTCGCCGTCTGAAAAACGCATATAAAAATACAGCCCCGCTAATGGCGACATGCCCAACAAAATAAGGACGTTGCACTGTTTAAAATGCATTTGGCCAGCACTATTTTGCGGTAATGGGCCGGTAACTATTTGATACAGTAATAACAAAATGTTTTAAAATAAATAACATTCTTTTAGCTCCACACAGTATAGGAATGTACACCCTCCAAAAATGTATTCGAGTAAGCGATAAATTTCCTACTTTAGATTTGAGAATAATAATTGAGTTTTTGAAAAACGCACAACTTGACAGAAATATGGAAAGTCATATTTATGCATAGCCGAATTCATATTCTATGATAAATAATTTTAAATATACGAAACCTACGCAGGAAGTTTATCTCTTACCTGAATATTTTTTTGGAGAATATTCAGTAATCTGTATTTACCACAAAAATTGTAAATTTTTTAAAATTTGCACTACTTTTTATAATTTCCGGGTAAATCTAATTCAAATTTGTTTTCTTTGTCACGCAACTTTTAAAATTTACTCGAACTTGGTTGTAGAGATACCCTGATAGCACAGAGGATCCCAAAAAATCTCTGTGACTTTACAGATGCTTATTAACACCAGAAAAGAATGAGTAAGAAATAATAGGCTTTTATATATAAATGAATAAAGTAGCTGAAACTCATAGAAAAGAAGTTTTAAAAGAAAAAAAATTAAATATTAATATTTTAATTTATTTATGAGTGTTTTTTTCTTTATTTATAAAATATGCCACTAAAATTTCAATTTGTAAACTCGTTTTATCACCCCTTTCGCTCTTTAATTATATGTCGGATTATTTTATAGCTCGTAGCTCCATGTTCGGGCCAAGGTGTTATATACGCATGTTGCTGATGTCGAAAAATAATTCTGGACATCAAGACAGCATCAGGTTATTCAACATGAGTTGTTAACGCATGTGTAATCTGCCGATGGCATTTTTTCAACCTGCTGATTAATATGATTTTATTGATCTGATTAAAAATAATTGACTCCCTTAAAATAAAAATTACAATATCAAAATTCAATATTTTCGAATAGTAAATATATCAGTTATGGCAACATTACTATGGGTAGGCACTTTACCCGGCACCCGGCACAATGCCATTACATTGCAAGCTTTGCTAAGGTATTATGTCAGGGACTTTGTTGTAAATGATGACTGGTACATGTCTTAAATACGGTACAGTGCCGTTACTTTGCTCATTTTAAAGTTCCATGCTGGTATGGCTGCGGCAAGGTGTTCTGAAAGCACGTGCGTGTTTGCTGGTATGTTCCTGCTTTAGAAAACTTTAGTTTGAAAAATTCCTTAACAGTTTTATTCCTTTACTATAAATTAAATTGATAAATTATTTCGAATTTACTCTGCAGTTCTACATAGAGTTTAATATTAGCAATTGTAATTTTTTGATAAAGAGTTTTAAATCGGTAGAGCGGAACTATGGGTCATAGAACAAAAATAGCTTAATATTTTATAAACTATGAAAGATAAAAGGAATTTAATTTGGCACAAAGTAAGTTCAAATAATCTAGAAATTATTCAAATAACCACTTTGTCTGAAACTGAATTATTATTATTTTTGTTTAAGTTATTGATTGGACAATTATTGGTCAAATTTTGGCAAATATGAGTCAAATATGGGGTAAATATGAGTCACCCCTTTTTTATAGTAATGCATATCAAAAGTAAATAATATTATAAATTGTAATTATTTCGTACACACTCAGACTTTTTACCTAATGTGTTGTATTCAAGAAAAAATAATTTAAATAATAAGGTTATTTTTAAAGAAATAATTGCCCAGCAAACACACACAGGTTCTCTGAACGTCTATTAACGTTCAGAAGACGTTTTCTGAACGTTAATAGACGTTAGAACCTGTGTGTATTTGCTGGGTGGTGACAAATCAGCTGTGTGTCCCCAATTTTGAAACAAAAGTTTAGAACATTATATAAATTCAGTGTTCCTTTTAAAATAACTTCTATTTATTCAACTAGAGCATTATTAGCATTCTTAAAGTAAAGGAACATGATTGATTTTTTAATTGGGAAGAAATAACTGTTTTAATTAAAATTTTGTCTCCAATTGTTGTTTTACACTTTTGAGACAAACTGCAAAAAGTTCTGAAATCGGGGACGTTTGGTCACCTTAACCATAATTTGCAGCAAAGTACTTTTGCTCTTCACGTACAGTATGAATTCCTTGTATCACCATCTTAGAATATTCTAAGGAGGAACTTTTTTTGCAACTTCATTATTGCAGCCTCTTCAATCTTATTTTCATTGTCATTAGACAGTCCTTTGTGACTAAAAGTTCCAAATTAGCTCGTTTTCCATTTGGGGACTTTCTTCCAGTTAAAGTGAAGTATAATATTACAGTAAAGTATTGCAGTTATAATGAATACTAATACTTTTTACACGGAAATAAATGAAAAAACACCTGAAATATCAAAAAATATCACTGACCAAGAATTACCCCAGTGACCAAGAATTACCTCATTAAGCTGGAGGATAAATGAGCATACTTTAAAATTAATTTTAAAAGAAATAAATAAAAAGTATATGTACGTATAAAAAGCTAGATCATTTGAAAGTAAAAAAACGCAACAAGAAAATTGTGTTATCAAAAATTTTTCACTGACATGAATCTTAAAAAAAATCATGATTTTCAGAGATAATCTTTTTTGAAGATGTTTTTTTAGAAGTGTAAAAAGTATTTTTTCTCGTATTTGCTTTATAGTTACATTTTTTTATGAATTTGATGTAAGAAAATAGAATGTTTAAGCATGACTTGGCATAATTTAGCTTTAAAAACAATTTTTTTTTAATGCTATAAAGTGAATGAACATTATTTGCCCGGAAACAGGGTGACCCGTAATTCCCCATATGACCCTAGCTGTTTTATTATATTTCGAAGTCGCAAAAAATCTTTATACAATTATGTTTAAAAATTCGTCATCATTACATGAAAGGGAAAATAAATAATAATTTCCATTTGTCCTTCGTTCGAATTTTAAAATACAAAAATAAATTTTACACAATTGCGGTTTTTAATTATCTTCTTGAACACAATGTATTTATGGAAGAAGAAACATATTAAATAAGTTAAAATTTGATTTCAAAGTATCAAGAATTGAAAAAAAAATGCAGTATTATTAGTTTGTAAGAAGTGAAATGGATAATAAAAATATAAACTCCACTTGAAAATAACTTTGTAGTTATTTAATATTCTAGTATTAATTAAGAAAACTAATTAAACTTTAAACGATAATTATTTTTCAAATGCAGTATACTAGAAATTTTTCTGCAAAAGAAAACTAAAGAAAACTAGAAAGTAATATAAAACGAACAGCCACAAAACCGTATTTACTTTTATATTCAAGGGACATATGCTAATGTTTAAATTATTTCCCTTTCATTAGAAAGAAAGCAGTAACAGCTAATTTGCCCAGTTTTTAAAAAACCACTTTGTTAGATAACATAAAAAGAAAAAAACCTTAATCAATCCGCAGTTAATATTATTCCAATTATAAAGACGGTTATGTTTTCTTAAGAATGTCTATTTCATAAAAAGGAAATAATTCTGTTTATTTTGTTTAATGAAATATTTTTATTATTCGAAATCAGTATAGTATTAAAATATTTTAATTTATGAAGCTACGAAAAAGATTAATAAATTTTTTAAAATAAAACATACGGTAGTTAAAAAATATTTCTTTTTCGCTTCTCTCTCTCTCTCTCTCTCTCTCTACTGAAAATCTGAAATATCGCTCGGTTTAAAGCGCAGGCCTATTACCTTTATTCTTTGAATGAAAAAAAGGGCGGAATCTGCACATTAAGTTGCAAGAAAAAGCGCTACTGGTAAATTGTTCTACCAGAACTAGGAGACTTGTAACGTGTCATGGAAAAGCTACACAAGGGTTATCTTCCAAGTTTGGGGGCTGCCTTGGTTGGAGAACTTCACGTTGACTGCTGGACCAAAAGTGTTGGAGTACAAGCCAAATTTTTTATGTCAATTTCATAGATAAAATATAGATTTTAATAATAAATGATTCATGTCGTGAATAATAAAAATTTCAGCTATTTCTTTCACACTGCGTGTTTTCGAAAAATTAATTGGTTTTTCACGAACTTGTATAGGAAATGTAGCTTGCACTCGTGACTATCACGAGTTATCTCGTGATCTGAGATTTCATTTTAGAGCCCTCTGAAATGGAAAGCTTATTTCTTGCAAACTTTGTACACCCTTCAAAAAGTATTCGAGTAAGAGATGAATTTAATACTTTGGTTTCGCGTATTAAAAATTATTTATCATAGAATATGAAATAGGCTTTGTATAAGTATGATTTTGCATATTTATGTCAAGTTGTGCGTTTTTCAAAAACTCAATTATTATTCGCAAATAAAAGATAGGAAATTTCTCTCTTACTCGAATGCTTTTTTTGGAAGTTGTATATACAATATGCCACTAAAATCCCTTGCCACCCTATTAACTTCGGAACGGCTGCTATTAAATTCATAAAAGTGGTGTCTAAATATAGTAAAATAGCCATGCGTTACTAATGAAACCGCCTACGGCGGCACCTGTGGGGAAAGTGCAGGGTTAGCATTCCTATCTCGATAATCATAGCGATATGAATACAAGGAGACGGCATTACCTATCTGATAGTGAAGCCGAAACTGTAACCGATCCGCCCTATTGCTCAGCCCACATTGCAACATGACTATTATTCTATGGTGACAGTTCCCATTTTAAAGGAGTAATGCCGCCAAAGTTGGCGCCAAGAACAATTACGTATTTGCCATAACTGTAAAACTTTTAACTGCAGAATGCTTAGATTTTGTGTTGAGAACTATGGCAACATATAATTGTGCATCTTTACTTTTGAATGCGTAAAATCGTGCATCTTTCACGGTTGTTTTCGTCCAATGCTGAAGATTGCTAATGTCATCTCCTTGTATTCATATCGCTATGTTTGAAAACGGAACGAGATAGGGAGAAAAGGGACTAACAAAGTTGTAGAGCATCATCATCGATTTAGTATGAAACGATACCTCGTGGACAAGTGCGAAAAGACAACATCTTGACACCTTGTAGACAAGTTAAAAGGTGCTTTTGTTTTCGTGATTTCCTATACCGTGACATCGTGAAACTTGAACAGAAGGAGAAATGATTATCTTTCGGGCGTAAGCGGGGCCATGGGGATTCTACCGGGCCTGCTTGTGCACTCCGAAAGAGACCTACAGACGTTCCCTCATTGGTTAGATTCTGCCGTTAGATGACGTATCTAAGTGCTGGAACCAATAAGTAAGCATCCGTAAGCCTCTTTGGATGACTCATCGGAGTGCACAAGTAGGCCCGGTCAAATCACGATGGCCCCAGCGTAACACGACACAGGAAAGTGTCACTGTGGTATCGCTTCTGATTCCCAATCTAATGGATCGTGGTTCAAATCCCGAAGGTTGCATGCTTGTACTGGTTGTCTTTATACACAGAGTAGACAATACGTAGAGCGTGTAAAATAGTGTCGTATCAACTCAACGGAACTTGCGCTTGGCGTTCGAAATTTTTGCAATATGCAAATACGTAAGAAATGTTACGCCTGTTCACCTGAGACAGCTACAAAAGAGGCAACCTATTCTTGGCTGTAGTACGTTGAAGCTCGTGGACTTGGAGCGATTTTCGAAAGCTGGGTATAGTGAGATGGTTTTACACTGCGGTCAATGTGAACGGAAGGCACGATCAGTAGGAAGGTTGTACCGGAAAACGTTCCTCTGCCGGTCCAAATCCTTCTCATCAAACCATCCTGAGTGTTGTAAAACGTTTAAAGAAGACAGTCTGCGTGACTAGTCGATCTCGATCAGACCAGCTAAGGCAGAAAGGTAAATTCGATCAATTGAAGTATTTGAATACACCCTCGCATATCCAAAATGCAGTACAAGAAAGTTCAGTGAACACTGTCGCCTCTCCAAAATCCTAAACGAAGTAAGGCTCATTTCCACTTGTGTCTCAGGCCCGGACTTAGGCAGGTGTTAGCGGGGCAACCAACCCGGTCCCGAGATTTTGGGGGCCCCGCGCCCCCAAAAGCATGCATAGCATTTTCTATAATATTATTATTAGGAAAATAAAGACTTATTTAGAAAACAATAGATATAAAAATACTAGAGATCATCAAAGTATGACATGAAATGTTTAAAGAAGTTAGGAAGGTACTTTACGAAAAATAGTTAAATTAATTATTTTTAACACTTTCCAACAAGCTTTAAAAGTGTTTATGATTTCGGTTTGTCCGTCTGTCTGTCCGTCTGTGCTCCCGTAAATATGCATCGATTTCGACGAAATTTATATAGGTTATCCTTATCTTCTGTACCATGTATCGTACGGAAATTGGTCTATGTTGCAGTTATAGTTTTTCTACAGGACCACTCAAGATATTCCCAATACATTGCTCTCTATAGGAAGTTATTCTTTAAAGCGTATCATCCTTACTATATAGGTACGCTGATCGCTGATTCCAAAATGAAACTCATTTCCTACATTACTGTAAAAAGATTACGAAATTAAACTCTAAAAAGCCTAATAACATCTACACCGTTTGTACGATTCGTTTGAAATTTTTCATAAATATGTATAAAAATATAGAAAACAATCTGCGCTACTTTAAAAATCGGAAAATCCACCCGTTCCCTCATTTTTAAGGGATTTTCCGCTATTTTCAGCTACATTTTATTTCCGAGAGTAAAAAAATGTTTATCATTTGCTTGACGAAATTAGCCATTGCAGCTGAGGATGACGTCATATTAATGTCACAATTACCTGGATTTTTCAAGATTTGAGAGTTTAATTTTTTTCACTTGCTGGGGATTACGATGGGATATTATAGTAGTGGACATTCTCCATATCTGCTTGCTTAAATTTTCTGTACCCAAACTAAGTTAATGTAACCATTGGAAATTTGGTAATTTGCAGCGATCCTAGTGGTAAAGAATAAAACATTTTCCGCACCGACTGTTAACGAGTTTTATATGTTTTTAATTTTGCAACCTAGCATGTGAACGAGATTATGAACGCCAGCACGAAATTTTAATAATTTTTTTTCACATTTGCTTACGTGTTTGACTTTGTAACAAATGAATAAAAAAGGAGGGGGGGGGAGGTTCTATCTTTGAGATTATTAAAATATTGAGTTTATATTTGTCAACGAAAAAAAGTTTTCGTCTGCAATCGTGCCTATTTACATTAGAAATTAACTTTGAATTCATCACTAATTTTTTTATGTAACACGAATTTAAATGCTTGAGTTTGAGTTTAGCGGCAATTTGAAATTATTTTAAAATTTATCAACGCATGATATAAATGTAAACACTGTTTGTTTGAGTGCAATCGTCATTATAAATTAACACTTTTTAAAAATTGCCTTCTCTTCAATGGCTACAGCAGTTGTTACCGAGTGAGAAGTTGTGCCATCTACATGTAACAACGGCATTATCCCACTTTCTGTGGGAAATGTCCCCTCCTAAAGATTTAACTTCGAGCTCGGGATGTTCCCTGTGAAATGAAATCGTTTGAATGCGAAAAGTTTCCGAACGTTGCCAGAAGAGCATGAAATTCGAATTGGGTCTATAATAAAAATTGAATACTATCAAGTTATTTATTGTAGGAGGACGAAGATTGTAGACATACTATTTTAAAATGTTTTTTTCTAGCAACCGCTGTAATTGCCTCCACAGCGGTCTTTGACTTTAAAACTAGAAGGAGATATTCTACTATTTGAAATGAAACAAAACTGGATGTTATTGAGGATTACAAAATGAAGCTTACCATCAAAAATAACGTCTCTGTAGTGTTAATAGTTCTTCTAGAGGAGCACTCAAAATAATTCCAATACAATATGGTCAATGGCAGTTTACAGTTTAGCATAAGGGGTTTAACAGATTACGCTTTAAGGGATTTACATGAAAAAAAAAATGCAAACTTGGTTTTTTAGCGCGTGGAGAATTGATTATTTGACTGCTAATCCTTAAAAGAATAAATTTCTCGCTCTCCGTGTACGTGCAACACCGCTATGTTGCCTAAGAGAAATATTTATATTTTTAACATACCAACAAGTTTGATAAGTGTTAATGATTTCGGTTTGTTTTCACGTTCTGTTGTCCTCCCGTCCAGTTTTCTAACTGCCGTAAAATATATATCGATTTGTGCAAAATTTATGTTTTTATATGTACAGAATCATGTACCCTATTGAAAACGGTGTAAGTAGCATTTATAGTTCTTTTACAGGAGAGAAAAAATAATCCAATACATTGCATTCTATGGGGAGTCATTATTGAAAACGTGTTTTAGAGATATTCGATTTTTCGCAAAAAAACAAAATTGACATACATATTATTAAGGTTCTCAAAATAATGCTATTCATTGAAAATAGTGTCTGTATCGAACTTCTACTGGAACACTCAAAAGAATTCCAACATGTATAACAATCTGTGGAATTTGGGAGACACTAATACATTTCTAGCACGAGACAATCAGTATAAAATTCTTATATTCTTCAGTTAAACAATGAAAAAATATTTTAAAGGTCTTTTACAGAGTCTCATAAAATTGCATCTATAGTGGTAATACAATATTATTTTATCTCCTAAATCTCGCAAGATTTAAGAAAAATACATCGGCAAATTTGGCTCAAAGCATTGTGTCGGAAAGTGTTTGCGACACAATGTGTATTTAACATATACACATATGTATAACACATATGCATAATTTATAATGGATGCGTTTGGTATGATTTAGCTTTTTTGTTTAATTTAAAGACTTAACTCTTTTTGATTATTAATTATAGAAAAATAAATTACCGAAAGAATAGGTAAAGTATATAACAATCTGTCCTTATTTTTTTAAACCGAAATAAAACAAAAAGACAGTAAAGCAAAACCCGTCATCGCAACAGGGCGACTCGACCATAGGATGTCAGCACAGGAGTGAAACGCGGAACGTTTGAGTTGTTCTAGGAAAAACAGGTTTTTGCTGTAAGTTAACTAGAACAGATCATGCCACATATCTATGCGATATCTCAGAGAGCCGAGAGTCAAAAGCAAAAATAAATAGAAATATTATTAAAGAGTGACTAATTAAAACATAAGGGATGGAAATATTCAAAATGAAGGGTAACGGAATTATTATTATGCGTGTATGAAATCATGGACTGAGATTGAGCGCTAAGTCTTTTTCTTTTCCCTTTAAAATTTTTAGGTCAATTGATTGCACCCATTTTGTTCAGAGCAGATTTATAACAATTTGGAATACTGTGATGAAAATGGATAATTAATTGAACCAAAAAATTACTAAGAGCTTACTTATTCTTAAAAAAATATGTAACTTTCAGACCATATACGCTCAGCTTTCACGACTGGCATATTGGAATGATCGAAAGGGCGTTTCTTATTTAACTAGCCAATGAGAAACTCTGATTCTAAAGACAGTAACGGAACGAAACTCTGAACTTTTTAAATGAAACTTTTGAAACATGAAACTTTTTAATCGGAGAAAAATCGACCCTAGAGGCAAAAAAAAGAGGGCTTCGGTTAGAGTTTTTAGCGACCGTAGGCGCAATAAGGGAAATAAAGACCTAGTGGAAACGCGGCTTTAGGCACTCATCCATACCGACCAAGGCCTCAACATGTTTTACAGGACGGGGGTAGTGTGCAATGTTATGCTTGGTGCAACTTCGTCATGAATCAGATACACGTTCAGCCAACATTCTTGGCAGATATAGTTCGCACAAATGAGGCAGGCTTTTCGCTGAATGGCATGTACAATAGGTGAACTACCTATTACTGGGCACTGGAAAATACTAGATGTTTTACCCACGTTCGACATCAAATGCTGTTTGCTATTAACGTTTAGTGTGCAATTTACAATGACAAGCTGACCGGCCCAATATATTACGATGACACGTCAACGGCTATACGATATTTACAATTGCTAAAATACGTAATACCCGATTTTGTGGAGAACCTGCCGTTGTTTAATATTAGAAATCTATGGTTTTAATATAACGGTACGTCTTCTCACAAGACATCTCCCGTGAAGCAGTACTTCGTCAAGGAATTCGGGAATCACAATTCAAAAACGTTGGGTATGTCGGTTTCAAAGAGTGGCCTACATCTTCGCCTCATCTGACTCCATTGGAATTTCTGTTGTGGGGATACCTGAAACAGCATGTGTATGCGAAAGCTCCAAAAACAGTGCAGGACCTTAAACGACCCATTATGGACGCTTTTGCTAGCATATCACACTCTATGCTCCAACGTGTGTAACGTGACATTCAAACGAGGATCCATATTTGCAGTGCACTGACTGCGAGATGTTTGAACATTTCAAATAAAGGTATATCATTGTTATAACTAGTTGTTTTTTCTTTCTCAAATCAATTTGTAACGTCGCAGTGCAGGAAATCCCGATGAAACAAATGTGTGCTTTAACCTTTTAATGTCCACAAGGTGTATTTCGTACTAAATCAATGATGCTCTGCAACTCCGTAAATCACTTCTTTTCTCTACCCCGTTCCGTTTTAAAAATAGGAATGCTAATTGCGCAGTTTTTCCCCCAGATTGCGCCATAGATGGTTTCATTCAGTAGAGGATGGCTACTTTACTATACCTAGACATCACTTCTATGAATATAGCAGCAGCCGTTCCGAAATTAAGAGGGTGGCAAGGGACTTTCGTTTGCACACTGCATTACTAGGGTTACTCTGAAATTTTTGTGATAGAGGCAAACGATCGGCGAAAGAAAAAAAAATACTTAAAAAATTTTTGAACTCTTATGGTTGCAGACGATAATTTGTGGTAACAATTTCAATTTATCTGTCCTTGAATAGATTTTGAAAGAAGGAAGAATCGCGTTCTAGTTTTCTATGATTTTAAAGTGGGGTTAAATCAACAACAATACTTTCAACGTCTGCAATTAGCATTTGGAAACGAAGCCTTCATCTCGTGCTACCGTATTTAGATGGTTTACAGAATTTCGTAGCGGTCGAAGTTCTCCCCTGGCTGAAGAACACACAGGAAGAATATTGGAAGTTGTAGTTCCAGAAAATGTGTCGGCCATGCGAAAAATGTTAATCGATGATAATCGCTGCACTTACTAAATGATACAGAGGAAACTTAACATTGGATCCGCATCTATACATAAAAGTTATTCATGAAGAACTTCATATGAAAAAATTAGTTTGTCGTTGGGTTTCGCATAATTTAACAGAACATGAAAAAGAAGAATGTGTCAGAATTCTGCAAAGGAACCCTAAAACTACTTAACAATGGCAACACCGCCTTATTTCCAAGGGAAAAAAATCTAATAATGAAACCTACATACTGTTTTTTGACGTTCCAACTTGTCAAGAAAGTAAAATATTGGTCTTTACCCTTAAATTTGCTGCTTTCCCAAGCATAATTTCGAAAACGATCCATTTCTATCGCATTCCGAATTTTCAAAATTGATTTTCAAAATCCACCTGGCATTTTTGGGATACAATTTATCAACATTATACATACGTGCGTTATAAAATATTTTTTAGCTAACAATATGCCCACCATCCTCAAATACTCAAGTGTCATTTAAATAGGCAGTCTATGCAAACACCTGTTGCCCCCGGAGCCTAATTCGCAGAATAAGTTAGTGATTTTTACATTAAGGATTTTAATAAGTTATTCCTTATAAAGTAACATAAAGCTTACCTTTTCCATTAGGAATAAATTCCGAGTCTTGAGTTGAAGTTGCCCAGAGGCTGTGCATTCTTTTTAAAGCGTCATGTCTTTTCTCAGTACCAATCTGAAGAGAGTGAGTTCTTTCAAGGACTTTACTTTTTTGTGAAGGGGCAGTTTGCTGAAATAACAACAATAAATGCAAATTTAATAAACTTCTTAGTAATTAAAAAATAATTGAACTCTAAACTTAGTTTCTTTTGAAAAATAAGTAGAGTGAGGCGTTAAAACTGGAATTAAGAGCAAAGAACAGTAATTAAATTTTTAATAGCAATTCTTTTAAAACTCAGTTTTTTTTTCAAAGTCAGAAAATAATCTCTTTATATTCTTAATGCGAGATTGTCATGGAATCAAGAAGATTATCACCAAGAGGTGAAACGAAACACAAATTATTCTTTTAAAACCTCTAATTTATAATGCATTGCTTTTATTGCGTTATCACAATTTTCGTAGTTACGAACAAAAAACAAAAACGCATTTTATATCCTTAAAATACCGAACACAGAGTCACTGCGTTTTGGTGGGTTTTGATCACAGTAAATAAAGTCTGTAGCGTCAGTATGTTTTGTTGGTATGCATTCTATTTACACAGGTTTCTAAATACGTATATACATTTTACATAATAAAAATCATTCAAGGTTCTTTCTGCAGTTTGAAAATATAATATTTAAATATATAGTTGTGACTTAACCCATCTCATTTTAGAAATATGAGTGACAAATACCACATTAAAATGTACTATTAAATGGTATTGATGCACAGTTAGAATTTAACTATTTAAAAAAATTTTGGTGACACAGGTTCATTTTAATGTGAATTAATTTCTAGTCTCTTATAAAGTTTTGAATTGGTTCTAAGAATTGTAAGTTGTGAGTAATGCAAACTACTTATATCAGGAATAAAAAACTACTTTCTTTTCTTCCTTTATAGCTCGCATTAACGATGTTTGACTGTATGAATTCTTGAAATATATAGATATGTATGTATATGAATATAAAAATTACCTAAAATTAAAAAAATTAACATCTCAAAATCTTCTTGCGATTAACATTGTAGGCTCTATATGGTTACGTTGTCTGTTCGCTCCCCCCCCCCAAAAAAAAAGTAGGTGATACTAGTGCGAACTGAAATTTCTCCCAGGAACCTGAAATTGTCTTAATATTTGTAGTTAAGCCATTCCCGCTTTCTTGAGGCGTGCTCATTCTGTGTTTATTTGTGTTTTGTAATTTTATGTACTTTGACAAAGACATTTAGGGGGTATTTTGTGTTTCATTATCTAAGTTATATGTTTGCCGGGTTCGTTTTAAGCAGCTGTTTCACAGAGCTTGTGGGCATATGAAGATTATAACTTTCAATGCAATAACTTTTAATTTGTCCTACGCGCGCACGCACACACATATAAACAAAATGATAAACTCTGGAAATTAACTATAGAGAGCTTTGCTGCAGAAGAAATTGTTAATTACGTTAAAATGGTTTTCATAGCAGCTTTAGTTTACATCTTTGCTGGGTGACGTGAGTTGGAGAAGTGACAGAGTGAAAGAGTGTTCTCCAGGCACAACATACAATGCCATTCTTGTTACATATAAAGGACCCGTACAGACAAAAAAGAAAAACAAAACTTTCCATATTACATAACAATTGTATTAAATCTTTCACTGTGACGCATGCACCGAAGATTACCATACGAGGAGTGGTCGCGAGATATGACAACAAAGTTCCGAAAGTAAGGATTTTTACGGCGACTGGAGCAAAAAAAAATTAGAATGATGTATTGAAGGAAATATTTGATGCGAAGTTGATTTAGAAAGAAAGTTTTTGACCGTACGTTTATAATATTACATCTGAATCTTCCTAAAATATCACGTACATACATACACATATAATTCAGCATTTGCGTTTCCATATTTTGCAGGTCATGTATTACTAATGATTTTAAGTATATATATATATATATAACTGAAAAATCATTATTTTTGAGTTGGTATCATAGGGACAGTTGCAATGACGCGAACTTTTAACTCAGAGTGTCACTTCTGAGATTTTAAAATTCACCAGTGGAATGGTGGTTGTCCCGTTTTGGAGAATATACATTTCTTCCCTTCCCCGGAACTTCAAACACATTTCCTCAGAAATCATGAGTTTTGAGTTATGACGTTGTTGCAACAAAGAGAGCGAGATATATTCATTAATATTAGAAATATTTTTTTATTGTTACATAAAATGTATTTAATTTAATTTATTAAAATTCTTTCTTCTTCCAGAACATCTGATATGAAAACAAAAAAAGTTTAAAAAATCACTGAAATAAAAAATGTTACATGTAAAGAAAAATAATATTTAAAAACTGCATAAGAATATTAAGTACCACACTAAACCAGAATTCAGATTTTCCCTCAAGCCTAAAATATAAAAAGCCAGGATTCTGATTTTTCTTTCGTTATAATAGCGATAAAGGTTCACGGATACAAAAGTTCCATAAAGATAATTTGACTCCCGGAACATTTTAAGTTAATACTAATGGCGCCCTCTGTTGTATGAGAATTCAAGTAATTCTGATGAATTCTGCTTCAATTATCTTTCATTTGATTTAGTAATAGATAGCCATTGCAAGGTTTTTTTGCAAATGTAAAACAATATTTAAATAATATAAAGCGAAAAAGATAAAATAATTTAGTTTGAGTAGTCTTTACTGAATTTTGATAGGTTAAGTGTAAAATAATATGCTCTTTAAAATAATTTTTTTAAAATTATACTTAGATATTTTTTCCATTTTAAATACTGATTTCCGATTTCTTTTTAACATCAAGCCATGTTACGTACAACACTAATCCGAGTGCAATAGAAATACTCTATACCTTTAATTCACTTCTAGGTTACCCTTATATCGTAAAACAATATATGAAGGGTATAGATGCAAAACTCATACTATCCACTTTTGCAAAACTAACATTTCCATACTTAAATATAAATTATAGCCTCACTAGAATTATTACAAGCTTAGGACTAGTGCACGGAATTGTGCAAGTAGTTTGTTATGGCAACAAATATATCACAAGATAGATAAATAAATGGAAAAATGTGTCGATATATTATGCTTGTTAATAAGTTTTTTTATTTTTCTAAGAACTAACGTTCTAAGGGGAGAATGTGTTTCTTGCATCTACACCCTATAAAATCTACCTCTTCTTTTATTCGCCGATTGCGTTCTTTTAAATCATGGCACAATTTTTAAAGGAAAAGTATTTGAATAAAAAGAAATATTTTTGATGTAACATCCGAAGTCACAAGTGTATGTCGTTAAAACCCTCTTTTAATTTTACTGTTTATTATCAAAATTCTAGATTTAGATGATATTTATGAAGTATTGCGATGCAAGTGAAAAATATTAAATCGTAATTCAAGATGAAATGCTAAATATTTTAACTTTATATCTCTTGACACTAAAATTACAAAAACAATTACATCTGCATAACTGCTTTTTTTTTCTCTTTTTCTGTATAAGAATTTACTTTTTTAAAACATCTTAGGTTTTAAAAAAATTCAGCTTGCTGTTTTGTCTCGTTTAAAAATAAAACTTTTCTGAATTGAAAATATTCTTGCAATAAATTTTTTTCCAGATAAAAACGCATTCTTAGGAATTATATAGCTAAAGAATTGCTTTATTATACGGCAGAGAAAAGAAGAAAATACTTGAAATGTAAAAAGGAACAAAATTGGGATGCAATGAATTTATTCAAATCAATAAAAAAGAAAATATTTGAATGCAGCAGATGAAAAGAAATATCGTTTTGTTGATACAATCAAATGCATTTCTTAAAATGAAATGACAAAACAAACACAAAAATAAACACATAAATATAAATAAAAATAAATATGTTTAGAAGGCTTATACGAATAGACAACGAAATAAATCAGCTAAAATAAGTAAGAGAATTTTTTTTTTAATTTTCAACTTGAATGACATATAATTTAAATTAAAAGTTTTCAGAAATAAAACGAAAAAGTAGGAGCATGATTATGGAAAATTAAACAAAAAAATTCCTGCCCTTATCTGTGTAACAGATCATTTATTTTACACAACACATATACCATTCGATAAGAAAAGTTAACATTTACTTCAATAAGTTAAATCCTTCAAAATGTTAATCTAAAATTCTGCACAAGACCATTTTCAATTACAATTCTATTTTTAGTTATTTAACCCTTTGAGGCGCAACCCTTTTCCAATGCTGAAAAAAGGGCAGCCGTTGCCATCGCTCGACTTAACTACCAGCAAGATGGCGGACGATCGAAACGTTCATCGCGTGCCACAGATCTAGAGACCCTTTTTTGACGACAGCTGGCTGTGCCCACACAGCCAGCTGTCGAGCGATGGCAACGGCTGCCCTTTTTTCAGCATTGGGCAATCTACCCAGCTGATTTTCCATTTTTCAGCAGATGTCAGTGCTGTTAAAAATAATCGTGACAATTGTTTTACGGGAAATGACGTGCTAAAAAGTAAAGGATTCTCTTCGAGCTATGTCACCCGCAACTACTTTTATAGAAATCAAATCTATTCTTCGTGACTGGCAACAGTCAAAACATCAGAGTTTGGTGTTCCCAGAGCGGGAACACTGCGCGTTAAAGGGTTAAATGATTATAGATAGTTGAATCATCTCAAATACAATTTTTCAAACCTCTCTTTTATGATTATTTCCAAGCATGTAGAATGTTGTATATACAATAGACCCATCTATAACATGGGTTTATAGACGGATTCGTATAACTTGTAGAAAAAATTTCAACCGTTTTCATATAACACGTTAAAAAAAGCTCGTATAACACGCTAAAAGAATGAGACAGATGTTTCTGTACTGCGGGTTAATACACTGATGATGCTGTTCATGTGCTTGTATAATGTAAGTACTTGTGCAATACGATATCTACCGTGTTATGGGGGTCTACTGTGTTGCAAATTACAAGGGTTTAAAGCATGACAAGGTAAGCATGTATGTTTCGTCTTTATTGCCCAATTGCATGTAATTTGAATGAAATGAATCACGCACCATTCCTTAATAATATTATTGTTTTTCTCTCACTATCTGAATTATGCCATTCAAATCCGAGTGTTCTAAAAATGGCATCATGGTGGAGGTCGGGTTAAGGGTGGTCCGATGTCGTAACAGAACTAGTTTTTTCCTAGTTTTTTTCTAAAAAACTAGTGGAAAGAACTAGCGTAGACTAGCGTAACAGAACTAGGATTTCCACTAGAAATCCACTAGTTTTTTCCAAAAATAACAACAAAATGTGAACAATTTTCACTGACATTTTATTGCTGGAATTGAAATTTCCATTATGTCCTGAAAATTCTTTTTTATTTAAAGAAAATAAAGATCCAGCCCATGTTTTACCATCGAAACTGTGGTTTAAAATAAATGAAATAATGATTGCAGACTGACCATTATTTAAATTTTGAAATACACGTGGAAAATAGACTTAAATGTATTGACGGAAGTCACAAATGTCAATAGAGAACAAAAATATGCAATCCAATAACCTGATGCGTGTTTTGTGTAAGCACTCTAAAAACTTCCTTTTTGATTGAAAAAATTTATTAAATGATGGTAATAAAAATATTTAACTATTAGTTTGAATTACGCACTGTATACACAAAAACGTATATATAAATTTTATTTCAATGCGAATATTACCAAAACTGTGTGAGCGAAAGATTGTGCAATTTTTGTAAATTTTTAAAATATTGTAGATGTTTATATATTTCTTTTTCGTAAGAATATACCTGTAAACTGAATCAAATATTGTAGAATCTTAGGTATGAAAATTTATATCATATCGTCATCTATGTTCCTGCTACTGTCCCGTAGTGGCTTAGTAGCTAAGCTCCGCTCCCATAAGAGCGCCGAAAGTAAAGCTACACCTGCATGGCCACTGATTAGGAGTGTGTACGTAAAATTTGTCGTGGCTCCAATGTCCACCATGTTCACAATATACCTCTGAGTATGCCGATTTCCGGTGCTAAGTCTCTCATCTTCAAAATTAGGAGACCACTCAAAGGGGGCAACGGTAGTCTGTCTAATAGGCGCCCCCGTAATGAAATAACCAACATTTGTGGCCCTCGTAATGGCCAAGCTTACAGTTGACCGCTGATCCGGCCATTAGAAAGACGAATATTGTTCCTGCTACTAAATATAAGTATTCTTACTTAAAAAGTGCGAAAATGAAGTATTACACAGTAAAAGAAATTCATAAACGTTATGTTAAATATATGGAGAAGTGTGAAACTGTTTAGTGTAAATGTTTAAAATTTTGAAGTCTATCTACTCATAAATATTAATCTCTTCTAGGCATGTTTCTCATATTATTAAGTGAATAATCTTTAATTTAGACAAATTTAATCTTAAATTTAGAACAACACGAGAGGCAAAATAGAAGTATCTTTAATCTGAGCTAATCTTGGCATTTAAAAAACGTTTACTCAATTTTCACCCAATTTGCACTGTACGCTAATCTTTAAATAATAATTTCGATTCTATATTCTTTTTCTATTCAAGTTAAACTATTCAAGCTATACTCTTTTGCATTTTTTGAAATGTATTTTTCATGCTTCTTGATTAAATTTTGTGGAGCAATTTCAAACAAATCAATTCATGGAACATGTTAAAAAATTAAATAAAATCAGATGAAGAAAGATAAAATTTTAAATTACTCTTAAAAAATAAATGGAATGTATATTGAAGAATACAAAAACAAATTCCCATAAACTTAGGATTTCTTTGTAGACTGTGATATCTTAAATAAAACCACTAACTTCACGAAATCCCCTAAGACTGAAGGAAAAAAGATTTTCTTTTCATTATGAGAAATTAAGAACTAATTTGTAGTAACATATTTTTTTATCACTCTAATCTCGAGAAGAATTGAAATATCCTCATCACTGTGACAAAAAACTGAAAATATCGTATATCTTTCAGTTCCATGAATTTAAATTTGTTATTACGTGTTCTTAAATAAATGTATTTTAAAAGAATAACTTAAATGCAAAAGGACTTATTCTTAAACTAAAGAAAAAGCAAAAAGAAACAAAATGTTTTGATAAACAAAATCATGAAAAGGCAATACGGATTATTTTGGAAAATATTAAATTGCAGAAATGCTCATACATTTCAAAATTCAATAACTCTTTTGAATATGCTTAAAATAAGACTTTTCATTTAGCAATTTCTTGTATGTTCTTCAGCATATCTGCGATCTTAAGATTGCCTCTTGCTTATTATATTATTTATGAATCACTTATTTAGAAAACATTAAAAGTGACTTTGTTTACATAATTAAACAAACATAGAATCAGCTGATTAAATGCATTTTTAAAAAATGTCTTTCGAATAAAAATCTCTGAACAAGAGATGTGACGCATTTTTAAGTTAATTAAATTCGTAGAAGCATTTTCAATTTAAATTTTCGGATAACAACTGACAGATTTCATTAACAGTGACTATCAAAAAAGAAACTGGAGTGTTCTCTCTTAAGAGAAAAGTTATTTCAGTTGACAGTTAATTCTATCAATATAATCGAATATACTTTTTATGCACATAGTTTAAGTATTCGTCTAACGTTGAACAAATGCAAGAATTTGTATCCTTAAAAATGCTTTTAATTGAAAAACAATGCAAATTAACAATGGCATAAGGAAAGAATTCCAATAAGTTATTTAATTATTGCAAACCAGAAATGAAATTAACTTTTAGAATTCAAATCTAAGTTATAAACGCAGACAGGTACTTTTAATCATAGAATACAGTATGAAAATACAGTATTATCCCAAACAATTCTTCAGAAACTCTTTAGTATAAAATATTTAAAAATTTATTTTAATTTTAACAGAAGACCTTTTTATAAGAACATAAGAAAAAATCTTTGACTGGACATCTGTCCAGTTAAAAATATTCTTAATTTGCTCTTAAAGTTTACGTTGATTTAGAGGTAAAAGAAAAACCAAGCTAGATATTTATGCATTATCTATATTTTTTACACAATACACATTTTTTAGTTAACACAGATTTTACTAAACCAAAGTGCGTGAATCACAAGAGGACTTCAACTTTTGCTTTTATGAATAAATTTCTAAAATTAGAATAATAACTGTAACTTAATTGCGTATCACACATTTCAGCTTAATATCTCAAAACTTGAAATTAAGAGCATTAGCGGACCATTCTTACTTATGAAAGTGTTTCTAATTAGAAAAATGATTGCGAAACACTTCTTTAGTGTGTTTCAAATATGACTGAAAATTTAAGACTAAGTAGATTATTTTTCAACTTAATTAAAACACAATATTAACATTTAAAAAATCTAGAATGGTTATTTAAAATTAATTAAATTAATTATAATGAGATTTTGAAGTCGTAATTAACAGATTTTCAAACCATCATTTTTTTAGGAACTTATTCTTTATCCAAAGTAACACTGAAAAGAGCTTAAAGGCAGTTTATATGAAAATTTGATAAATAGCTTAATATAGCATAATAATGGTTAAAATCTGTTAAACTTATTACTTGAATGTTTCTGACAGCATAAAATATTCGGAGAATATCGTATTCAGTAGTTTCTCAAATAACCATTATAAATCTAATTTTATCCCGATGCTATTTTTAACTCATTTGGATTGTACAGAAGAAAATAATCCCTCATTCAGTTACAAGTTACTGATATTGCTTACGAAATGAAGCAACACCAAGTATTGCAAGAAATATTTCGGGTTGTATGGCCTTTAACAATTAGCAGGCAACCTAGGAATATTTTTCCTGGGAAGCTCAAGAAACGTTTTAACGTTTTCTTGTTTCTCGTAGCTAATGGGCCAAATAGCTGAAAACATATGTTGCAGTACTTCTTAACGCAAAGGTAGTTATTCTTTTCCATTTGAGATTATCTGGTAATGAATAGTTTATTGGCTAAACATGGATGTACTATTAGTAAGGATTTATTTAAAAAGAAATATCACTTCCTGAGGACACATCCCGAAATAGACTATACTTGACAACTCTTGATTATATTTTCTGTTAAATTACTATATAATTATTGCAGGCATTTTACATTTTGTATTGGGGTATTAGAGTTTTGCAAATAGCTAGCGTTCTTGAGACAGAACTAACAAACTTAAATTTAAAGTGTGTATTCCTCTTACCGATTTCTACATATTTCGATGGGTCTCGCGTTTAAGCAACGATACCAAACTCTACTTATGTGTTAAGCTTAGATAACTGAGTAGTATAAAAAATAAAGATTTCGTGCAAAAAGTAAGATTTTTGGAGCTCTTAATCCATTCAGCGGATAATTCATAATGCAAAAACGAGAATGAATTACAAGAGACGTTGCGTAACAAAGAAGCCAGGAAAGCATAATTACTTAATAAAGCATAACGTTAAGGGAAAAAATAAAATACAGTTTGTTGAACGGCACAAATTAAAGTTCCGAGACAACGTACTTCTTTTGATTTGACTTATAATAAACGTTTTGAAATCAATCGTATTTTGTATTAGTAATATTTGAGGAGATTGAGCAGCGTAACCATTATGGAATGTAAAAAACATCCCAGAAATTTGAACAACGTGAAAGTAAAAACAGTCTAAAAAGGTCCTTAAAAAAGGAAAAGGGCTCTGTTTTTTGAAAATATTGATTAGGCTTTTGCATCATTTTAAACAGAACTCATGAGGAAATCACACAGGATATTTTAGATTCTAAAGAAAGCACGTCTAAGACACAAATGCATTCAAGATCTTAACATTAAAAAAAACTCTTCAACGGAAGCGGAAGCTTGAAGTGTTCTTTTAACTCCTAAGAATATTCAGTCTATTGAAGAGAAATTTGCAAAAGTCACGTATTTATTTTGTTGCGAATATTATTTCATCTCGATTCACCTGGAAGAAAAACTCGCGGAGTCATTTAAATTAGTATTCCGAAATGTATAAAGATTGCAATTTTCCATCCCAATGAACTTCTTTTAACAAAAATGTACCACAATCATGAAGTGTGGTTATATGTTATATGAATATTCATTTGATATTTTTTATGATTTTTATGATTATTATCTGCACGTTTAAGATGCTTTCATAATTTTATAATTGTTCAAGGAATAAGACTAATAATTATTTTAAATTTGAATAGCGTGCAGTACCGACATCGTCAAACGCCAGAAAATATTTTTTTAAAGTTAAACGTCTATGCACATTTATCTGTAACATAATTGGTGCAGGTGAATCATTTATATACAATTTCATTACAACTAATTATTAAAGTCGCGTATCATTTCCAATAAATTACTGTTGCATAAACAGTTTTTGCTGTTCCGTCTTGTTTAAAATTATTGTTCTACCTATTTACCTTGAATCTTCTCCAAATTTTTCTGATACTTGGGAATTGTAGTAAGGATAGCACACTAATTAATTTAATTATATGTCTACTGAAAAGAAAAAAACTTACCGATTCCTGCTTTCACATTAAATATATTTGGTTCCAATTCTGATACTTTCACTCGTGATCACGCCGAAAAAATTCCTAACACCTTTTACGCACTTAAACTACGTTGTGGTATACGAAACCCATTGAGAGTGGAAAAATAAATCCGAACTGATTATGACATAAATATTGTATTTAAATGATATTTTCTGAAGAAATTTGACTCTTAAACAATTTGTGCACATTCCAAAAGTTATACAGCAGTTACAAGAGCTTAGTTTCACTTTCTTGGCTAAGTTTTGGGACCGGATTGAAAACCTGAGATATTGTAAAGGATAACTGAGGTTTCTATAAATAAAAGTAATCTAATATTAAAGAAAACTAATAGGGAAATGCAGAAGCTTGAGGAAATAACCAAAAATCACTATCTCAGATTTTATTATTTTCTTTCATTCAATCAAAAATTTTCTAGTAAATAATTAAACACACAAGAAAATATTATTGCGCTTTCATTCTATGAACACCTTCTCGAAACTATTTTGACATGCATTGCTTACTCAAGAAACTAGTTCCTCACTTAGAATGCAGTTTATCTTACTGGAAATCTTAATCTCAGTACACTTCTGCTTAAAAATTGTCATGCTAAAATTACAAATATGTTTTTAAACTCTGCCTTGAAGGCCAAATAACTTAAACAAGGTACCTGTGTAGTAATATACTTTTAAACACCCACTCAAGTCTCATTATAAGGCAAAGCGTACCTAGCGAAGATAATTTTTTTTTAAGAGCACATTTCATGGGAAATAGTACCATGGATATAGCCTATTATCGCAGAAAACAAGCATGCCTATTAAATGTCATTTTTAACAAGACCTCTACATTACAAATAAAAAAAGACATCATTATCTTGCTTGTCATGCAATATATTCGAAAATATATCTAAAAATAATGTAACCAAATGCATTGAAAATAGTAACACGAATAAAAACATTGGTGATAGTGATAGATTGCAGAAATTATGTTCATAATGTTGATAAACAACAGTACAATATTTCTGAAATATTTAAAAAATAATTTGACAGAGTTATTTGTGCGTGATACCGATTTATTCTTATATTTTATTTATAAATTCTATTCGAAGCATTATTATCGCATTGTATAATTAAGTCTAGGATGGATTAATAAAAATTTTAAGCTAATAATATAAATTCTTAAATATTATAAAAAGCTTTTAGTATCTGTCTGAAATCAAATAAATTAAGACGTTTATATACTATAAACCTTACTTTGAAATGTTTACTATGCTGAAAAAGTTGTCAAGAAATAAATAGTTTCTTAAAGAAAACAAATAAACTACACTGAAAAGAAAGCCATCCTGATAATGCTTATTTTACTGTACTTTAAAGTATTTTGTAACTGGATTTTATACAACAGCAATACTGAGAAAGTGTTTTTGATATATGTTTACTAATAATGTAGTTATGCTGTGCTTGGTATAGTATTGTATCAAGAATTCTCACGAAAAATGTACTGGATTGATTCCACAAATTTAAAATTCTTACACATGATGTATGAAAAATATATTAAAAAAAATTATTGCAAATTATTCATTCAAAAATTTATATTTTTTCGTTACATTTTAGTCGATAATTACCTGACACATAATAATACCGTATAGAAAATTTAATTAGTGAGTTAATGGATTAATAGCACAATAAGTTAGTTATAGGTTAGTTTGGTAGAAATGTCAGTATCTATGTTTAATCGTAAAAATGTCAAATAAAGTACATGTGTGTACATGGTTGCATCTGTAAAATTAATTTAAACAGCATTTTAAGCGGCGGATAAGATTCCGAAGCATATCGAAATCGTGAACTTTCATTTGCAGCACCAAAGAAAATGTTTAAATTTTAATAAACATTTAAAAATAGAATGTCCGCTAAGTAAATCGACCTTAATTTCAAGATCTGATGATTATTTTTATCATTTAAGGTACTGGTATACATATACACAAAAATAAATTAAGCAGCATTTAAGGTTCTTGATGAGACTGCCCCACCATAGCAGAGTGGATGAAGACACTGAACATGGTAGATGAGTGAAGGGTGAAGATTCCGGGTTCGGGCCTATCACGAGGCATTCACTCTAACGATCTGGAATTTTGGACGGTTTTCCCTGGTGAACGCGAACACGCGTTAGAACTCCTTAAAAGAATCTCCGCCCAACGTCTCCTCCTTAGGCAGACGTTGGGCGGCCCTCGATACGATAGCCCTCGAGCAGATTTGCCTTAATACACAATACAATCTTGATGAGACCTTGAAACATGTGAATACAGTGATACACACATCAAAATAATTCTTTACTTCTTTTTTTACTCTAAATATTTTTGTATAGAATTTATATGCCTATTAATTAAATGAATTCAACCTTAATTTGAAACCCTAATACTTTTTTATCATAAATTTAGCATCTGGGCAATGAAGTATAACGAAACACATTTTAAAAAGTTTTTAAACTTTTTATTGACACATTTTTATTACCAAGAGGAATTTTTCTCTTTCAACGTAGAAACTTTGATAGAATTTTTTTTTACAGGGATACTTAAAAAATTTTGTAGAAAATAAAAAAAGGTAAATATTTTAATCAAGTCGTCACAGTTTACGAAAAAAAATATTTTCAGGGTAATAAAAATTATTCAAAAAACGTTTTCTATCTCTATGAAATAAAGACAGATTTTTCTTATCAATGTAAGAGGAGAAATGTTATCTATAAAAATAAAATTAGACTTTTGTCTGTACATTTCTTGGAATTCAAAAATTTTGCGATTTCTATCCGTTTCAAGCACCCGGGAATCCGATGCGACCCTCAAAAAAAAGTTTGTCTGTCTGTCATTCTGTCATTCTGTCCTTCTGTCATTCTGTCATTCTGTCCGTGACGCTTTTTTTGTTTAAGCATCACGTAAAAACGGCTGAAGCGAATGATATGAAATTGGGTGTCATGATAGGTGGTCACTCAACTTAAAACATAGGCGTCGAATTTTTAAAAAATCTTGATTAGATTTTCAGATTTTGCGAAAATCGTTTCAAACTGCGTAAATTTGTGTTCAAGCATCACGTAAAAACGACTGAAGCGAATGATATGAAATTGGGTGTCATGATAGGTAATCACTTAACTTAAAACATAGGCGTCGAATTTTTAAAAAATCTTGATTAGATTTTCAGATTTTGCGAAAATCGTTTCAAACTGCGTAAATTTGTATTCAAGCATCACGTAAAAACGACTGAAGCGGATGATATGAAATTGGGTGCCATGATAGATGGTCACTCAACTTAAAACATAGGCGTCGAATTTTAAAAAAAATCTTGATTGGATTTTAAGATTTTGCGAAAATCCTTTCAAACTGCGTAAATTTGTGTTCAAGCATCACGTAAAACCAACTGAAGCGAATGATATGAAAATAGGTGTCATGATAGGTGGTCACTCAACTTAAAACATAGGTGTCGAATTTAAAAAAAATCTTGATAAGATTTTGAGATTTTGCGAAAATTGTTTCAAACTGCGTATTGTGTTCGCACATCACGTAATAACTGCAAAGGTGAAAAAATGGTATTTGGTGAAATGATAGGGGATCACCTTAAACTATAAGCATCTAAAAAAAAAACCGATCAGATTTTGGGATTTTGCGAAAATCGTTTCAAACTGAGTGAATTTTTGTTCACGCATTACCTAATAACGACTAAAGCGAATGATATGAAATTCGGTCACATGATAGGTTGTTGCTCAACATAAAGTATAGGTGTCCTATTTCTTAAACATTTTTATTAGATTTTGAGATTTTGTGAAAATTCTCCCAAAATGCGGTTATATTTTTTCAAGCATCGCGTAATAACGACTAATACGAAATTTGGTGATGTGATAGGTAGTTGCTAATCTTAATTTATAGGTGTTGAATTTCTAAAATATTTTGATTACATTTTGAGATTTTGTGAAAATCGTTTAAAAATGCTAAAATGTTTGTTCCAGCATCACGAAATAAAGACAGCAGGGAATTATACGAAATTAGGTGACATGATAAGTTGTCATTCAACTTAAATTCTAGGCTTCCAATTTTTCAAAAATGTTGATTAGATTTTGAGATTTTGCGAAAGTTATTTGAATATGCGTCAATATTCGTTCGCGCATCCCATCATTACGACTAAAGCGCATGAAATGATATTACTTAGTAACTCTCTAACCTGTAATATTTTAACAATACATAAAAATTATAATTGCGCTTTCTTTACTTTGGCAACATACTACCTCCATTCTGTGTACTCCTACAATGCTGACGAAAGTTCTTGCTTTTAGAAATTTGCATTCAGTACTAACCCGTCAACGACGGGTACTTCAGCTAGTATATATATATATACATGGTGCCCAGTAATTAATAAATTATGCATACTACATGATTGTTATTTTATTTCATTATATAGTATTATATTCATTATATAGTAGTCATAATTACTTTTACATCTTATATTTTGCTGATAAAAAACAATGTACAACTATTTTCAAATGAAGGATGATTTTGCCATTTGGTTTATGATAAAATAATCTTTTGGAAGTCTTTTCGAAATTCTATATTTTTCCTTACACTGTTTTTAAAATATTTAATTTAATATTATTAAAATATGTCTATGATGCAAAATATAGTGTGAAAAACATGATAGCAAAGCACCAAAGTTTTATTTAAACATTTATGTTATTTTATACAGGTTTTTCGCTTAAGGAGATCATTTTGGGCCACCTTCCCTCCATATAATATTTTGAGAAGCAACCAGATATCAATGTACATATTTCTATTTTTGTAATAGTATACTTCTGTTTCCAATCATCTGTGTAATAAGCTTCTTTTACCATTTAATTCAAAAATTCTCCTCTCATTTTCATCCCGTTACAAAATAATGGTGCATTTTATTCGTTTCATATGTTCTTTTTTATTTGGCTAATTCGTATGAAAAGAACGTTTTTGATAGTTGGAAATGCCGCCTTATTTTTTGAAACTTATTGCATATACGAATGTATTACTATTGCCATAAGATCGTTTCATGCAGCAAAATTATGAAATTAATACAAACTACTAGAAAATTCTCTATTATTTAAATCCTTAGTTTTGTAAAAACGAACAAAAAAATTGCTTGATAGTATCGTGAAGCTATAAAAAAAGTGTCTGTGATGCATTAGAATTTTCAGAAGGTTTGTTCGTATTAGTACAATTAAAAAATATATGCATATACATATATATAGAAAGAGGTATGAAGTACAGAGAAAAAAGAAGTCACAGTTTTACTTCTGTAAATGTTCTCCATTACTATAGCCGGTCATCTACATATTGAAGAAGAAACAAAGTTCTGAAAGTATATTCATGCTTCTATTTTTCACTTAACCCTTTGTGGCGCAACCCTTTCCCAATGCTGAAAAAGGGGCAGCCGTTGCCATCGCTCGACTTAACTACCAGCAAGATGGTGGACGATCGAAACGTCCATCGCGTGCCACAGATCTAGAAACCCTTTTTTGACGACAGCTGGCTGTGCCGGGCACGCGATGAACGTTTCGATCGTCCGCCATCTTGCTGGTAGTTAAGTCGAGCGATGGCAACGGCTGCCTCTTTTTCAGCATTTGGCAATCTATCCAGCTGTTCTCGCGTTGTTCCATTTTTCGGCAGATGTCAGTGCTGTTAAAAAAATCGTGACAATTTTTTTGCGGGAAGTGACGTGCTCAAAAGTAAAGGATTCTCGTGGAGCTATGTCACCCGCAACTATTTTTATAGAAATACAATCTATTCTTCGTGACTGGCAACAGTCAAAACGTCAGAGTTTGGCGTTCCCAGAGCGGACAAATTCAGAATGTTAAAAAAAAAAAAAAAAAAACTAATATGAAAATTTTCCTTAATATTAAAGGAATAATTATGAATAACAAACTTAAAAAGAATGCTTTTTCTGCTAAAGAGAGATTTTTAACTAAAATCCATAATGCCTAAAATATTTAACAACACTTTATTAAAAAAAGTCATTAAATCTCCAAAATCCCAACAACTATGATTTTTTTTAATCACGATTCTTTGAGAACAGCTACAAAAAGTAAACATGTCGCATGTTTTAGAAACTAAAATTTTCAAGCATACTATATTTCATACATACGTATACACACAGTATTTTTTACAAATGTATTGCATAATTTTAAAATGTGATTTTATAAAAATTCGATCGTTTCAATACGAATCTTAAAAAGTGCATTTGTAGACTTAATAAGGATACTAGAATATTATCACGTCCACACTGGGATAGTTAAAGATACACATTAATATTATATTTATATACACAGTTGCTTATTAAACTACAGAACCTATTTATTATGTCACCATACGTATGGTCATTACAAAGAAATTGAGAGCCAAAATATTTTTTTGTAAATTTTCCCCCAAGATACCTTTCATTAAGTTCAAGACAACGGCGCACACAAGCATACGGTTTTATACCTATATTGTAGATTATTTGGAAATACATTGTTTGGAGACAAATATTTGGGTAGTGTACATTATTTGACAAAAAGAGAGTAAACTTACATTTACAGAATGCTGATTTGGCTGGGAGCTATTTAAAGAGGATAGTTGTTTACGTCTGGTAGGAATAGTTGCTTCCGGTGTTGGTTCTGGTACTTTATCTTGACGAGCCTAGAGGAATAAAAAAAAATGATTTGGGACAACTTAATTTCCATGGAATAATCACAATAATATAGTCCATTAGAATTAAATATTCTGGAAATTACAATATATAAATAAATAAATAAATAAATAATTAAATGTTAAAAGAAATAGTATCACTCATTTTTGTACTTCATGCAATAGAACCGCTTATTTGTAACTAAAAATAAGTTGATAGGAATTATTATATTGCAAAATGATATGAAAGAGTAAGACGTTGCACCAGAAAGATTTTTAAGGTACTTATATGTTGCTTTGAATTTTAAAACAGATTATTAGTTGTTCACCAACAGCAATGAATCAGATTAAACTATTAAGCAATTTTATTTTCGGTGAAGTATCACAAAGGAATTTTATTGTTTTCTATTACGATGAAAAGTATGAGACTATTTATGACACAGTGTATAATTCAATTGTGTCGTTATAACTTGCTTAGTAATTCTGTGGGGAAATACAGTACACTACAAAAAATATTTTCCGAGATTACAGCAGAACGTGTGGATAAAGGTAACGCCAACGCGTTGTGATGTAAAAACTGTGTCAGTTTGTTGTACAAAGTTCTTCGTGATTGGCTTATAAACGTCATTGCATCATTTCGTGAGTGGATTTACAACACAGTGCTGTATTCCAAAGCTGCAGCACTTGTGCTGTGTTATTTTACAGCAATATGTATGGTGAAGTTACATGTAATTCTCACAGTGTACTGGGACCTGTCTCGTATTTCTCTTGTATCATAAAGTTAGTTCTCTATGATCTAACGATGGATTCGGGCTCAATTTCTCCGGCATGAGGAATCGTAACACATAGCTATCTGGTATGAAACGCAGTTTTAACTTACCCGGTAATAATCACTTTTGGAACAGCATTGAAATGTCCGTCGAATTTCTTAACCAAGTTTCATAAGCAATAGACTCGTCTCCGAAAATTTCATCCATGAAATGAAATAAACTTTTTAAACTATCCATTTTAGTCTTCTGTTTTCGGAGAAAAATACATTAGTTTCTGACGAACAATGGTCGGTAATTGCACTGTTGTTTCAGCACTTTTCCGAAGTGATTATTAACAGCTATACGAAGACGACGTTACAGACCCCACATTGCTATGTGATTCTGATTACTTAATATGTGCCCTATCACCCCTTAAAGTTTTGTCCAAGAGTTTAGATTCACCCTGTATATAAAAACAGTTGGCAGAGACGGTAAGGAAACAAAATGTCGCGGGGGGTGGCCCATTCGGACTTCTGACCCAGGCCCGGTTTGTCATAATCGGGGCCTGTATGGGCTTGTATTTCGAACATAGTTACTGTATATTTAAGGGTGCAGTTCGAAGAAACAAAACCTGACTCACGGTCGTTATACACATATTGAAATAAACCTTGGACTTACAAAAAAATCAGAATGACTCTAATAAGCTGCATTACACACTGTAATAAATGAAAAACTGTGCCTTTTTTGAAACATTTAGAAAAAATTATTAATCATGGAATTGTACGGCAAAGTTTTTCAAAAAGTGGAACATTTTGCAAAATGTTCGATTACTACTTTACTTTAGCAGTCTGACATTCAAGGAGAGTTGTGCATTTTTGCCCAAACCGAAAACCTATGTTTTTTACAGCGGAACAAAGTAGTCAATAGTAGTGACATCAGAACAGAAACTAATTTCAAATATGACGCTCTAGGCAAGTTGCTATAGTATTAAAGGTTAAAGGATGAACGAACGAGGAAAAATTTCCGTTTCGAGGGGGCGGGGAGGCGATCAGCCATTTTAAACTTTTATTGTTACTAGAATTAATATAAATGTCTTAAAATAGCTGTTTTTTAATAGTTGCTTTACATCTTGCAACTATTAAAAAACAGTAGGGACATTGAAGAGACTCGGCGCCCCCCCTTCCTTTTAATACGCCACGGTTTGTCAGTATAAGAGATCCCTATAAGCTCAATTTTATTTCGAATTTGGTTTAACCTAGTTAATATGAAGGCTTAATGAAAAGAGGAGATGAATTTTGCTAACGGGATACTTTATTTTTATTTTAAAGAGAATATATTTCTAGGAAGATAAATAACTACGTTATAAAAACAATTAATTCAGCAGTTTTCTTACTTTTCAACTGGATTTACTATTATTGTTATTAATATTGTTATACTATAAGAAAGATTTCTTGCAGAAATTAAGACCACATCAGAAGCCTATGATGTTTACTTTTCTCTATTTTACGCTGGCAGTAAGAAAGAGTAAACTCCCCTTTGAAAGATCCCCCCCCCCTTTTTGGGGGAGAGGGGTTATTTCTCAACAAAAATTATTTTGAGTTATACTGCCGACCGCATAAAAGGCAGAGTACATAACAGATTGACGAACAATCTCATATTTTATAATTTTACAAGTTAATAATGTGGAACATTTAAAAAAGAATTGAAATACTGAGTTTTTAAAATGGCTGTGTACAGAAATCAAAGAGAGAGCAAAAATGAAATTAAATAACGCGATGGAAAAAAATAACCTATTTTCAAGTATAGTTTATAAAGCAGTCATTCATATTGCTTAGTTAGGGTTTAGCAGACCACCGGACCGATGTCCTGTGCGCCCAGCTAGGAGGGCTGCGAGTGAAGAGGAAAATATACAGGGTATCCGAAAGGTCCTTGACACATTTAAAAAAAGTGTGTGCGTGTAATCTTTACGCGCGATTGAAGTAAAACTTCTTTGACATTTACGACACATGTCACTGAAATAAGTAAACTTTATCTTAAAATATTTATATTATAATTTAATTATATTTATTATTCATGTACTTTACAAAGATTATATAAATGTTGTATTCATATTATTCATTGGAAATAGGTACTTGAATGTCATTAATTTTTAATGACTATGTCATTTTATCTCTCACCCCCTTTATTGAAAATTCTTCGAAAAATTTGTCCGAAAAATGCGACATAATTTTACATATATTTAAATACTATTAGTTCGCAACACCTTTAATCTGTTGTTACACTATTTCGTAAGCTGTAGAATATGCATCACATGTATTTTTTACATATATTTAAATACTATTAGTTCGCAACAGCTTTAATCTGATTTTGATTCGAAATACCAACCTACGCAATGAGCTTTCTCAATTGCAGTCGCCATAGGAGCCATGAATATTCCCGCACCGTCAGTGCTGTTTGAAACTCACGAAAAATGTCTTTTGGCTCTCGAAGCCGAAAACTGGAGATGCAGCGCCTTATATGAACACATTTTGGAAGTAATTTTTTTAAGATGGAAATATAAATTCTTGATTCTCTGAAGCATTATTGTGCGTACTGCAAATTCACACAACTATTTGTTGCTTTTCTGTGAATTTTTTAAATGTGTCCAGGACTTTTCGGACACCTTGTATATCTATTTTATGTTTGAAATTTTCATTTAAGAGACAAATAGTTTTTTTAAATTTTCGTTTCTCAAGCTGAAGAATTGCCTTCATATGCAGGGTAATTCAGAACTCTTACTCTCCGAACATGTAAGGGAGAGAGTAGACAAAACGAAGATAGTTGAGAATCACGCTGCAATGTGGGTCGGAAACGTCGTTTCACGTACTTGTTAATATTCACTTTGGAATAATAGCTAACTTTCCGATCACAGTTCGTCAAAAACTAATGGATCTTCCGCAGAAAGCACTGACTAAAATTGATTAGTAACAGGATTGACTATTCAATCACTTATTGCATAATGATTACAGGATTTATTATTAAATTGATTATTTATGTTGTTATTAACAGGTTAATGAAAAGGCCGTTTCCGACCACACATTCCTGCTTGTTGTATTTAGAATATAACTAATATATTTTTAAAATGAATAGCTTGTCCTTTTTTAAAATGAAATAATAAGTCAACACAACGTTTATTAGTGCTTTTTTATTTAATATAACAAAAAAGGGTTACAAACAGCTTTTCAAACGAAATCCCCCCCCTCTAAATTTGCTACTTAAAATATTAATGTGGTGGGGAAGGCAGTGGGAAAGGCAAAAGTCGACTTGCCCACTGCTAATTTTTATCTTATTCCGCGACTTGCAAGAAATTTTGAAGGCAGTAAAATAATTGTAAGTCTAGAGGCACGATGTCAGATGAGTATGTAAGGTGTTTCACCACATCCATTCAAATATCAATAATTTTTGAAGGAGGACCGAAGCTGTGTGAGCTTTTGCGTTGTGAGCTGTTATGTATGCTAGTTTCTTCAGAGGGTAAAAAACGGTGGAATTATGTTCAAGTTTACTGAAGTCTCTTCTGGCGTTTATAGCAGGTTTGTGCAACTAATGTCGTTATTTTATTTTCATCAACTTCGGTTGGCCTTCCTGACAGAAAAGCATCGTTAAATCAAAAATACTACCACGGAATTTAGGAAACCATCGTCGGTTCTAGCTTTTTTGTAGTGATTTGCCACTATAAACTTTGCGCAACTTTTTACATGCTTCACGGGCGTTTTTCCTTTTACGAAAGTAAAGCCATATAAAAACTGCAAAGTTTGACCATTTACCTTTAACTTATGGTGTATTTTCCAAAAGTAAAATAAAATTATCATCTTTTGAAAATTGAAGCTAAAGCTAAGAACTTTTAAATGCCATAACAATGCAAATCCGAATAACCTCATCGCTTCAGAAAATGAGAGATTGTTGCCAAAATGCGTCAGAAGTTTGCTGACAATTCTGTTGTTTTTGCATTCCAACATATAATATAAATTTCTGCAACATATAATTAGACACATATTTTTCTCTTTTTTTCATAATACAAATCTAAATTATTTATACTACAGTATAAAAATCTATACCGTTGAAGAATTTTATGAAAAAGCGTTTGCGTTTGTTTATTGTGTTGTCTATCGAATGACATCACTCTTTTTCGTGAAAGGAATGTTAAAAATACAGAAGAAAATGGTTATGTTACATTTATGTGATGTTTTTAAATAACCATAAGATGTTCAAAACACATTAATTTCATAGCTTGTAATTTCCTCCCCTTCTTTAGTAACATCAGAAATTTACTGATTCTTTTCATCTTTTATTCATATTGAAATATACAAATTAACATGTCAAAGAAAGCATAGATAACGGAATTATCTTATCAAATTGCATTTAGGAGCCGAAACTTGAGAAGCGCAAATGATTAAAATGTTTTACATTTAAAACTGTAGAGAAATTGTCAAGCTGCTGTCACGGGCTTTCATTATAAATAAAGTAAACGAAAAATTTAATTAAGACAAAAGCAAGCCTAGGAAAGAACATCAAGAATAAAAATGTAACTCTTTAGTTTTAAATTTTAACGGATTAAAGTGGCATGGGCAAGCAAGCCGAATAAGCTAATTTCATTAAATGGGACTATTTTTTTCCCAATAGGGGGCATTTTTGGCCATTAGCCTTTATACCACTACTAAGGCCCGAACCACTGGGCAATTTTCTATCGAAGCAGCCTATGGGCGGCCAGAATTACCCCCTACGAAAGGACGGACAAGTTAACATCCATATCCAAGCCGGGATTCGAACCCGGGAGCCCAAAATGGTTCTCAAGCCACTTCACTAGCAGGTCGGCTTAAATGAAATAATAAACAAGCAAATGTGTTTAAAACCCACAAAATTTTACTTATTCATTTAAAAATTTTCTCTAGTCAGCAGGAAATTGTTTGCTGAAGAAGTTTGTATTGCATCATTGTACGTTGTACCGGGCGATTTAACCCTTTTGCCAATGATCAAACACACCCCGTATTTTTTTTTTAAATAACGGTTACCACGGTACCCACATCGATTATCTACGCTCAGCGTTTGTTCCATTGCCTGTTACCGATTTTATAATAAAGTAATAATTACTGCACGACTCGAATAACAAATAACAATAATAAATAATTTAAAGGAAAATAAAAAATTCATAATGATAATAATTATCGTGATTATGTTTGCTAATATTTGTTATTATTTACAATCTGTATGTACAAAAGATACAATAATGGTTTTCTCAGTACATTGAAACCTCTCTGAGCGGCCACCCCACCGTACCGGCCACCCCACTCTCAAGGGTTTTACGTACTATTATAAGATAATTGCTATAATGCGTAATATAAACAAGTCTGGCACATATTTCTTATTTAAAATGAAATATAAAACTTATCTAAAGAGAAAATAGTACTTTATTGAATGCTTTCTTACATTTTCTTTGAAAAAAATGATACAATTTGTATCTGAGGGGAAGTTTTTACTTTTCTCTGAAACCGCTTCGGAATTTTCGATAATTTCATCGATTTTCCCTAAAGTCGCTTGTGTTGAAAGTTTAGCTTGCTCGGCATTACAAACATCGGGAAATTCCTCATCAAGGACGGAATTAGCGCCTGAAAGGGACAAAAATTCATTTGTTGGACAAAAATTCATTTGTGTTTCAACACCTGATTGTCCAAGGGATTCCCCATCTTAAGGGTATGGGGAGAATACAAAAATGATAACAGATTCAATTCCAGTTATTTCTGGGACTTATATTCGACCATAAACCTTACCTTGAGTTTTTCCGCTCAAAATTACAGCATGGAGTGAGTAGAATTCCCCGAAAAATGAGATGGGTGATCCCACTCGGTAGCCGTTTAGAGGGGGTCGGGTGGCCGCTGATAGAGGTTATTTTAACATCTATGAGCCAAAGTCTATGAGCTAAAAAATCCGTCCCATGAAAAATTGGCCGTTTACAGGGGTAACCGCTCAGAGAGGTTTCACTGTATCTGGATTTTGAGGAATAATATCGGAAAGTATAACTCATAAAACTCAAGAATATTTTCTCCCAAAAGGGGTTAAAATTGTATGCATAGTTAAGATTCATATAAATAACGAGAATTAAAAGCGATTTCACACAGGCTTAATTAGAAATGATTAAATCACCATGATCCCACTCCCAAAAGATACCCGGTTACCCAGACATTGACGCAAGGGTTAAAATAGATGTTAGTGAATATCTCTTAAACTACGGGTGGTAGAAATATACTTCTAATTTCGAACATTATTCGAATTAAGATTATTCGAATCTATTAAAGAATTCCATAATAAATCAACAGATTTCTAGAGAAAAAGTCATAATTCATACAGTTATTGGCTCTTTAGAGTATTGTTTTTAAAAGTTACAAATCATTTCAAAAAGCTATTTAAACTAGTTTTTTAAGAATGCAAAATATATTTATTTTAAGATGCTTGTTTAATATACAATCGTGATGTTTGTTTCTTTGTAGGGTATAGAAATCGCCATTGTTTGGCGGATTGGCTTGGGCTTTATCGTAGATTTTTAAAACGACATAGAATCTTAAAAACAACGTAATTTTGCAAATAATTAGAACTTTATTCCCCTTTTTAAGTTTAGATTATCTTTTGTGATACAAATTTGACAAAATGTCTGAAACAAATTTGGGCCACACCATGGCACAGTGGTTATGTCACTGAAAATGGTAGACGGCCGAAATGTGAAGGTCCTGGGTTCGCGTCCCATCGCGCGGCTGTCGATCTAACGGTCTGGAGTTTTGGTAGGTTTTCTCCAGATGTAACGTGAGACGTGTTAGAAAGCCCTCCTACCAATACACACCTCATTGTCGGCAGATCGCCCTAGCGTAGCGTTGCCATAATCACACAAACTGGAACAAATTTGCAGTTTTGAAAATTATACTGCAATCAGATTAACTCCAATTGTGTGAGAGATATATCTTTCTGAAATAGTAAGAGTAAACGTATTAAAATACGAAACATAAAAAAACTTCAATTTGGATCAAGTATCCTCGTGTGTAAAGATACTTGACCTAAAAATGTAAATTCAGGTAGGAGACGTTTACTTTTACTTTTTTGCTTGGCTTTCATTTTATAAAATATTTAAATGTATCACTGCGTGTAGACATAGGTTGATGAACACCTATTGTTATTAGGTGTGGCAGATTATCGGATACGCATCCGCGGATATTCGATGATAAGAAATCCGTATGCGTGGATCTTGCTTTTTATCCTTCACACCTCTACCTATTGCTGCTAACGAAGAAAGAGCTTTTTTATATGTTTTGAAAATTATTTACACTTTCTTAATCCCTAATCTGTGTATTTTATATAAAATATTATTATTTTTTGTCTCTAACACCAGTTCTTTCGATTTATTTTCAATGAATTATTTTGCTATCCTTTAACTACAACTACTTTGCTACTCTATCTGTGCGCGTGCTCTGCTCAGTCAAAAATTAGATTTTTTGACTGGGTGTTCAAAGCTTGTCACGAGAGTGGTGCTCATGAATCAAGGTTCTTTTATAAAAATTAAATTAAAATGTTTAATTGTTATCTCTTTCTTTACTGTCTGTTTTTGACTAATATATTGATTATTATCTAATATAATGATCATTTGGAAAAAAGTTAGAAACGGAAAAGCATGCTTTAAAACGTTCACCAAAGCATCCTACACTACAATGTGAATACAGCAATGAGTGTCAAGAAAAAAATGTCTAGTATCCTGATTATTACATATGTACGCTTTCTCTGAAAATAGAACACATGTATAAAATAAAAGAAAAAAATAATGAAGCAGTAGTCATCACAGTTGTCTGCGAAAATGAAGAAATAGCACATTAATATTTTAGTTTTTTGTAAAAGCAAAACTCCGGATAACCATCTTTAATGACGATTGAAAATACACCTATACTGTACGACTAATCGGCTTGAAAGTAAATTTTACTTTTACACTTATCTTAATACTTTTAAAGCAGTCTGTGAGAAACAGGAGTGTGTCAGGAAAGATCATTTCTTGATAAGCTTATCTATTTTAATCCGATTATTTATAATCGGTCTACTGATACTCCATTTCTGGCTAGAGTAACTGGCATAAAATGAATTGAATGAATGTCTGGAAATGGTGTTTGTATTTTATTTATGAATGGAGTCCTTAAATATCAAAACAGAGGCTGGAGGAGGATGGTTTCACAGGTGAAAATCGTCCCGTCACGATATGAGATAGCAAAATTATGCTTTGCAAATTAAAACTAATTAATCAACTGAAAAGTGTTATAATTGGTTAACAAAAATGATCTACATCTGAAAGGAAAACAAATGTGACGAATTAAATAAAATGATACTTTTTCTTGACTTTTAATAAGAGTTCATTCTGTCTAGACCAGAGGCTCTTAAACTTAGTAGTCCGCGAGCTCCCACTTGAACAAAATTATTTTTGCCATTCCTTTAGTCTTAATTTCTGGCTTATTAATCTCATCATCGCTACGTTTTAATAAATATTTCTAGAAACTAAAAGCCAAAGCCCATTGGGGAGGTAATTACAACGGGCGCTAGAAAAACATTTTACGAAAATATGTCTACACTCAATAAATTTAATCTTCGTCCATCTAAAATTGAAGTTCATATTCAATTTTTATTATATACTCAAATGAAATTTCATGCTCTTATAGAGACGCTCGGAAATTTTGGAATTCGAAAGATTTATTTGTGGAAAAAATTAGACTATGTAATCTGGAAAAACTACTTTAAACGAATTGGAATCACACTTTCCTTTCAAAGCCTGATGATCTTGATGAATATGACGTCATATCTATTGCAAGTGACTAATTTTGTCACGCAAATGATTCACTTTTTTTACTCTTGGAAATAAAATAAAGCTGAAAATAGCAAAAAAATCCCTTAAAAATTACTGAACCGGTGGATTTTCAGATTTTTAAAGCAGCACAGATTGTTTAGATATTTTTTATACATAATTACGACAAACTTCAAGTGCATTGTATAAACGGTGTAGGTGTTATTACTCTTTTACGATATTTACTCTTTTTGAACGTTTTACTCTTCTTGGGGAAATGACGGAAAAATATTGATATTGAAGTGGTTGTCCGGAATGGTTATTGAAGTGGTTGCCCGGAATGGTTGTGAGTCAGGGATCAGTGTAACTATATAGTAGGATATTTCTCTGATTTTTTTTAATGCATGGTCTTGTGCGTTTACAAAGAAAAACATTTTCAATGGGATATAGAATAAAAAACACAAAATTAATAAGAAATAGTAATAAAACGACTTAAAAATCATAACCTATTAAACTCATAAAAAACTTCTTGCTCAAAATAGATCTTATAATGCTTTCTATGAAGAATAGATTTTTACTTAATGATATAAATGCAGTTATTTTCTTGAAACATAAACCTCATTATCGGCACAATGCTGAAAAATTTCAGTCTAAGGTTCTCTTATAAAATAAGCATGTTTCTATGTGCTTTGATTTCAAATATAACTGTATCTCAAAATGCTGTACACTTAAGCATGTAGTTCATAACGGAATCAAATGAGGAGTTGCGAGTGTAGGGTAATCAGATCTGAGAAGTCACCAAAAGTTTATAAATTCGACTGTAACTTTGTTACGAACGTCTTGAACTGCTTTCGACAATTTTTCATAATTTTACGGACACCCCAGGGGTCCGCAGACCACAGTTTAAGGACATCCGGTCTTGACAGTAAAGATTTAATTGTTTTGAATAGTTTCTATAAAGTTAAACGAAATCAAGCTGGGCAGCACTTGTTTGTTTCTAAAGCTGAAAACCTCTAGAACATTGAAATTGTTCAGGTATTTTATGCAAAGAAGTTTGAGGCGTCATAGTGTCGGCTATATTGTTTGCAGAACAAGGAAGCAAACGCTGGAACAATGCAAATGCCGGTGTTGCGTTTTCATTTGAAAATGCCTATGATCTCTTCACCAGACATGTGTTGGCGTATGAAAAGCGAACTATGATTTTAAATAAATCTGCAATAATTATAGGAATTTTTCTCAAAAATAAAATTTTTCGTGTATTTTTGTGCTAAATAAGCCAAAAATATGTAGCTTCATCTGATTAGAATGAAGATTGATTAATTACAAATTATAACTTTCTAAAATAGATAAATATTTTAATAAATGACGATCTTTCTTTCTATTTAGAAAGTTATTATCTGTTTAAGAATCAGTGAGAAAAGGTATTGACAATTTAAGGTACTGACAATTTATATTAAGAGTGATTTGAAAATTTCGCTCTTTCCCTGGCAGAACAAATGGATTAATCTGAGAATATTGGATATAAATGAAATTTTGTGTAGATTTCAAAGACAAGACCTATGTTTATATTATTCTTTAAACAGCTTGATCATTTCAAGTTCAAAGACAAATGTTATTCAAGGTATATGAAAAAGTATTGCATGTACAGCCAATTTTAATGTTATCACAATATTGTGCGGAAAAGTAGCGTTTAAAAGAACTACGATCAATACTGTTATGAGCCATATATTCATACATTAGCTGTAGGAAGTGCATTATTGCTAAATTGCACATTTAGCTACGCTACTTTTGCACAAAAACAGGTACAAGAGAAATAAAATTCGGTAGCTTTCCAAGTTTTATAATAGCTTCTGCGTGAAATCAAACAAACAAAAAAAATTTTATTTTTTTACTATATTACTACAGATTTATATATTAATATGCCATCTGTTGGTGATACTTAAATATAAATTTATTTTTCAGTGTATTCCCATGTATTTTTTACGTATTCCACGAAATTTCACAATTTTCTGATGACTGGTTTTATTGGTAGACAGCTTAGTATTCGTAACGCTTGAATCCAGTGGAACATTCCCCAAAGTCAACCTATGTTTGTACTTTAGATCCAAGTCGGAAGCAACATTTATCAGAGGAGGAACCCTCTTCGTTGAGACGAGAGCGAACAGGTTAAACATGGGTTCACGATTAAAAATGAACCGGGAATAAAACAATGAACCATCGCCCATAAAACGCTTCGTTATACTTACAGGTACTGGCTTGAAAGTTTTCTGAATCTCTTACTGAATTATGAACCCAAGTATATTTACTCGTGGTCCAAAAAGTCCCCTAAATAATTTTGTTTACTAAAATGTTGACTGCTGTTAAATTATCAATGGTAATATCCCTGTAAGTGCTTGTGCATATTTGTAAATTACAGAAATCAGTATGGAAAATAATATATGTGTTGAATTCATGAGGTAAATAGATGAAATATATGCTATGATATTCAATAGTGAAGCAATAAATTACTATAAACTCTAACATATTTGTATGGGTTCTGAATGATATGAATCACAAATGAACCGTTTATTAAATGCCGTATTAATAATGAATGCACGAAATACTTTGAATTAGGAATTGAATAGATCTTTATAAGCTTCGATATTTGTTTCGGAAATACATTTATAGAAATAATTCCTTTACAGTCTTCAGTAAATGGTACTGTTTTTGCGAATAGGACTTTTATGTTGAAATTTATTTTGTAAAATAAAATGATAAAGGATTATTTTTTATTTTTTGATCTAGATAAATCGCTGCATTGAAGAAATATTATTATTGTATATACGAATTAGTTAAAAGAATATTTAGAAACTTTTGTTTGAGTTTATATGAAAAAGTAAGGGGTAATAAAAAAGAATACTGAACCTGCGAGAATTAAAGTCGGAAATTTTACACAAATATGCACTACATAGATTAGAAGGAAAAAAAAACCCTGATTGTAATAGAGAAAGGATCAAACTTTCAATATATATGCTCAATTTTTGCAGTTTTATATTATTACTTTTAGTTTATGAATGAATGTTACTTTCTGATTCTTTTTCAGCTAAATAAAAATTATTTTTTGTTGTTGCTTATGCCTTCTGACAACCGCATGAGGTGCAGATCCCTCTAGATAGGGAGGCGATGGGAAGGGGGGGGGCATCTTCCATTTTTAGTGAACCCCAGTGGGAGGAAGTCCGACTTTAGCCCGGGGTCCTGGTTTTGACCAATTCCGGAGCAGGGACCAACACCCTGAAATCTGCACCCCCAGAGGTAGCGTTAAACCTGGAGGACATTGGAGCCACGATGGATTTTACGTGCACCGGCTCCCATTAGCGTACACGGTCTCACAGAAGTCGAGACGAGAGGGAGTTGACCCTCCCAAGCACTGGGCAAGACGGATACTGCTTCACTCGCCGTGTTCTTATGGGAACAGAGTTTAGCACCCAGACCACTGCGGGACAAATTGATTTTTAATAAACAGAATAATTGTTATAGAAAGGAGTTTTCACTTGGAATGCGTGCATTGTCCAGTCACATTTGAAAATACGTTCAGTCATGTTCAGCCGAATCTTAACAATAAAATTCTAATAATTTTATATAACACTTAAAAAGTCTTTACCTGCATGGCTAATATCCATAGCATCATAGATTCATGATCTTCAGCCACAAGTGCATGTTCTTGTCCATTAGAACTGAAAAAGAAAATGTAAGAAACTTAAAAGTGGAGAAAATTTCAAATTAAAGATTTTATACTAACTGACAAACATAAAAGCAAAATTGTAAACTTTATTTTCTCATAGATTAATTTTATTCACGCCTCTCTTATTAACAATTGAAAGCGAGCAATTTTTACGATGATTTTCCTTACCGCAATATTCTTACAGTCCTATGTAAGATTTTATCCACGTAGTATGATTGCTTGTTAACTTTTAAGTCTTGGTTACTTCCAATTGTAATTTGAAAAATCAACTGTGTAGATTTCAGAAATTCCTTCCCCATCATAGTTACCACACTGCAAAAAAAGTCTGTCAAATTTACAAAAAAAAAATTTCACCCAAAACGCCAGTATATTTCCTTTTTTTTTTTTTTTTTTTTTTTTTACAGAAGTCTTCCATAAATTTTACAGATTCTCACTTTATTTTACAAAAATTCTTCCGTATTAGGAAAAAAATACGGAATATTTCTGTAAAATATACAGAAATAAACTGGCGTCCAGGATGACAGTTTTTTTCTGTCAGTTTAACAGACCTTTTTTGCAGTGCATGTGCGAATCTGGATTTTTACAAATTTTCCGTTTTGTTAGATTTTTTCTTTTAAAAACGGCTGTCTAAAAATTTATTCGTTTTTAAGAGATCACCGATGGATTCGTAAAACCTGCAGCACTTTCTCTTACAGAAAAAAAAAATGATAAATAACCAGTCTAGTCATAATAAATGAACAGTCATAAATGTCCAGTCTTTATAGGCAGCTCGTCAAAAACTTCAGCAATCTATGGTTTCAAAATAAATTATCCATTCGAATACCACAATACTACATTTGGAAGTTCCAATTTTATTGAGGTAGAAAATGGTACAATTTAAAATTCAAGCGCGCTTACGGAAATAACCGCCTACAGTTCACATCCGTAAAAAAGCAGTCGTAGAACTGCACGTCAGAAGTGAAACTTCTTGTCAAGCTTTCTAAAATTTCTGCAGATACGCAGGTTTTCACACATTATTGCATTTTCATTAACAAAAAATAAACATTTATGAACGTTTATTCACATTGAAATTCTTTCAAAAAATGTTTTTATGGTGTTTTTTTTTTTTTTTTTTTTTTTTTTAAGACTGTAAAGAGTATCGCTCATTTATTTATGATATTCTCACAATTTCACGTAGTTTTGTACTTTTGTACACATTTTAACGCAATTTTCACTGGGTTAGCATTGGAAATTTTTGATTTTTTAATTTAATTACATTTTAAATTTTGCACTCGATCTGTGTGCACATTTAAAAAGAGAGAGGGAGTGCGCGCACAGGCCGTAAAGTGCCACAGCTGGTATAAGCGTACGGTATACACCAGCGCTACACATTTTTCTCCACGTGCTGGATTTTGTTCGATTTAATTATGTACGTGATTTACGTGCATTTATTAATTATCAATAATTATGTACTTACGTTGTAATGAACAGTAATCCTATTTATTTGTAATGAATAGTGGATTTATAATTAAAATTCAAATGCACTGTAGACTATAACACTTATAATTTAAATAATGTACAGTGTATAATTATTAACACTCTACACATTATCAAATTAACTTTATTACACAATAACTATATAGCTATCCACAGGGGCGTAGCCAGAAATTTTTCATGGGGGGGGTTATGACTACTGCAACTCATATATATGTATACGTGTGTGTGATAATGTAGTGAAGAATATACATTTTGTATGGTAAAAAATTCCTCATGGGGGGTGTTATGACCCCCGTAACCCCCCCCTTGGCTACGCCTCTGGCTATCCAAATTAAGTACAGTTTTTTAAATAAATAATTGTTAATTATAACACCTACACAGCTAGAAAAAGTCTGCACTTTTTTTTTTTTTTTGCAAAAAAATATAGATTGTACACAATTTGTACGGAAGAAGTGGATATTTTCGAATATTTTGAAAGTATACACTTATTGTGCAAATTATATGCAGTTTTCATGCATTCTAAAACAAAAATTTACGCACTTTGAGACGATTATCAGAAAAGTCTCACATTCTAATCAAAAATTTTTTTTTAATCCGACGCCTATAGCTTAAGTTGAGTGACTACTGATCATATCACCAAATTTTATTTCATTCGTTTCAGTCAGTTTTGCGTGATGTGCGAATAAAAAAAAGCGTCACTGACAGGAAAGAACAACCGACAGACAAACTTTTTTTTTACGGTTGTACTGGGGTTCAAACGCTTAAAAGGGATAGAAATCGCAAAATTTTTAATGCCAAGTAGTGTACAGGCAAAGTCTAATTTTATTTATTTAGTTACATAAAAGTTCCCATTCCGAAATTGAAACAAAAATCATTTCAAACTTTATTCATTCAATCCCGAGTCGAACCCATCTGGTGGTTAGAATGCTCGATTACCACGCCTTGGATCCACAGTTCGATAACAGTGGGAAACAGCAATTTTGTTTTCTTAGAAATGTGACTTGTTTTTGAATCACTTTTGGCCCTTGAATCCAAAAGTAACTGTAGTTCTTGTCTGTCACGTCAACTTTTTAAGATACAGGGTACCCCCCAAAAATGTGCATAAAAAGAAAAATAAAGTGAAAAGTTACCATATATATAGTTACTACAAGTTGAATTGTATTAACACACATAGAAAAACTTATTTACCAAGTGGTAAACATACATATTAAGGCAAAAATTTTCGTTTGTAGCTTTTTCTGGAATGTTTAATCTGTGGACATTCTTGTTTTATGCTCCAACAATAGTCAGCCATCATATGTAGATCCTATCTTCCTTGATAGCGTGATTCCATTGATCTTCAAATCTGATGAAATCACTCACCCTGCCCATGACTGACTTCAACAAGATTTTTCGGGAAGTCAGCGAGATGGCTACGTAAAAAATGCTCATGCTCACGCATGCAATGCAACGATGCTCATTTTGCAACCAAGCATTTTGAAGCTCTACAAGAGCTGTTGGATAATTTCGGTGTAATTCTGTGCTCGTGTACTTCCAAGAAAGTCTTTGACAATGTTTTTGAATGCCAACCAAGCATTCTGTGATTGTTCCAATTAAATGCTCATCTTTAAGAAGTGGGCGAATCCGTGGACCACCAAACACACCAGCTTTTACCTTTCGATGATAGGTTAGGAAATGCCGAAATAGTCTCCTTCAATACACAAAGCTTTAACAATTTGCTTCATGAGACCCAGTTTTCTATGCAAAGGTGGAAATATCATGTTCTTTCTGTTGACAAGTGGCTGATGAAGACTGTTTGGATCACCAGGTTTCAGGTCATATCTTGGCGGCCATTTCGACTGCACCCAATGCTTCTCACGAGTTCTACTGTCCCACATGCACAAAAAAAAACAGGGATACGTGGTATATCCACATTGTTGGCCAAGGAGGAAACAGGCCATTTTAAGATCAACACAGATGATCCATTGGTGCATGTGATATTGCAACAAATCAACGACTCTATGTCTTCGTATTCCTCACGCAAACATACTAAATGACCTATTGGGACTGCACCAAATAAATTTCCACTGTGGAGGAGTACACACTCTAAGCTCCGCTTTGAGCTATCGATGAGCTGAAATTCCCAGCTCTTCCATTAAACCATGTATAATATGGTGATATACAAACCCATCATCACTTCGAAAGTATTGCAGAAATGCACTTTCTTGTATCGGAAGTAGGGTACTTTAGCTCCTTTTTCAAGCAATTTTTTTCGTGCAGTCTTGATGCTAACAGTTCTCAAGCTTTTTTGGATAGACCCAAATCATTTAACTCTTGCTGCTCAAATCCCTTACGAACGGGATCATCTTCAATTTCAAAATCTTCGTCATTGGGGTCACAGTAAAAGTGTTTCCGGTGAACGAAGTTCGCTCTTGCGGATAGTGAAGAGAAGGTACTTGTAGAGAAAAAACTTGACGTGATCGAAGAAAACTAACAACAGTTTTGTAATCAGTGTATCCATTGGACTCTAAAACAACTTAAAAATAGAACTAAACAGAAATTGTGTTAAAAATTGTTCCCCAGTGTAACAGTCGCGGCAGTTAGAAAGTCGCAGTTTAAAAGTAATTTGAATTTTTACGTATGATAACAGATGGCAACACAAAAATTCAAAGAAAGGTGGAAGAAATCTCAGCAGGCTATGACATCACAATTCACTTTCCCCCATATGTACCTGAGCTTGATTGTTACATGAATTCAGTGCTTTTTTTCCCCCCATGCTCGACACGCCTAAAGAAGTTTTCACTTAAAAAAAAAAAACAACAACAACGCTTAAGTAAAGAAAAATCTATAACATGCTAATATTTTAGTAATCCAAGTAAAACCGAGCAGTTTCAAACCATTTGACATCCAAGAATTTGTGATAGAATGCATGTGTGTAATAAGGTTATTTTCCTTCCGATGCGAGTTTATTATATTATTGGACACACACTTTTCCGTTTACACCTACATTTATTTTCTGCATACCCACTTTTAATACCTTACTTTTTTTTTTCTTTTCAGTATTTTGTTTATGTATTTAGACAATATCATATTCTTTTATCTACTTTTGGATTTGTTTTCTCATACTCCTATAGTTTTCTTCTCCTAAAGGGATATGATTAATAATTCATTTTTATCTCATTCTTCTTATCTATCTTTCATCATATTGTGTTACATCCTCTTTTATCTACCTTAGATGTAGAGCAATTTTCTCTTACAATTCGGTGAATACTGTGGCATATTCAATACATACGGCTGAGATATAAATGTGCAATGCATTATTTATTAATATGGAATATTCTATTACTAATCATTATATGCAATATTTGTTTTAGCATACACATAATAGTGTTAAGTTACATTACGTTAAAACTATTTATAAATGCAAATTAAAACTTATACTTTAATCCTATTTTACATGACACTTAAAAAGAATAAAATAAACAATAAATAATAATAAATAAAATAGATATATCACCCATAAAGCTTTTAAAATAATTAACAATTAACAGATTAAAAATGAATTTTTCAAATACAAACGTAAGAAATTCCAATTCGTGTAATAGATAGTAAATTTATATTAGATACTTTTGAAGATTGTTTGCCACGAACAGTTTATTTTTTATTCGTGTCCTTCGTACATATCCTGACAACAATATCTGAACTCACATAAGCCCGAGGAAGCCTTCGTATACTAAGTGGATAAAATTGCTACTACCATATTTCTTTCATCTTCATAGAAAACAAAACTATTTACTTATTCGTTATTAGCACATAACAAATTCATTTTTATCAAGCAAAGAGGTTAAATATGTATACATAGTTATCTAAGAAAGTTTTTTAATGAAAATTTTTGTCTAAATATTAATAAACAGTTTCGCTTTTTTCTTATTAAGAATACTTGCAATGTCTATGATAACGAATCGAGCAATTGGTGTAATGTATAATTTGAGAAAAAATTAATGTAATGAAGTGAATAAATCAGCTGCACCGGCAAATTGTAACTCGACTTTTATACTTAAAAATAAGAGATAAGTGTCTATAAACCATACACAATAAAGCCATATGATGCAAACCATATGAATTTTATTAGTGTGGAATTTTGAAGCTCTGGTAAAATTTTAATATGCTGGTAACTCGTTGAATGTAATCAAGAACTTGCACCGACAGACTTGGTCTCTCAGAGTTTCAGTTAGAAGCATTGCTCATGCCGGTATCTGAGGGTTTTTTTTTTCAGCGAAATTTGCTTGAATGGATCTACGGTTTTGTTTAGTAAAAGGATTGATCAATTTTTAAAATTATAAATATTTTGAATGAACGTAAGAGAGAGAGAGAGAAATTCATATATTGTAAACTAAATATGCTCATTACTCTTGCCGTGTTAACTTTAGCTGCTTTATTTTATTCTAATTTAAGTTAGTGAAAATACAGAATAAAGTAAGCGGTTTAATACAATAAACTGAATTGAAATAATTTGTCAAAAGTATGTCTCATTTTCAAAAGATCTGCAATGCATTTATGCAGCTTACGGAACTGTTTTAGGGAAACAGTACATCAAGCGTTCAGTCTAAATTATAGACAGTCTGTCAAACGACTTCAGCAATCTATGATCTTAAGAAAAAATATTTATTCTGATAATAGAATGCCTTGAGCAAATTTTAAAGCGTTTGAAGAACAGAATGTGTTATTGTGAAAGCTAAATTTTTGCCATTAAATGTTAATGCTGTTAAAATTTAAGTTTTAATTATACGCAGATTACGATATGACTCAGTGTTTGAAGTACTTATATATATATATATATATATATGCAATTCAAATATGTCTACAATGTGATGCTTTATAAAAATGGCGAATTTAATCAAGCAAATAACTCAAACTGTCAACAAATGAACAAAACTACGGTGTAGATGTAGCAATTGTTTCTACATTTCGAAGTGGTTATTTTTATTTTATTTTTGTTAAAACTGCTGGTTTTCTATACAAAGTGCTATTTACTGGGCATCTTTTAACTAAATAAAATTCCTTGAAAGTATCTTGTGTGTATTTCATTTCACACAAGAAAATTGGTGGCAATCGAATCACCCTTATAACTGAAGAATGCTGTTTAAAAGGGAAGTTTAATTATAGCCACATTCTACATATTAACACAAAAAAAGCCGCTCAAAAGAATAAAAAAATGCAGTACAGCAATAAACATTTTAGTTATTCAAAAAATAATGAAACCTTCTTTTGCGTACTTATTGTTAAATATATTATTGCACAGGCATTTCATGTTTTGCACAGTGACTTTAGACTGTGATAACGTCAGTAAATTTTATAAAATGATGCAGATTGAATGCACAATGGTAACAAAAGAGGGGCTCGACCTTGCGAACAGATCTCCTGTAGTATTTTCATACTGCAACCGACGTACTTACAACTACAATTACGAAAAAATTCCTTACAAATGCTGAAATGATTATCAGAAATGATAATAAGACATCCAGGATGCCTGAAGTGGATTTCTAACACTTTGAATACCGATACAAAATCAATTTTTCTAATTTGGCTCTTAAAAATAATCTAGACGATCTCTTCTGTTTCTCGTGCCTAAGAAATAGAACAAATTCGTGAACCTAAACTGAACATCATAGTTGCAAAAAAGTGCGATGCTGGCCTTAGAAGATAGCTGAAATTGCATTTACATACCTCCAAAATTACAGTTAAGTTTGAAGCACTAATCGTATGAAAACTTGTTGCAATAGGTACCATTGCACGATATGTAATTAGAGTTTGTCTTTTTACCCACCCCCTCATTTAAAAAATTAAATTTGTTTACTTTTTGAGTAACCAGACTAACAATGCTGCTGCAAATAAATCGTTTGTTTAGTACTTTCGAATTTAAGGTTATTTTTTCACTTCTTTTATCTCTTTTACAAGCCTTCTCATGTAATTTGCCTGTGTGCTGTGTTCTTTAACAAACCCATATTTTCTTATAGCAGCGTATGAAAATTTCGCTGACACTAACAACATAATTCCTGTATGCATATTTTATTAGATTATTACTATTTTATTTTGTTGTTAGATGTGCCTATGATTCTACAATGTTTGCTTGCTTTTTTTTGTATTATGGCAAGCCTACACGAAGGGTATCTGCCTGCGGTCCGAGTGCCTCGGTCAGAGGACATTTTAAGGGGTCCTAACACGTATTCACGTTATATATGGAGAAAACCGACCAGAACTTCAGATCGTTAGATCAACAGCCGTTTGGTAGGCTGGAACGCGGGACCTCCACACTTCAGCCATCTATACCAGGCTCAGTGTCTTATCCCTTGAGGCCCCAAATATTGGTCACTTTATTATTGAGACATCTAATAGGTGGACCCACGTTGCTTCCTATGAAGGGACGTACGAAATAACACCCCACCCGGGCGGCAAAAGTGGGGAACTTAAAACATGCTTCTGAGATTATAACATTTGGCGAAGTAATCCATATGCAATCCAGATTTTAATTCACACGCTTATTCTGCATTACTGAAGGAGCAACGGGATAAAAAAAATCAATGTTCGATGAAAACATATTTTACTAGAAGAACGCAATGTTTTGAAGCAATCAGTACTTGCATAATATAATGAACGGATTTGAAGGAAAATAGTGTATTCATAGATTGTATTTTTATGTCCTTTTTAATTATTTTGTAACCAATACCATTCATATTGTTTATGGAAATTTTCTCTCACGAGATCATAATTGCATTTGTCATGAATAACTTTTGGTATCGCGAGAGTTGTGAAATAGTTGGGCGTACGTCTACAGCACGTTGATTTTCCGAAGTAAAATCCCCCCGCCCCCCCCACCCTATCAGCCATCTAATAAAAAGATTGAGTTTAGTTTGAAATCAATAATTGGTTGTTTTTCTTTCATTAATTAGTTTTCTTCAGTTTCTGACCTCCTAATTGTTAGCCCAATTTCTATTGGGCTTCAGTGTAATGCATCCACAGATCTTCTTACCCAGAAAAAAAGTAATAAAAGCATTGTAGCTCTACTCCCGTGCACGAAAACTATATAGCCTTTTTATGTCTATATTTTTGGTGTGCATTAAGTTCTTCAACTTTCAAATTTAATATTAAACTGTCTCGTCTATTTCACCTGTTAAGTCTATTATCGAATGTAAAAAGGCTTGGTTAATTTTTATTATTGGCTGAATTTAAATAACCGCCAAATTGCCCACTGCGCAATATTTCTCTGAAAGGTAGACAAGACACACACTACTCACTGGATTCCTTTCATGTATGGTGTTATTACCTTAACCAGGGACCAATTTCAGGAGATGAGGGCCCAGGGCAAAAGCTTTACTGGGGGCCCCTTTTACGCAGAGCTTAATTTCTAAAAAAAAAAAAAAAAAAAAGTGCTGGAGACCTAATATTCTCTAGAGATGTTCATATTCAGTGGCTTACTGTAAAACCGCAGCGACCCCTGCAGCACGCGTACGGGTGTCGGTAGTACATTATATTAAAATAATGATAATTCAAAGATTCTTCCATGTAATAGAATTGGTTATATTTTCCTTATTTCATAGAACAATGACATGAAATGACATAGTCTGAAATTAACATCAATAAATCTAAACAATATACCGTAGAAAACCCAAAATCTGTTGGCCTCAGGATTCTCAGATCGGTTCGAGGCGAAACGATTGGTCTGTTCGCTAAAATTCGCTTGTATGTCAAAAGGTTCAAAATTTCTAGTTAATGTACTGTTGAGCACCGGAGCGCAATATTCATGAGCTCCTCTAGATTTTACCTAATATGTAAAAACTCACTCTGAAAAAAAAGTACAGGAGCTGTGCGTGCTCCGGTGAGCTCGTATGCAAATTAAACCCTGCTCTTAGGAAAACAACTTTCATATCACAAAATACAAAGAAGGGTGTCATAACAGCATAAAAATGATTATTTAATCAAGATGTAAAATGAAATGCAATAGTTCGATAATAATAATATTATGCAGGATAATAATATTTCAATTATATTATTTAATTTTCAATCGTTAATTTCATTCCGTATTTTTCGAGTAACATCTTCCAGAATGTTTTTGTATTTATTTTCCTACTGTCCATATCAGAGCATTTACTGGGTGCCCACTAATTAACCGCAGATTTGAAACTGCAATAACTTTTTACAGGGACGTGATACTGACGTAATATTTGGTGACGCAACACTACGCGGTTTTCAATTTACGAAACGAGTTTGAATTAATACGAGTTTACATTTTGTGCTGTGACTCAGCACTAGACAGACACGAAGTTGCAAGCGGTTTTCAGTAACAGTTCGCGTCTTTGCAAGCAGTTTTCAGTAGTAAAATTCCGAACTTGAACATCGAACAGAGCATTTCCATTTTCTAGCGAAATTTCGGCGATCACACTGCGAACTATTCTTTCAGTTTTGAGTAACTTCGATCTTAGGCTTCGCCATATTGTTGCAATTAATGGGAAGCACTTAGAAACTCTCGTATATTAAATCGGAATGAATGTACTTATACGTGAAGTAAATATTTTTAAAAATCTCTTCTCAAACTCCTTTACTAAGCAATTCAAATTTTTGGTTAATTACTGGGCACCCTGTATTTATAACTGGATAGATCTTCACTTTGCTCCACGTAGGAAGCTATTTCCTTTTACATGTTCCAATTGAAAATCAGCATACATCACTACATATTCCATGCATAAGTTTGCGCTGAATACCCAGCAAACACACACCTGCTGGCGGAGTACCTTGCCAGTGCCTTTCTGCCTTTACGTCCAGCACCGGCCCGGCACTGCAAAAAGTAACTGAATCGTACCAAAAGTGGTCGCCCGAGAAGTGCCTTGCCAGAAGCCTGGGAAGGCAACGACACTCTACTGGCATACTGCATGTGCCGGCCGTTACTCACAATAAAGGCACTGGCCCATTAAGTTTATAATGCCCAAAATGAAACGGCCGGGTGCCGGCTATTATTAAAAATAAAGGCACTGGCCTGGTACCTTAACAGTGACTACAATGTAATGGCACGGTACCGGATTAGTGCCTATTTACAGTAATGTTTCCATAATTAAAATACGAGCCAGTGGCGGATGCGGGGTAGGGGGCTTATTCATCAACCCCCACCCCCACCCCGCAAAAAAAAAAAAAAAAAAAAAAAAAAAAAATCCTTAAGGGTAACATTTTGAAAGATAAAAAACAGCAAAATCTGTTGGTCAATCGTTTGCAAAATTATGTGCGCCTATCATTAGTGTATTGTGTGCAGTTTTCATAAACTGCAATTTTCTTACACATTTTCAGTCACAAAAGATTTTTTTTTTGTGAGAGAGGCGTTAACACATTTCAGAACCAACATAAAATCATTTATAAACAGTTTAATTTCAATATTTCAGAGTTAGAGATTTTATAAATGAGTTATAATACTTTATGGTTGATATATATATATGTGTGTGTGTGTGTGTGTATGTACTAATCAAAATCTTACAGGAAGTAATAATAAATAAAATTGTACTATGATTACACACATAACTTTAGGGTAACATTTTGCTTAATTGTACATTTTGTTTAGATCAAATTATTTTTTAAATCTTAGCTATTCTGAAAAGAAGTTTTCTGTATCTATATCTGTTGCAGGGGCGTAGCCAGGGGGGGGATATCGGGATATATCCCCCCCCCGAAATTTTTGGATTAGTGATGAAATTACGTCTATTTATACAGATATCAGTTCATATCCCCCCCGAAATTTTTTCCAGGCGCATATCCCCCCCCCCGAAATTTTTTCCTGGCTACGCGCCTGATCTGTTGTATACTGCATGATTCAAATTTTATGGAGGAAAGTACTTTTATACACTAAAATAAGTATCATTAGTAACATCACCGACTTAAAAAAAGTCACCAGTTTAGTAGCTATTTTCTCAATTTTAGTTCCCAAAATAGTAACATTTTTGAATGATTTTGTAGTTAAGAAATAAACATGCTTAATTTAGCTTCATTTAAGAAGGATTGAATAAAATGATAAATTTAAAAACTTCATATATATATAACAGAACATATAATATATTTATTTTTATAGCACGATTAAAAAACAGATTAGAATGTTTGCTGAAAGCTTAGTAGCAGCTTTAAAAAAAAAAAGGGAGTTGACAAAAACCAACACCAGATTTTCAAATGAGTCGCCTGGAGTATGGGTACAAGTAGCCAAAACTTGAAAATAATATGAAAATGCGTTTTTTCGTTGAAAAAATCGCCTAATCTTTAAATTAGTTGCTAAATTCACCGGTGGATACCGTGTGTACATAAAAACAGTAAAAATAAAAATTTACCTGTAATATTTTCCAGACTGTTTAAAAAATGTAAAATCCAATGAAATCCACTGTAAAATCCAATGAAATGTAAAACTTCCACTGTATCCATAACCAGCAAGATATCACTTATTATAATTATTATTGCTCCTAACAGAGATATCTTACTAGTCTAGCAATAACCTTCTCGAAAGTCTGGAAAAACTGAATCCTATAGAGCATATTTCATAACTGGCTTCCCGCTCAACGTTTCAAGATTTGCAAAACGAAATGAAACATCAAGACTGCCGATTTTATGCGACCTACCAAAAATAAGAACTGGAGCTAAAGTGATGTTCTCATGGAGTGAAACAAAAAGCCTTAACTTACAAACTTGGCAGTGCAGCGCTAACAAAAATATGCCAATATACAAAAATAGGCGAACGCAACCACAGCGGTTAAGAATAAATCAATGTATTTAATTTAGTAAACAAAAACAATTAGGCGCAGAAATTTAAAAGGGTTACCAAAACGTGTCCGTGAAGAACAACTCGATCATGACATCTCTGGGAGACGTCTGAACAAGCAAAAATTAACAGCCTCGCCCAAAGAGAGCAGGTGCAAAAGAAATTCTTTTTAATGTACAGAATAAAAATTAGCAAAGCTGCGGTCATAAACCACAAAAAGCGAAACAGATTGAAAGAAATAATATGTAAATACTGGTTCATTGCTTGCTGAATTTCTAACAAAATAGCTGCAGGAGCTCTAATTTGTTTTATTGTAAATTTGAGCATTAATTACCTAATTTATATTTAAAAATTAAGTAATCTTTTGTTTTAACACTGCTATATTTAATTTAATAAAACATGTCAATAGAAGCAATTATGTAGGCTGTTAAATTTTTTAATTTAATGTAGAATTCTCTGAAGAAAAAAAGACTACAGGAGCTGAGCTCTCATGCAAAACCCTGACTGGTCTTCGTGTAATACTCTCTAACATATTTCTGCACCCTAATTCGGTAGATTTTAAAAGGGGCTTAACTTAGAAAAAAGTCTCCAAATATGTTTTTCAGGAAAAGTTTAGCAAAATTGTAAAAAATTAATATAAATTATAAAAATGTTAAGATTAAAATTCATAATTCTGTACCAAGTGGGGGTTATATACAGAGTGGAGGTTCCACTGTCTGTGTAGTAAACATTTTTATAGCATACTGAACTCGTTTGTATTATTTAGTTTTTAGTACTAAAATATTTGAAGGCACAATATGAACTTCTCCCCTTACATCCCCCCCCCTCAAAAAAAAAAAAAATCTTTGCAGTGACCCTGCCTTTGGGTGCCCGGAACTTATATCCCCTATAACACTTCTACACCGCATGAATGTGAAACAATATTATTTAATTAAAATAACGAAATTTTATGCCAACACTACGAAATATATACAGGCCCATTACTGCCAAATAGTGCTTGCCCGGTACATTTTAAGCAGTACCACGCCGTTAACTTTTTTGTGCATGTCATAGACACATGGCAGTTCGCCGTTACTAGTTATGTACCGGCGCATATGCACTTTTCAGGCACTGGTACTCCAGTGACTTCCAGACGACGGCAATCTACCTTGCTTCCGGTATACGCAGGCCAGGCAGTAACGGAGGCACATGGCCTGAGAGAACTTAATGATTTGATGAGGAGGCAATTGGAATTGTGCCACAATAGTGAACCCACGACGGAGAAGTTGGAGGACGTGATTAGTGATCTGAAGGATTTTAGGCAGTGTTTAACGAATCAGGTGGTGGTCTCTGGTACAAATGGAGTGGATTCAGGGCCGTTGGATGTAAGACCCCCCTTGGATAATGAGAGGGAATGAGTCCTAATAAGAGTCAATCGGGACCCTCGGACTTTGCGGTGGTAATTCAGCCTATTACTGAAGAAATGGATGTCATGGACATATCGCGCGACATTAAAAAGGCAGTGTTGGAGGCGGGATGTGTGGTTAACGCCTTAGATATTAAATACTCCCCTAAATCGAGTAGGGTTATATTGACTGCATCTAACCGAGAAAAGACTAAACAGATTCAGGAGACCTTAACTTCGATTGAGGCTCTAACACAAAAGTATAAAATATATTTATCGAAGCCGGGCAGTGAGAGAGTCTTGATTCTGGGGGTTTCGGCGGATACTAGGGCCTCAGATATTGAGGAGGCATTTATGAACATTTCCTCTGACTTTATTATAGATCCCGTAAAACCTCTTGTGATCGCTAGTAGCAGTAACATTGTGAATTGGATTGTTAGAACGGACTCCCACACTAAGCGTGAAGTACTAAGGATTGGTAAATTTTTTATCAGGTTTAGTCGTGTGAGAGCTGTCGACTTTATTGACATCTGTCGTTGTCTTAGGTGTCAGGAACTTGGACATCGAGTTTATGATTGCAGTAATTCTTTTAAATGTGCAAAATGCGGACTGGATCATGATACCCGTAGATGTAGTGTGGAGGAGTATAATTGTGTGAATTGTAATAAAGAGAATAGGGATGTGGAGAAGTCAAATCATCGTGCTGATTCAGGCCTGTGCCCAGTTTTTCGGGAATATAAAGCTAATCTTATTAGTCAAAGGAGACGGAGAGGGAGGACTGGCGATCAATGAAACGAATTGACGTGGAGTTGATTCCTGTCTGTTCTCTTCACCGTTTTCCCCTAGTACTATAGTTGCCCCCCCCGTGTTGTATTTTATGATGCAACTGATGTTTTTGTAAGGGAATCATTGGGTACTTAGAAGGAGTATTGGCTATCGATTGTTTATGAGCAGTATGTATATTGTATGGTATTGCATATTGTGTTTATGTGCAGTATGTATATAGTGAGATATTGTATATTTTGTGAATATGGTATATAGTGGTATTTTATGTCAACTGTGAGATTTAATGTTATGATATGATGGATTTGACTTTTAATGTTTATTATAATGTAGTGTCTGTGATTGGAAATTTTACTTTTAATTTTGGGTTTTATCTTAATGGGACATTGATTATTTGTGATTTATGACTTTGGTTTTATTATATCCTTTAATCCTGTTGTTGTGAAACAATGGTCTGTGGATTGTTTTGCTGGTTGCTTGGGAAAATACTTTTCTTTATGGTTACCTTTTACTTGTTCACCGGTCCTTTTCGCAGTGGGGGTATTATCCGGTTTCTCTTTTGTTCTTTTCTTAGTTTTTATGTTGTGACTGTTATTTGCTATATATTTTTCGTGTTTTTTTTTTCTTTTTAATTTTTTTGTGTATTATTTTGTGTATCTTGTGTTGTTTGTGTATTGTTCTTTTATGGCAAACAATATAAGTAATAATAATTTTAATGGTCTTGGTGTTTTGCAAATAAATTTAAATCATTGCAGATCAGCGGGGCTACTCTTGTTTCAGCTAATGCAAGAAGGCCATTATAGCGTGGCGTTAATTCAGGACCCCTATTTAAGGGGGAATAGGATTCTTGGTTGTCCGGATGCCTTCCGGGCCTTTCTTTCCCTTTCGGGAAATTGTGCTGTGGTGGCTGCACCGGGTATTGCATCGATCCTATGTTTTTCTTCAAATTCTTCGGTATTTATCAAGGTTCACGCGGATGAGAGGGACTATCTTTTGGCTTCGTGTTATTCGCCTCCTTCTTCGGATCTGTCGGCTGACTTGGAGGAATGGGCTGATTCCTTTAGAGGGGTCGGAAGCACAATAGTTGCGGGAGATTTTAATGCTCATGCGAATATGTGGGGACATGATCATATAAATAATAGAGGAATGGTACTATTACAATACATTACTAACCTGGGCATGATGGTGGCTAACGACCCTCTCTTGGGCCTACCTGGTCCCATTCGGGATCGGTTGGAAATCCTGATATTACTCTCTACTCAAGTGATTTGGTGGGTAAATTGCATAATTGGACCATTCTGGATGTTGACTCGGGCAGCGACCACAGCTATATTGCTTTTTGGATTAAGGATAAAGTATGCTGTCTGGATCGCCGCCGCTTTCGTACTAAATATGAGAAATTTCATAAGTTTAATAGGAAATATTGGGCTTTTCTGGGTGCGGTGTTGACTCGCTTGGGTCGTTTTGGTTTTCTCTCTCCTTTTTCTGTGTCTGACCAGGAGGACATCTGTGACGATTTTGGCGCCAGCCTGAGTAGGCTATGTTATGCTACATTACGTGTTAAAAAGAACCGTTATAGGGCTCATCTTAGCTGGTGGACTCCAGAGCTGCGAGTTTTTAGATCTAAATTGCGCGCCCTTTATCGGAGATTGGCTAGGGACCCTGTAAATTGCGACTTGAGAATTCGGTATAATCGCGAGAGGGCTCGCTACCGTAAATTAGTTATTTGCTCCAAAAATGCCGCATGGCGGAAATTTTGTACTGAGACGATGAATCCCTATGGGACCTTGTTTAAAATAATTAGGAATAAACACGAAGATCTTGGAGCTCAGACGTTGTTTCACGGTCTCGCCTATACTGACAATTATGATAATATTTTGGACAAATTGTTATTAGAGCACTTTGACATTGGTTTAGATAGGGTGGCTATGAATACTGGAGATTTGGGTGATCCTGCTGATCCCGCGATATCCGATATGCCTTTTCCATATGTTTTTCCTGAGGTAACGATTACAGAACTTAAATATGCTGTTAGTCGTCAGCCAAATAATAAGTCGCCTGGCCTGGATGGGGTTGATGGACTTATTTTGAAGAATATGGCTAAATATTGGGCCAGGCATTTGGTAACGTTATACAATTGTTGTCTCTCTGTTGGTCTCTTCCCGAAGGTTTGGAAGGCCTCTGTGGTAATTTTTTTCGCCAAGGTTGCAAGAGATCCTGGCTGCCCACGTTCTTATCGGCCTATTAGTCTGTTGAGCGTCCTGGCGAAGACCTTCGAACGTATATTAAAAAGAAGAGTTTTGAGCTATCTCCTGGATAAGGGTTATCTACATGATAATCAGCATGGTTTTCTGCCGGGGGGCTCAACATCGACTATTATGTATCAAGTACGGGACACTATTAACAGTAACTTAGAAACAAATAAATTTTGCTCCCTGGTGTCCTTTGACATACAGGGAGCATTTGATAATGTATCGTGGAAAGTTTTGAACACTGCCATAAATAAATCGGTGTTACCTGTTTATTTAAAAGCCATTTTATGCAACTATGTTGAAAATAGAACGATTTCTGCTGATGCTCTGGGCGGTGCCAGGGTCATTAATATCACTAAAGGCTGTCCCCAGGGTTCATGTTTGGGTCCACTTTTGTGGACTCTGGTGGCAGATTTGATACTCAAGGGATTGGACTCCTCCCCCGCACACTTATTTGCTTATGCAGATGACTTTATCTTATTGAATACAGCTAATACTAGGTCTGAGTTAGAAAAACAGGTTAATTATAGCATTAATATTTTTGTAGATATGTGTCAGAATCTAGGACTCAGTATATCCCAGGAGAAAACAAGAGCAATAGTTTTTTATAAGAGGTTCCCTGGCCGTAGGTTAATTACCAGGAAACCTATATTTAAACTAAATGGGAAGACAATTAAAATAGAAAATACTCTGAAATATCTAGGTCTGGTTATTGATGAAAGGCTGAGCTGGTCTGAACACATTGATACCCTGAGGGAGAGAATCTTTGTTTTCATGGGACATTTATCTGGGGTTCGGGGTTTGGGCTGGGGTCCTAGTGTCAATATTTTAGAAACATGGTATAATACTGTGACTCTGAAACAAATCGAATATCTTTCTGACATCTGGTACCCTGAGCTCACCCCTACCCTTCGTTTAAAATTAACCCGTCTTCAGAGAGATTTTCTCTTGGCAATATCTGGTGCTTTTGCGCGCACTTCAACAGACGAACTATGTGTTCTATATGGAATTCCACCAATAAATATTTATCTAGAGAATCACATTAAGAGGAGTTATCTAATTACCCATAGAAGAGAAGTAGAAATTAATAATAAAACTTTTAAATATCACGAAATGCAACAATTTTTACCAGAACACAAGTTAAAATTGGATCGTGAATTGAAAAATCTGCATCTTAATAGGAGGGGTAATCCGGAATGCTATCGGTGTGGTTTAAAAATCTTTACTGACGGCTCTAGGATGGACCTGGGGACGGCCTATGCTTTTACAGTTCAGTGGAATGGAGATTTTATTTACGATTTCTGTGAGAGACTTCCTGTGGATGTTACCATCTACCAAGCGGAACAGCTTGCTGTTCTGGCCGCTCTCCGTTGGACAGTGGAGCGGGCTTATGATTGTGTGGAGATTTTGACCGATAGTCGCTCGACCGTAGAGGCCTTGTATGCTGGTTATTCAGAGGATCCTTTTATAGACCAGATTTTTGACATTGTTGATCACCATGATAGTATTTTATTTCGAATTTCTTGGATTAAGGCGCATGTTGGCACGCTCGGTAACGAGCGTGCTGACAGTCTGGCTAAAAAGCCTCTATTAGAAAACTTTGACATCTTAAGAAGAGATGTACCTATTCCGATTTCTGCTGTGAAAAAATATATTAAACTCGAGATTGCCAGTATGTGGCAGATTGCCTGGGAACGGGGGGAGACTGGCAGGGAGACCTTTCGTTTTTATAAAAATATATGTATAGATAAATCGATTTTAAATAAAGCAGTGATTCCGTATATAACGGGAAAAGGTTTCTTTCCCACGTTTTTGTATCGCATTGGTAAATTTGATAATGATCTTTGTGAATGTGGTAAAGTTGGCCGTCCTCTGCATTATGTATATGAAAACTGCCCATTTACGCCTAATTCATTTAGCTTAAATGTCAAAATTGGAGAATTAAAACATTTTATATTAATTATAAAAAAACAAGAAAATATTTGTAAATTGGCACAGAACTATCAAACTCTCAGGATTAAATATAAGAAGTATATATCTGGGAGTGTGGATGAATAATTGTTCTTACATTGTATATAGGTTTTTAATGCTGTTTTTATGTACTTATGATTGTAATTTTAATTTTGGGAACATATTCCAGGTTTTAGTATATATTTTATTAGTTTTCTGTGTTTTACTAGTAAACTGATTTTAAATTCACTTGTAATTAGCTTTTAATTGTAAAGTACGTGCTTCAATGGTAAATTATATTTTAATTGGACTTGACTTATATTGTAAATGCTGTTGATCATATTGTGATTGAACGTATGTTGAACGTATGTTTTATATATCTATATATATATATATATATATATACTATATCTAACGTATCCTCCCCTCAGATGTTCTTCCTTGGGGTTTTCTTCCTTGGGGTAGGTGGCATATAAATAGGGTTGATAATACGTAGTATTTTGTCTGCTATGTGTTTGATTTGTGGTTTTTTTTTTGCGTGTATGTGTGTTGTAATTATATATGTATATTTTCAGCCTGGCCTGTGCGCCGTTGGCGGTTTGTAACGCTTTTAGCGATTGTAAAAGTTTTATTTGTAATAATAAATAAGCCTGGGGGGGTCTGGTGGGCATAAACCGCTATCGCGGTCGCCCTCCCCCTTTATCTCAGGTGAACTCCCGGTATACGGCACTTCGCCAGCACGACGGGTACCCGGCCGTCATTTTGCGGGCAGTTGTGTGTTTGCTGGGTAATTGCCTGAGATTATACCGTTTAGCTAAAAAAAGTTGTATCTATAATGCTAGGGCTATGAAATAGTAACAGGGTAATTATTATTACTATTATTTTTCATAAAATTAGTTTCTTTGTCTCTTATTTTAAATTAAAATCAAATTTTTCAAATTTTTAAACTTAAAGGGTAATTCCCCTTTCTGTTGGGGGCCCTGGGTCTTGTCCCGAATGCCCTGCCGGAAATCAGTCCCTGACTCTGACCAACTTTTCCAAAATAAAGACTTCGTAAGAACTTTAGTGGACACCTTTAAAAATCAGATCAAACAGGTTTGCATTTAAAGCACTGCAAAAAGGGCCAGTTAAATACATTTTTTTAGGTAAATAAATTTAATTGAGCTTAGCTTTATAACTACTAACATTTTCTTTAGCAGTTGATTAAGAAAATACATTTTTACGCATAAATTGTTCTCATACAATATTATATGCGAAACATCTTCAATTGAATATATTCGCTAAGTTAATACTAAGCAATGAATCATAATCTGACGCAGCAGAACCACGCTAATCTATACGCTTTGGAATATTGGAATTAAAATAGATGAACGTGAAGACTTCATTGGTAGAGAAAATGATACATGTATGTAAACAACGTTTAATTCTTATTATGACTGAGCTGTGCTTCGGGGAGTTTGGGAGACTAATTTCAAATTATTTGTAACCTAAGAATTTCTAATGTGAGATAGAGGCATTTAGAGTATGCAGTATATTTGCTTTAAATGTCTATAGATTTTCCCTAGAAGGCTCTAAAACATTTTGGAATTTATAGAAAAGTAACGAATTAAAAAAATATTTCTTTATTCTTATCATTAAACTCGTCCTTCCATCAGCAAATTAAAGTTTTATTATTTTCAATTTGAAAATAGTTCATTTGTTTGTTAGAAGTGACGCTTTTAAATATTTTGAAGTTTGAAATGGAAATAATATCATTTGTACAAGATATTTTTGTAGTTAGTAATTAGCATGTCTCATTTGTAAGCAATGGACTATTTTATGTATTAGCTTAATGGTTCGGTTCTAGTCTAAGGATTGGTTTTCTTTCCTTTGTTCTTTCATGTGAGGCAATCTCGTCTCCGACACAGTAGTAGTTCCGATCTGGTCAGTGACCAATAGGGTAAATCGAAGAACTCCCACAGACTATTTTATGACGCGATTTCATAAAGATTTAACTTTAAAAACTATTTCAGTGGTTCCAACGGGATCGTAAAGACGAGCGTCGACTGTATATTGTTATACTGAAAGTGTTAACCTAAAATATTTAACAACTGTAGGGACACAGCCGGGGGGGGGGGGAGACAAGGATATCCCACTCCTGGAATTTGGATTTTTGTTTAAAAAATGGTTACAATCAAGTCTTTTTGTGAGAAATTCTACAGTTTCCACATTTTGGGCATCTGCCGAAATCTTTTCTGACTCCATGCCTAAACGATTGTAAACAGTTTATTGTGGCGATTCTAGCAAAGGGCTGACAGCCTTAAGTTTCTGAATCTCTTTTAACTTTCTACCGAATGTTGTGTTTCAGATCTGGCACATATGCTGTCCTGGTACGGTAGATATTGTCCTTCAGGAAACCACACAACCAAAATTCGCAGGGAGTGGTATCTGGCGAACGAGGAGGCCATTGGAAAATGGCAGCTGATCATCTGTGCATTTGTGAAGTGCTATCTCAGCAATTGCTTTACATGGCGGTGAGAAGGTGAGAGTTCTCCTTGTTCTGGTTGAACAGTTTTATTAGAAGTGTTTTTAATTGCACCGTAGGCATGATGCTGCGGTGGCATACGATTGCGCCCACTCATACAACATCTCGGCAGTTGAAGTCCGGGCAGATGGGTACCTTTTGCTCGGCTGGATTGCACTGTAATCTACAACGCGGATTTCACGGGATCAAAACCAGCTCCCGTCGCACGTTTCCCTTCATTCATAACCTGGAGAATGAACACGCATTCGCCTTCTTGCCTTCAGCGAGAGATGGTGCCAGCATCGACACTATCCATATTTTGCTCTATCTTTCAAAGTTAACAACGAGCGGCAACGAAGCCCATAGCTTGTGTCACACGACACAAAAGTGCACAACGAGTGGCAGGGACCTCAGAAAGTCCAGAACGAGTGGCACATTGCATAACGCTTGGAGCATCGTTTGTCAGCCTCCGACTGGCTCTCTAGGGGGGAGGGGTGTAGTGCGACGGCACGAGATTTCGCCAGCTCACACAAGATCTGGGCAATTGGTACCTTTAGGCTCGGCTGGAAAACGCCGCAATTTACCACGCGGATTTCACGGGATCCAATTCGGCTCCCGCCGCACGCTCTCCCTTCAATGCGCTATGAAGTAACTAACGATCGTGCAGAATCTACCTTCTTATTATCCTACGAATATTGCTATAGGTATGTCCTGTAACGCAAATGGCGTTTCTAATTTTCAATATCGTCAATAAAAAATATTTGTGTTATTATTTTATATGGAAAATGGTAAAATATAGTTACAGAATGCCTTAAAACAGTTTGAGGCGCATTTATAAACATCTAAAATAATTGTATACAGGGTTGTCCAAATTAAACTTCCCCAACTCAGAGGCCTGTGCAGGATGTTGTATGGGTCATAATGTGATGGAATTTTGAAAACAGACACTTCAGATCACGCGCTCGTGATTTAGTAAAAAAAAAATATTAATACAAGACGTTGCCGATAGGTGGCGCTGCAGATCAACAAGACGTTCTACAGATGTTCTATATGTGTGCCGGGGTCGAATAGGGCATATCAACAGCACGAGAAACAGTTGGCACACTGACACCACCATGTGGCGATTGGCGTCCACGACCGCCAAAGCCACGTCTTGTACGCTGCAGAATCCACAACATGTCGTCCTCTACCTGGTGAAATTCCCAGCTGTCCGGTTCTTTCGAACTTCTTCATCATGTCTCGTAAAGCGCGTGGTGTCATTGGTCCTCGGCGTAAGTTCTTCAGCCGATGGAATGCTCTGATCGCAGCACAGGAGTTCTCGTCATTCTGGTAGAAAAGTTTCACTAACAGAGCTTGTCTTTCAAAGTCGTCATTGTGCATCAGCGAGCTGGAAACAACTGCCTGTGCAGCGCCTGTCTTCCACTTTTGTAGGGCTCGTCTTTTGGATACGTGGCGCAGAAGCTTTATTTCTGCAAATCACGTTGGTGCAATATGCAAATTACTAGTGTTACAGCGCCACCTATCGGCAACTTCTTGTACTAATATTTTTTTTTAATAAATCACGAGCGCGTGATCTGAAGTGTCTGTTTTCAAAATTTCATCACATTATGACCCATACAACATCCTGCACAGGCCTCTGAGTTGGGGAAGTTTAATTTGGACAACCCTGTATATGTTTCAAAAAGTATATATACCCTAAATTACAACGTGAAATTTTCACTCACGCGAGGAGTCTTGAAACGCATCCATCGCGTAAGTCAAAACGACACTGTATTTAAAATATGAAAGTGTGTCAGGTTTTTTGCCCTTGGTCGGGCATTTATTGTATAGGTATTTTCCACCACAAATGATCCGGGGTGTTGGCCATTTTATTATGCTGGCACCTAGTAGGTGGGCCAGTGTTACTCTTTGTGAAGAGAAGGATGATTTACGACCAAGCCTAAGTTGGGAGTTGAACCTGTGGATAGTCATAAAGAGTGGCGCACTAATCACCTTACAACCTGGCGGCTATCATCAGTATAAATTACCATGTATCTCTCTAAATATTGTTTTAGACAAATAATGAGTAAGTAATAATTACTAACAATGAGTAAGTAATAATATTATACTTTTCATAATTAAGAAATAGCTAAAGGATAAATGTTATTTTTCCTGTATAATATCTATAGTTATCAATCGTGTAAGCACACTTCGGATTATTCAGAATTACTTTTTCAATAATAAACAATGTATAACCGTACGAAATTTACCTTCTTTGGACGCATTGGGTTTCTGATAAGATAAAACCAATTTAGGCTCATTTTATTTTATGAAAAATAAAGTGTTCAGTACTTCACACTTTGCTGAAAATACATAGAAAAGGGAATGGTAATCAGAGGACTTTTACATGAAGTCTATTACCTGTAGTTACACAAATTTATGTTAATATTTTTGTTTCAGCGCTCAACAAACACATCATTTGTTTTAATCAGATTTTTTTTTATCAAATGGTTCAACAATGTCTCAGATGTGAATGCCTTATTATCTTAAATATAACAGTTCAGATAGATGTCTAAAACTTCGAACCGTGATTTTTTTCCCTCCGGTTCAACAACAACAACAATAAAAAAATCGGTTCAATTCCGGTTTTCGTTGCGCTAAAAATAACGGTTCTCGGTTCAGTTCCGAATGAATAATTTTATTTTATATATAGTCTTGTTTGTGTGTGTGTGTACTAAAAATATAATTCTATCATTTGCAAAAACATGGTTTCCTCCGAAACTTTAGCGTAAATACGGGTTAGGACCCCTTAGAAAAACCCCACGGATGGCACTCCACCTATATGCTTAGATCCCCTCGTGTAGATAATTGGCCTTAATCCCACACCAACACTCATGAACAAAAAAAATATAATTACATCAAAACTGCTGAGCATAACTCAGATTGATATTTTTAAAAAGTTATCTCTACTTCTAGTTCATTCAACGGAATTAAATCTGCCTTCTACAAGTAGCTTCATGCAAAAACGAAACAGAAAATACTAGTGAACATCAAAACACGAAATCTAGAAAGAATGTACTGTTCGTTTTGCTAAAGCAGAGCGACTGCAAACAAGACGATTCTACTCGGAAAAGGGGTGATTGGTTGAGATGAGTACTCTTTGAAGCTCTATTCTTTTTATGAAGTTTTGTTTTGTTTCAACACTCATAAGAATCACATTACGCTGTATGGGGATCTCTGTAACTACTGAACCGACTCGAAAACTTTTTCACTGATAGAAAGCTACACTATTCCTCAATATTATAGGCTACCTTTCAGCATGTAGAATAGATAGAGTTCTTTTACAGGGACATTCAAAAAAATTCGAATACATTACGCTATACGAACATCTCTATAGTGTATAGCTATCTATCAGTGAAAAAATTTTCGAGTCAGTTCAGTAATTACAGAGATCCCCATACAGCGTAATGTAATTCTTATGAGTGCCCTGTAAAAGAACTGTGTTGTGATACATGGAGGATATATTTGTGATACATGCAGGATAAGTTTAATTTTCAATATTGCTACAGTCGATAAAACTTCTAAATGTTACGCCGAAATGCCCCATGCGTGTCAGTGATATACCCCAAATAGGGAGGTGCTTTTGGGATTTTTCTTGGAAAGAGTTTTACCTTCGAAAAGTATTTTTTCATAATATGAAACTACTAGGTGGATACTGCATCTCTATGCCAATAGTTCTCATGCGGGAAGTCGGCGCCAACTGTACTAATCCTTCGACTTAAGGACCATGTTTGGGGCCTTCAAAATTGTTTAACATTGGATTTACTTTGTATGAAGATGTATAACTGCACTGTGCAATAATTTTTCCTACATCACGTCAGAGTCAAGTTTTAAAGCATTCTTAAAAACTGTATTTTTTAAAATGAAATTGGGTAAATTATCAGATAAAAAGAAAAAATTCTCTGACGCACCTCAGAGCCAGTCACAGTCGAGACAATAAAGTGGCAAAAATAGCCCTAAATTATTTCTACGTCATTCCTCTGGGGTACTTTGACCCCACATAACTCCAAAATTAAAAGAGGTAAATGAAAAATATTTCAGATTTGTTCTTTCCTTGGGTAAGGCAACACATGAAAAAAAAAAAAATCATGAAATTCTGAGATGGTGATGGAAACTTTTTTCTTTTTTTTGCCTGATTTGCTCTTGCAATGCCTCTTAATGTCAGATATAAAAAAATTGTGTGTATTTCTACCACGTTGAGATGTAATTGCAATGAGAAAGTAGGAAAGGGAGTTAATTTCTTTTGTCTTCTCCAGAGGCACAGTTCTTCTCCAAATCCTAAGCTTCATTCGAAATTTAAAAATAAGATTAATTGATTTTCGTATTTAGACTAGTATTAACGTCGTTTAAGAGGCTAGTGGTATGGACCAGAAACGCGAAGTTATATACCTATTTTGTCGTCGAACTCCGGAATTTTTTTTGACATGCTCTCAATGGATTGTGTTCCTTGCTGCAAATAACTCTTTTCAACATTTCATTGTAAGTCAACCATCTCATTTCGTTAAAAAACTTCATCGTGATCAGTATTCACAGACTTGAAAAAATGTTACAAATCACAGCAATTCAACCTATATATGAAGTTACTGTTTTACGACGACTTTCACAACGTGATCTATTTTGAAGGACTAGAAACATAAATTTTTCTGATGAATAGGGAATGAAAATTTAGCGCAGATATGTTACCAACTTTGAAAGCCCCATTTACAATAAATTTTACTAAACTTTTGTGTAAACCCAACCTCGATTGATCATCTCTTGTTAAGCTTAATAGCTTGTTAAGTTTTAATGAAAAAAAAATCATAAAATTGACGCTTTTGCCTCTAGCAATTTTCCTGAGTTTATAATTGCTAGGTAAATAAAGTGCTCCTAATTTTTCTGTCTCTTTAAAATTGGACATAAACACCTCTCCTAAATAACGTCACTTGAGTAGGATCTGCCATATTTTTTTGCTTTAATCCAACGTTCGGTCATAAAGTCTACTGTTAGCCTTAAAATATTTCTTCGAGTATGCTTTTCAATCGCGTCTAATAGTTCGATAGTCTGTCAAGACGGGGTTGTTTTTTAGAAATCCTTATTCTTTTTCTGGTATGTTATTTGGCCAATGCAAGTTAGCATTTTTGTTCATTTGACCAAGGTCTGCGGATCACACAATGACCCCTGCGGCCCACATGTTGGCCACCGATCTTAAATCGATTGATTTCACTTTCAGTCGAATTATCCTGCTCCGTGAATCTAAAAGCGGTTTAAAAAGTGTTGATATAATCAGAAAACCCGAATTTCTCTCTTATGCAAAAATATATTCTTTCACGTAATTTTCTTTTTTAGTGGAATTTTCAGTAAACATATTTACATTTATAATAGAAATTAAATTTCTTGACAAAACGTCAGAAAACGTACATTCTATTTATTATTAAAATATCATTATATATTTGCTCTGTTGTTCTTTATTTGTTATTAAAATTTCTTTTTAGCGTTCCAGTGTGTTTTGAATTGCCAGTATAACTCAAGTAAGTTCTTTACGCTTTATCGAGTCTAATGTAGTTACAAAACTCTCTAAGTAGAGATGTTAAAACTTCATTAAAATTTCCAATTATGAACATTTTCCTGAGTACGTAACACTTCAGTGTAATTAACTAAATTAATTTTTGGTTCTATTCACATTGCATTTAGCAATTTCACAATGGCTAGAATATAAATCAGCAGTATTAAATGAGTCAACTCGTTTATGCTTTACGTTTTACCAGAAACATAATGTGTTTAAAAGTGTTTTAAGTGCGTTTTGCTGAATTGCTGTTGAGATTCTTTGGCCTTCAAAAATGAGAAATAAATAAATAAAAATAAAAAATAATAACAGTTCTATTTAAAAACCGATTCTAACCAGACATTGAAAAATATTTTATTAAGTTAAGGGTAATTTTGACTATAGGGTAATTATGGCCAACGAATTTTTTTAAAAATCTGCAAATGACAAATTTTCGCCATGACATTAGACATAAGGCTTATAATATATTCTTCATGGCAGGGATCTTTTATCATTAATTTCAAGTACTTATTAAAATGAATGTCTATTAAAATTTAAAAAATGGTTTTGAGGGTTCATGTTCAAAGTTATTTGGAGCAAAGGGAAAAAAAATCAGGCAATTTAATTCATATTAAAATGTGTGTTTATAACGCATTAAAGATCTTTTATTATCATTTTACTTTTTCTAACATAATTACATACTCTTAAGCTACTAGATAAAGCCCGTAAAGGAGGTTATAAGAACAGGTGCTAGAAAAACATATTTGACCAACCCCGCCCCCCCCCAAAAAAATCGCTCTAATCGTCTACACTAATATCGTATAAACTTAAACTTTGTCCACTTAACATATATAATTTCATAGTCTATTTTTAATACTATAGTCACCGAAGTACCATTGTTGCCATTTAAATTGCAGAATTCATTCTAAATCCAAGGCTTCATGCACATGAAAATCTGAATTATTTTGATAAGCCCTTACAAATGTAAATACAAAAATAAAAATACATAAATATGAAACAAATAAAACCTTAATTGAATACCTGAAAACATTGGGATTTTAATACTGTTGTTGTTATTTTACATTTTATTTTCTACGTATTTGTGACAGCAGATCATTGAAAGAACCGCGAGCCGCTCATGTTTAATACGCGTTTTTTTCCTTGAAGCTTTAGTAACATATGTAATATCGTTGGCAATTAATGGCCCGGTAATTAATTTATATCCTTTTATCCTAATATATTTTTGCGAAACTATTTTGGTCGTGATGTAATGATGCTTTTTTTTTGGGGGGGGGGTCAAATATGTTTTTCTGTTCGTGATCTATTAGTCAACTAAAGTTTGACAACATTTAACAACTAATGTAATTTTAAACACATGGCATCAATCCCATTCGCGATTTAAAACAATTCGTTCGGAATATTGGACACTGAAATTCTTACTATATTAATCCTTATATCAATGTTTCATCCAGAGGAAAAAAATTACATATTTAAATATCTTGAAAATGTTTGTAGTTGGAAGAAAACCTGACCATTGAGGGAATTCATTTTATATTTATCCCTATACTATTAAACGCGGAATGTATGTACGTTTGTTCGAGCGATCTCGAAAACGGCTCTAACGTTTTTTTTTTAAAATTTCGTACCTATACGGTTTTTTACTTCCAGGAAACGATTGCGCTAGGTCACATGAGTGAAAAAACACTCTGAATCTCTCAAAATGTAAAATTTTCGTTTTGGACGGTAGCGCCATCTATTGATCGTTTGGGAAACACAGTTGATGCGATCTTCGTAAAAGGAACGCTCATATAAGTTTGGGGCTGATTAAAAAATAGACGTCATCGATATATAATAGTAAAAATTTATTTCGCAAAGAAACAAAATAAATGGAACGTGATATCCACAGACAAATAGATATTTTAATAAGCATATATTACACCTTTCAGCTACATATGCTTTTTAGAATAAAAGGTTATTTTTATTTAAAATTGCCGTCCTGGCAACCAGCGAAAGAAAAAGAGAAAAACAATCCCTGCTGCCATTCCGCTAGCACCTTGATGGACTATATGTAAATAATTTCATTATTCTTAATTCATAGTTATTAATATGAAACTATTCGTAAATCTTATGTAAAATATTGCCTGCATTTATTACTTCACCCTTTTGTAACTAACGCAAAACTAAATGTATTCCCAAGTAGATAATAAAACTATAGGTATTGTAAATATTTTTCAAGTATTTTATTGAACCATGTGATGCGAATTTCAAAAATACATGAAAGTTTCAGTTCAACTGAATAATTTAAATGAAAATGACACCCTTTGCAGTAATACATAGAAAGAAAAAAAGATCCCGTCACGTAACATGGATATTCCGAGTTTTTTATTACGGGACTAGGTTGAATTCTACTTTAACAGCCTTATTCCGCCAAGTTCACGATAAATATTTAAATGTAGTTACCCTGACGATTTTTTTTTCGACAACCGTTTATAATGAAACGATCTTTGAAACTCCGATGAAAAAATTTATAATGCTACGATGGATTCCTGAATTAGGCTCACAATCGAAATTCAGATCAATTTTGCACGTGATCAGCCATCAATTTTATTTCACGTAGTTTGATTCCCTGCAGATGATGATTTCAACTCATTTATTATATCATCGCCTACACTAGACAACCTTCGAAAAGTTGCGGGCAGAACTTTACGAACTCATGGGCCTAACTTCAGAATGTTAGCGAAATCGCGGGCCGTATAATGTCCTAGATAGGGATGTCCTACATCAATGTCAGACATGTTTGAATGATTTATATAGGTTTTATAAGAGGTTTTGACTTGTTCTGCTGGCCAGATCAAAAGCCGTGGCGGTTGGAGGTTTCGGTAAATTGGGAGGCTGAAATCTGGTTACTAAGATTTTTTCTAATAACTTTTCAATTCTTATTTATCTGTGCATTCGATTTTGTTGTTTTGTGCTGTGTACAATTATTAAACTAAAGGATAAACCCTTTTGTGGAGACAATTATAACGGGCGATAGAATGTCTACACTCAGAATAGTTAATCTTACCCACTTATAAAGTAACTTCATATTCAATTTTTATTATATATCGAAATTAGAATTGCGTAATCTGCAGAAACATTTTTTCCATTCGAAACATTTCATTTGGTAAGATACTCTCTATATCAATGCTTAATGCATAGAAAACCATTTTATTTTTGAAGAAAAAAAGTTAAACTGGGTGGTAGTTTAGAAAAACTATTTTAAGCTAATTGGAATCGTAATTTTCCCTTCAAAGCCTGATAACCGTGCCTTCAATATGACGTCAATGTCACTTGTAATACATATTTTGACACGCAAATGATGAGCTCTTTTTATTCTAGGAAATGAAATGGAGCTGAAAATAGCAAAAAATCACTTAAAAATCTGGGGACGGCTGAATTTTCAAATGTTTTTCCTTAATTTTTATTACATAAATATGAAAAATTTCAGGCCGATCGCACCAACGTTAAACGATGTAAATTTTACGTTATTAGACAATAACTTTTTAATCTGTTTGGATTAATGATGGTAGAAGTTTTGTTTTTGAGGGGTTGAACTGGAATTGTGTTAGAGTCAGGAATCACTTTAACTATATAGCAGGATACGACGTATTTTTGATTCATTCGTGGTTAGAAGTTCATTTTTTTAGTCCACCCGTTTGTTTTATTATTGCCAGTGTTTAAGTAGTTGTTAAAGTTATTATATTGAGAGAGAATATTTTTAATCTATTCTGTGAATGATTTTACGATTTCGAAGTGTGCTTTTCTACTAGTAACTTAAATTGCGTTACACTTTTTCTTTTCTTAAGTGTGAGCTTATTAAAGAAAATTATGATTAAAGCATTTTTATGTAAGATTATACTTTTTTTTATAGCATCTATGTTTATGTAAGAAGGTTGAATTTATGTTTTTACAATTTATTTATGTAAGATGTATTTCCTTTCAATTAGATAAATAAGTATTTTATGTTTAAATCGCGAAGCACTATAGAGAAATTTATAATTTCAATCTTAAAAAATTATCACATATCTATCACACGACAAAGACGTAAATGCATGAAAGTGTAGCTCAAAAACGAGCTGTGGAAACATGATCACCGGCAGCAGCGCTTGGCTCAATGCGTGAACGTGCAGTTCAAACACGAGCAGATGAAACACAGCATTTTGAAAGAGAACAACATAGAACTACTAGAAGTTGACAAGTACTTAGGATAAACAGTCCAAGTATCTACAAAGCTCCCACATATGCGGATACTTACTATCATAGTTTACAACGTTTTAACATGGCTTGCATTCACCGTGGAGTGTTGCATTTTCCTGAAGAAAGAGTAAAACTTAAATTAATAGAAATTATTTTTGGGACTGTTGTTTACACTGTAAGATTGATGTAGGACATTCCGAATTTCCTAATATTTGGTGCGGTTGTTTCTTCGATGCCATCCACATTCCAAAGAATTTCATAAAATAATTTGAAATTTGAACGCATACTTTGCAATGGCTTTGTTCACAGCATATGACGAGTGAAACTATTAACGATTGCGGTGTGTATAACTACGTTACGAACAGTCTATAGGAGACTTGATGAATTTTTTGCATAAACTCATTCATTTGACAGTTCATCCAACTCAAATTCCTGATGCTGAATTTGAACATCCTGGACAGATATATTTCCGAGAAATATGGACAGATATATTTCCGAGAAAATCAAGACTCTGTTAGTGAATGCATGAACAATCCCAATTGTATTAGCCAAGACCTTCACTGACACTCTCGCTGACGTATTCCTTGCTGCAGAAGGAAAGGGAGCACCTTACGTTATACCGACTTTTTGCTCAACCCTTATGGCACCGACCACCAAATATTCAGCATCCCTCTTCAAAACAAAGTATGTGCCATTGTAACACTGAATGCCAACCAAAGCTTCCTTGATAATGAATGAGTGATCCGACAGCGATCTAAATCTTTGGTAATCATGAATATTATTGTCAAGGCATTTACGTACCCATTATTTTACACTTAAGGAATTTTTAGATTCTGAGCATGGCTCGGTAGCCAGGTACTACATACATACATATATATATATCAGGTTGTAACGAAAGTTTTCCGCCATATCTGCCTGAAAAACTAACTTCTAACTCCTCAGATAACTGATTTTGAACTTTCGGTACCAAACCTGCACAGTGTCACATGATACAACAATAGTACTTAAAGCTGTACTCATAATTTGTTGATATTATGTAGCTGACTTTTTGCAACACAAATGGAAGTAAATGATGGTTCTAATCCTCTAGAGTGATAGTTCCATTTGGGACACCTTATACTTAATGATAACTATATATTTTACAGATTTCACAACACAGTGTTATAAAGTAAGCCTCTTTCTTTCAAATGCCAAAAATTCCGAGAAGCTATTTAAACGAATTGAAATAACAAAATTTAGGAATTTATATTGATTATGACGTAGTTTTTGAATCGGAGCATTTTTTTTTACTCCATTACAGCAATTTCTTGAAAAAAAATGCTAAAACCAGAACCATAGGGAAAGGGTGGACTTTTAGATTTTTAAAAAAGGGTAAACTTTTCCCCATTTTTTAACGTATTTTCGAAAACTTTCAAGCCGATCGCGGCAACTTAGTGAATTCGTGTAAGATAGAAACAAACAAGCAAGGGATTTTTCGCTTTTTTATTAGATTAACTTAAGTTTTGGGCTTCAAATTGCAAATAAAATCTATCGGGCTCAGGCAGGCTCGGCCTTTAAAAAATGAGCCTGAACACACCTCTAGTAGGGAGATGCCCAATCAGAGACTATCATTTTCACTCCAAGCTAATAAAACATCACTTTGTACTAGAGATGAGACGGGGTCAGCCAGAGCCCGAAACGGGCTCGGACTCTGAAATTCAAGATTGTGTTCGGGCTCGGGATCGTGAGAAATTTCTCCTTATATCGATGTTGTTGTTGTGGGATTACGGACAATTATCTACACGTGGGGTCTAGGACGATGGGTGGGGTACCCTCCTTGGGGGTCTTTCTAAGGGGTCCTAACCCGTATGTGCCTTTATTCAACATACTCCTTGTAAACAGATTTGAAAAGTGATTCATTGGAGAAATAAACTAATTATTACTATTTGATGAACTTGAATATAAAGAATTAGAAAGTGCATTAAGAGTTAGCTATTATATTTGTCTTTAATTTGCATAAACGGCAAAATTTATCATATTTTATCAATGCAGTAATTGACTTTTATTTATCTTTTAGCTGAAATTTCGTTCTCTGGCTCGGGCACCGACATAAATAATATCGCTCAGACTCAGGCTTTAAAAAATGAGTCCGAATTCATATCTATTGTGCACACGAAACTGTATACTTTACACTTAAAATCTGTAAGATTGAGATTCTTAAAACGGTGTTTGAGGTGTACCCATATTTAGCAACAGCTTATATTAGTGATGAGTCGCTAATCATTGGAGTGATCTTGGAATTATGAAATAAGCGTGTCCTAGTAACGAAATTAACGATTCTGATATATATGACACCTTACCAAAATGCAAAAAGTACACAAGAAAATAATTTGATGGAATATTTTCTGAGGCTATTGTCTGAATCTTAATATTTGCAACTAAAAAATGATAGGTTATGAAATTTCAACCAGCACTGCACGAACATGCATTTTATGCCGAAACAATGCGACTTAAATACACACGATTGGAAAACCATAACCTATACCAATCGTGAATGTTGATGACACATAATCTACCTTAATAAATAAGTAAATAAATAGTTTTTTTTATACCCTCAATTCCCTTTTCATGTGAAAGTGCAAGATACTACTATCAATAACTGATTTAGGAAGATTTAAAAAATATATATATTTTACGAAAAAAGTGCATCCCTTAGATAAAGCTTTACAATGATAACAAGATTCAGGCCATGAGAAGAAACATATGGATAATATTTCGCCCTTGGTATATCTGTCACACTTAAGTATGTGATAAAAAAATCTTTTTATGCGTTAATATGTTTTGTTATTCTCTTACTCAAATATTATATTTCTTTATCGTCATAAGCAGAAATTATTCCTATTAATCCAGATAAAATGCCACAATTAAAAAAAGGTACTTTTGAGGTAAAGTATATTTAGTAGGATAATTTGTAACTACATTCATACAAAGTGAATATCTTTATGAGGATCTTTTTATAGGTGAAATGGTGTGTATTGTTACAGGTTTGTGTCTTACTTTGCTTTAATAGGGTTTAATCTAAGCTAAAATCAATGTTATATGCCAGAAATAATCAAAATTTTTATTTCATTGCATAAGAAACAGTTCATTACGTAGCATTTTACTGTCCATTAAATCTCCTCTGAATAACATAAAAAATGTGTAATTTTTTGCCTAGTTGGCGTAATATTTACAAAGCAAGGCCAACTTTGAGGTTAACTTAGCTGTTTACTGCCAAAACTGGCCAACGATTTCAACTCTGGTTTTTATTTTTCATGTGTGGACATTAAAGGGTCGTTTCTAGATTGGATATCGAAAAGAAATATCTAGAAACAAGTATTAAAAAATTACAGATGGAAAACCGTAAATCAATATGAGCAGCAGCTCATTTAGGGCCAGTCAGTGGTCGATGGTCGGTTGTCAGTAGAGAGATCAGTGTGAAACAGCATGAAAGTGCCTTTTCCACTAACGGTTTGTAGAGAGTTTTTAATTCTAATTTGTTCAGCAGAAGCTGCTGTGTTAGGCTCATTGTTCTATTTAGTAGAACATTGTAACTCGTATGTAAAAATTTTTAGTCAGAAAATAAAGAGCTTTTTGATTTGAAACTTGCCTGCTTCCTAACGATTTATTTTTGCTCGTTTTTTATTCAGCCTTTGTGCACCTTGCATCTTTTTTTCCCAATGGCGGGCACTTGCCGTCTAGGCATTGGCCACTACTAAGATCCTGATGTGTTGGTCACTTTGTCACGGGGCACCCTATAGATAGGCCAAAGTTGCCTCTTATCAAAGGATGGATGAATTAACAACTAAGACCAAGTTGGAAGTTGAACCTGAGCCCGCAGTAGTAGTACGTGGTGCGCTAATCACCATACAACCTGTGCGGCTGCATCCTGTTGTGAAAGGCGTTACAATATGTATTTAGAAATTTGTTAAAATCTTCGTGTAACTTTACTGTAGTCAAAATATTACTACAAACGAAATTAACTAAAAATATAAATTAACAATTTACGTTGAAAAATAATGTATGATATAAGAAGTAGTTCACAAAATACTCTATTAATACCCTAATAATTCAGCTTCTATGTCAGCATACTATATATATACTGTATATATATATATATATATAGTATAACAAGATTATGTATATATATATATATATAACTAACAAGTAAAACACAAAACATACTACAAATAAGACATATCTCGCAGAAAAGTAACAGCTGTTATCAAGAATTAGAAACCAGATTTTGAAACCAAATAAAGTGCAAGAATTATTGTGATAGTATAATGGAACGGAAATTATAACCACTGTCACCATCTTCAGGGACCACAAACAGTGGATTATAATTTACAGTAAACCAAATAGTAGGGTTTCGGTTGTGTGGCATATCAGAAGAGATATTAACTCCACACATCTGGGCCCTACCCTACTATATAAAGGAAAGAAGAAATCAAAAAGATAACAAAAATTAGAAAGATAATTTTACATACCATACCTTGAGCACATGGAAATTTATTTTGAACAGTTGATATGTGTTGCCAATGCTAAGAATTGTAAAAAGTGAAAAATGGTGTTGCCACTAAATAAATGTGTAAAAGTGGAAAGAAGAAAGTTTAGGAGTTGCCAAATACTAATAGGTAATATTATTAAATTTTAAGAATATCCAGGTATATTAATATAATAAATATATATTGAATAATAATAAATTTAAAAGATTGAATAAAATAAATATTATAGCAAAATTAAATATAACATATTGTTTAAAAAATATAATGATTATTATTATTGACTAAGTATGTATAATAAGTTATTGTATGACAGAAGATTAATCTGGTAAATAAGAAAAAAAATAATGTTTAGAACAGAATAATCACAATATAGGAACCCCGTTTTTTTTTTTTTTTTTTTTTTTTTTTTTTTTTTTTTTTTTAATTCCTCCAGATATATATATGCATGCATAAACACATCCAAATTTTTTTTAAACATATTACTTTTTTTTTTTTTTTTAAATAAGAGAAAAACTTCCTCCGCCCAACCCAACCTATATATATATATATATAGTATGTATATATAACTACTCTTCTGTGACTAATCTCTATATTTTACAAATCGCTAAGAAAAAAAAAATGAAACTTGTTTTATTTACAATAAGTATGTAGAGCATTTGTGGCGTAGCCAGAAATTTTCATGCGGCGGGTAACGACTACTGCAACTCACATACATGTATACGTGTGTGTGATAAGGGAGTGAACAATATAAATTTTGTACGGCGAAAAATTCCTCATGGGGGTTGTGCCCCCTTTATCCCCCCCTTGGCTACGCCACTCTTGTAGAGTGAGATTTTAATGTTGAATCATATTTAAACCTATCCTTAGTTTACTGCAGTTTGTAGAGTATCAAATAAAATAGATGACAAAAATGTCTTTGTGTAGGTTTTATTGTTGCAATGAACATATCTGCCTTACATATTTCCTTGAGAAAATTAACTAAACAAAGTTGAGACAAAGTTGACAATTAACTAAACAAAGTCCAATGTCTCAGAAAACGAACTCTGAAGCTTTTTGTATAATTTGTATTGAGCTATTTAATTAAACATAAAACACCGAAATCGTATGAACATATAAGATCAAACCATTAATGTATTTCCCATTACTTGAGTTTCCTTCTAATTATCAATTTCAATTTACATTTAAATATACCTGTAGTCGCCGTCAGCAGTGAAGAAGCATTTAATGTAGATAAATGTCGTCACCCGTAACATGTCTGCGATTATTACTTTAGAATGATGGCTGAATACAGGTTTGTTTGTTTATTTTGCAACAAAAGCAAACACTTTCGTTGCTTCACTCAACATGAATTTATAAAAGGGACATGTGACCTAACACACTTGTCCAAGATGAATGCGTCAAATAATCAAATGACAGGGCATTTCACGTCACTGAATACGTCGTTTGCAGTTCTTTCGCCACAATTAAGTTTCTCTACCCGATGTAGGAAAATTCTGAATATTAGCACATCTCTTGTAAACTGCTTGAGATTGAGAGGAGTTTCGGAACCACGCATTTAGTGTGGAAGCAAATACATGCACACGGTAGTCTTCAGTTACTTCGAACTGAACGTGCAGCCCTCCGTTTATTAGTCCAGTGTCTTAAACATAGCACTAACACGGACCGCATGCATTATTATATGTATATTGAACAAATTGGGAGCTTTATGCTATTGGGTGTTACGAAAGTAGTTCTACAACAAGGATTTCAAAATAACGAGTTTTTCTAACAACATGTATAAAATGCATTTACGACATATCCTAGGAATAGTGAGAATAATTTTTAAAGAATTATTTATTAGTTTAAGATAATTTTAACGGCAAGATATTTTTTAATCATTGTTTTATGATAAAACCGCTAACATTAAATTACAGTCAGTGAGCGAAAACTCAAGGCTCCAAACACTGACTGTAAATATTTTAGTGATCGTCGTCTGTTTTGGACATAAAAGCAGATTCCTCCTTAGATTGAATCCTCGCGACTTTCAAAGTAAGAAATAGGATATCCCTATAGAAAGAGTTATAAAAATTAAACTTTTTGGTTGTCAGTTTACTATTGTGTATCTAGGTATTGGTGAATTGTTCCTTTTTTTTCAAATAAAGATAATTTTAAGGGAAATTTAAGTAGTATCAATAAAAGAAACTTACTGCACAACAAATTGGTTATCTTCTTCTAGAGCTAAGGATATAGCTGATCCACGGATGTCTATGGCACCAAGGGGGTCTTTTGACTGGGCGTCTCCTTCATTCTTGTAATAAAGTAATCTACATTTGCCCTCATCTAAGACGAACCACATGCGTTTGCGACCCTTTAGTCGACTTAAAGCTAAAAATGAAAATTTTATACTTGTCAGAAAAGTAGCAACTTGCCATGATACTCTTTCAGACTCTAATTGAGCACTTAAAAGAACAAAACATTTTTTTACATAACTATCACAACAAAACAATGAAATATACGTCAATATGATTTTTTATTTCAAATAAACAGGAATGGGAGGAAAAGGCACTGCAGTAAGTAATTTTACACCGTAAGTTACTTCAAAATGTAATTTTGCTATAAAAGTATATGATTAGTCTGAAAGAAAATAATACTCAAATGTCTGGCGCATTTATTAATTAACTCAAACATGAAACTGAAATTTAAGAACGAATCTAACCATAAAAGGAACAATATGTTAGTAATAGTGCACTCATTGACCTCAATTTGTGAAAAATCAAAAATATTTAATATACTCCAAGAAAATCATATAAGCAATTTAAAACTTGCATGAAAGGTGATAGTGGGATTGAAAAATAATTTTTCCCAGGTGACAAAGTTAAGCTTTTTGGTCGAAAGTCGAAAAAAAAAATCTTATTAACGAACTGAATAAACTATCAGGGTTACTGGTAAGCAAGACGGGATCAACCGTAACATGGATAAATTGTAAAATTTCACATTTAAAGCGCGGTATAGTTCTTACAGCTGTCAAAGGATGGCAGTACAACGCAGCTAATTAGTTCAAGGACAGAAACTGCAAAGAAATGAGTTGAAATGTCTGTGTGCTATGAGGCATACCACATTTCCTTTTTTCTCTGGAGTAAAAAGTTGTTCCGTTAAGATTTTGCTCCCTCTAAGCATTGTCTCTGTATTATGTAACTCATTTGATAATATCATTTATAAGTTGCATGCTAGCTTTAAAAAGAAAGTTAGAAATGTTATGACAAATATATTTGCACTTTCAGTAAAAAACTTATGTATTACAATTGCCATACCTACAATGAAGATGTTACAATTGAGTCAGGTTGGTGCAATTGTAGCATTGCATCAATGACGTATATATATTAAAATTCTACTCGCAGGCCAACTGTTATTCCAAAATTGAAAATGTTTGTGTAGTTCTGATGTTAGCTTAAATTTGCATGTAGTGTTTCCATAAAGCTATATAAATATTGATATAAATGGACAAGATGTTAGAATTGACCCCTGTCTCCCCTAATCCTTGATTACTGCGGTTAATGGATCTTTGAAATGTAGCACAGTATTAAAATGTGCGCGCTTTTGTGAAAAAAAAAAGACCCATATGTCAAAATTTTCTCCACATAATTAAAGGAATAGTATCAAAAACGCATTTCTCAATAATCGAAAACAAATATATAAATGATAACCGGTTATTAATATTTGTAGTTGCTTTAGAGCACCCCATCCTCGAGAAGTTTAAAAAGCGAAAGGAGCGTAAAACGTCGATGCATTACGAAACAGTCTCTCAAGGTTCACAATTTTTTACTTTTAGTGACAAAAACAATACGTTTTCGTATTCGAGGTAATTTTTTTAATAACCATGAAATACAATTTTAAACTGCATTGTAAAAAAATCCAAGTTATATAATTCACAAGGTTTTCCTGCTTCCTTGCCTCTAACGCGTAATTCTGATGATCTGAAATGAGACTTGTCCCTGAAATTGCACATTTCAGTAACGTTTTCGAGGGATGTCGTAGATACAAATGCATTTTCCATATTACATTTATTATCGTCTTAATGTTACTTAATGATATTTAAATGTTTTTAGTCTTCCTTTTCTTGTGTGTACTTCATCTATATTAAAGTATTTTGAATATAGGAAAATTTTAAAATTTCGACAACTTTGACGTCTTTCTTGGTATACTCAGTTAAATTTCGAATATTTTCCTCGATCTCTCTCTTCTGGTTGAATATTTGTCTCGGTAAGTTCTTCCTCCTTTCAGTTCTTTCCCTTTTGTAAAAATTAAGATTTTTTTATTGCTAGGAAATGGAAAACTTTAAAGGGTCTGTATTTCATAGAAACGTCAAAGAACTTATCCATTTACAAAAATGATTGAATACACTACCTCTTGGATTTGAAGGAAATTACTAATCTTGTTGCATCCTTATTCTCTAGACACTTAACATACATTCATCACTTTAACTGGCGTTTTTGGATTAATCCCTATGTAAAGCGTCTGGTGAATAAGGCCATTAATGTTTCATCTTATGTGATGCCACTCTTAATGTTCAAAGATAAAATTTCAAACTATAAAGCTAAGAGTGGTAATATGAAACATCCGTTAATTTTTGGCTTGCCACAGCTAAGCATTTCAAAACTCTATTGTTTTATATAGTATTAATAAAAAATTACAAAAAAGAATATATAAGGGGCAGTCAAATGAAAATGGGACTGATGGAAAAAGTAAATGAACTGTTAACCCATTTATGCCTAGTGTCCCTTTTTTGGGACGGCATTTTCGCTATTAGTCGAAAACGTTATTTATTTTTCCTAGCCTTTGTTCATGAGTATTGAGCCTCAACTCTACAAAATATTTTAACATGACCAAGTAGGATGTTGATATTTCGATTTTTATGCATAATGATTTTAAAAGAAATCATCCCTTGTTGAAGAAGTTGATATCAGAAATTTATCTATTATTTCTGTTATCTTTAAAAATCGAAGAAAGTCGCAAAAATATCCAGGCACAAATGGGTTAATTCAAAAGCCATCATTGTAACTGTTAATCATTTATCCCACGGCCAGACAATAAAGTCAATTTCTTCATTAAAAAATGCTTGTGGCTGCCTATGGAACCATAATCGTACCCAGGCGTGCACCTCCTCGTCTGAAGGAAATAGAGGGCCAAGAATGTCTTTATTGAGAGCTCTAAAAATGTGGAAAACGAGGAGATATTTCTACTGTATAAGGGCTTCCCAGCGAAAGTTTGGCAGGGCTGGCAGAGTCTTCTGTTGAGCGGACATTACCGTGAAACAGAATGATGGCCTTGAACTCGATGGCACCAAACAGCCAGCCGGCTGTTGATGGCCGGCCATCATTCTGTTTCACGATAATGCCCACCCAGTTGTTTGCAAGGCTAATTGACTGACTTTAAATTCCCCAAGAATGACATTCGTCTGTTTTCTTAGGACGAAGAGAAGCATGCTCCGGTACAACTATGGTTACATAAGGAACCGCAACCTTTTGTCCATGGAGACATTGACCGTCTTGTTTTAAAGTGGAATAAATGTATTAACAGTTACAGAGATTACTTCTGAAATAATTATTAGTTTATTTATTTTTTTCCAGCAGTCCTGTTTTCATTTGACTGTCCCTTATATATGTATCTATATCGATATCTATCTTTCTGTGCATATAGGGTATACCGTAAATACCGTCCAAACTCTGCATAATCAGAATCCTCGTTGGGAGTACATAAAAAATGCTCCAAGAACTTACCTGTACGACCCATAGTTTTCGAGAAAAATGCAAAAGGAATTGATGATCATATCCTGCACAAGGAAAAACAAATAGAAACATCAAATTAGCCACTGGATTAGATATGGGAGGGGGACTCAGTTTTATGGCCACTAAGCTCATTAGATCTGGCACTTTCCAAACGCCTGAAATAATTGATCTATCGAGACCTAATTACAACAAAAAAGTGATTCAGTCCCTACCCTTCATGCTGTGCTTATTTATGCAGACACCAGATTGATGCAACGTGATCATTGAAGCCATTGTACGGTGTGCGCTTGCAAGCATCGATATGCATGGTGGACATTTTGAACATCATTTTATGAAAGCACATGCAAAAAAAACTATGTTCATCCTTCCAATAAAGACTGTTTTCGTACACCGGATATAACGTTTCTGCTTTTTTCTCGTATTTTTCTCTAAAACTATGGGTCATCCTGTATATATGTATACACACACACACACACACACACACACACACACACATTGTAACTTTCCAATTACTTCTCTGTCCTGCTTGAAATTGCTAGAGGCGTCTTACCTGTCACTCGGAATAATTCATAAATATGCAAATAAATAAAAAAGGTGTAAAAATACTGCTCTCTTTTGTACATTAAAAAGAAAAAATTAGTCAAACAATTTAGAGATGACATTGTAAGTCCTAAACCACCTTTGGTTGGCATTTTGTTCTCGCTGAAACTATTTATAATAATTACTGCTCATATTAGTTACACAGGTAACTAAATTATACAACTTCCCAACAAACTCCATATGTACAGATTGAGGCAGTTGCTATTAACGCATTTTGAACTAATTCCATAGGTTCCATAATGCCCGGAAATTTGTATAATACCACATTCTTCTCTAATTATTGTAAAGAAATATTACTAAATTTTTCTCTAAAGAATGATAGTGAAAAAATGATTTTATTAATAAGCATTCTATTGTAACGAAAGCTTCTTGTTCTATTTACTATGCAGTGTAGGGGAGACTGGGATCAAAAGTGTAATACGGGTCAACTGTGGCCTTTCATGTTTAATGTGTGATATAGTTCTTACATTAGTCAAAATATGTGAGTATGGTGAAATATCCTCGAATAATTCCAGAAACTGCAAAGAAATCAGAAGTCTGGATGATATGGTGGATAGCGAGGTTTTTTTTTTTGGGGGGGGGGGGGGCTCCGAGTAGAAAATTGTTCTCAACATGCAATATTTTTTTTAAATATTTGTTCTTGTAGTATATTATTTTGGTTGTGTTGAATTATATTTATTGTTTAATGTGCCTGTTCTTTGCACGGGATAAAGTAGTTAAAAAAATGGCAGTGGAAGTTTATTCTATAGAAGCACAATTTTCAAAACTACCAAATTGTTTCACTTCTAGCGTTGACAACTGTATCATAATAGTTAATCTAAACTTAAAATAAAATAAAATTTGTTGCGGATGGAGTAAAGATTGAGTTTCCTTTTAAGTCATTAAAGCAACAAAACTGTTTGGATGTTTGGATGACTAAACAAACATTTTCTGATCGGGTTAAAGCAAAGTTCGTTCCCACAGTATGAAATATGAAAATATTTAAAATATGTCAGTTTTCTTTAAGAAGCTGTTTTGTTCTACTAGACAACGTAAATAGTTGTGCAGCCGAAGAAATTCTAAAATTGTAAGATATCTTTCCCACAAAATGCAACAGCTAACGATATGAATCAAAGTATTATTCGGACCCTTAAGATAATACACTATTGAAATTTGTTCCTAAACTTGGTAGTGGAAGGATAATACAATGTGCTTTTCTTTTCGAAAAATCGGAACAGTTTTGGATGCAATTTATTATACTACTCCAAGAAAATTAATAAAAGAAAAGTACTATGGTTTAAAAATTATGGGGGCAATTTTATAGGAAGAAGGAAACGAAATTTTTAGATTCGAAACTGGAACTTTACGAACTTTTAAGTGAAGATGATATTATGTTGTGTGCCACTTGTGGCTTAGAAAATAGAAGAAATTTAAAGAATTCCCTGAATGTGACGAAGAAAATCTTGTAATTCATCAAAAATTAAGTCACGCTCACGCATTAGTATTCACTCAAACGTTATTTAATTACTTGGAGCAAGAAGATAAAAGCACGCCTCCTGAAGAAATAATGTTGAGAAATTTCGCTTAATAGAATTTGTTGAACAGTAAATGAAAAACAAAAACAGACTTCTGTCATTTCATTCTTCTCAAAGCAGTGTATTAAACTGTATTTCTAATTTTTTTTTTTTTTTTTTGTATTGTACTAACTGTAAATCTAAATAAGCATAAAATTCTTGTTAATTGGCTTTCTCGTGTATTAATTGAATACTAATATCTTATTCTGAAACAATTTTACATTTACTATTACTTCTTCACAATTTTTCCTAAAAAATTATATAAATTCGATTATTCGGAATATTTGCTTATCTGGGACAAAGCATTTTAAGACCATTCCATTTAGTCGAGAGTCTACTGTAAAAAGACAGGAATCATAATAGTAAAAATAGACACTCAATGCATTTAATCTCTGACCACTTAAACAATTAATTTCATATTCGATTTTTAACATTACACTTGCTATACTAACAGAATCTGCCGCTATCACTTATATTGTTAAATTCAAACCTCCAAGGGAAAGAGAAATCATTTCTAGTATTAAACATAAAAATTAAGTAGCACTAAGATAAACAAGCAAAAAATGAATTTACTAGCACTATAAAATTACACGTGGCAAAAGTGATTACATTTAATTCACGTGAGCGTTAGCACTGATTGCGAAATAGACTGGATTACATACGCTATTCTCGTTTTCAGTACTTCAATGTCAGCCAAAGCGGAAGAATAAAATTTGTCTTTCAAATTGCCATACAAGAATGCATCAAGAGAGCTTAAGTCTGGGGATCAAGGTAGCTACAGCAACAGATCAACACTTTCACTGTGGCTGAATACTGAAGTCGAGAATTACACATGCAATCCGCTGTACATCTGGCATACTCTGTATCTACATACTTATGTAACTTGAATTCAATCACACCAAAATTGAAGATGCTGAAAGGTTCAAGTCGCTGAAATTCTTTCGTTAAATGCCGGTAGAATGCACAATTAAAAAGATCAAAGGAAGAATCTGCTGGAATAGTGACTAATTAAAAACTACTGCACTTTGCAAGCAATACTTTCATATAAAACATATTTCAAATCGTAATACTGTTTACAAGCATGCGTAATCCGTTTTTTCTACCCAAAAGTTATTTTTGATCGCGTTTCAGTATACCATAAAATCCCAATGAGAAAGCGTAATGTTCATGCTTTTCTAGCGATCAATATGTTGGTTAAAATTTAAAATAATTTAGCCTGATTTCTAAATGAAAATATATCGATTAATTTCCCAAAGAAAAAAAATAGCACCCAGTGTTATCGATAAGGGAAATTTAGACGCGGGTATACTGCTTTTAAAGAAAAAGTATTACATAATAGATAATTCTCATGAGAGCCCTGTAGAATGATCATGAGAGTCAATTTGAAGGCTGAGATAATTCACATCATTTTTGAAGTACTCTACGTTTTATTGTTGAAGCTCACTTATCAGTAGAGAAAGCATGCCATCAACAAATTTCAGACGTTTTGGCAGTTCAAATCTTACCGATAAGTATAATAAACTTCTGGAAAATGTACAGGTTTTAAGACTTTCATCGAAAGCGTAGATACTTATATATCAAGTTTATGTTTCAATACTGAACTAAAGTGTACTGAAATTGTGAACAAATTGTATTTCATTATGTTATGAACGTTGACGGTGTCCATACACCTTCTTAAATTGTCAAAGTTAAAGTAGACCGGGGACTGAAAGCAATGATAGCCTGATTATAACCCTTGTTACATTTAGTTAAAGAGTTGTTTCAAAAGAATTCTGAATGAAATACACATCTAAAGCATCGCAAATTTTAAGTTCAAACAATAAGAATTTTATTAAACTAATGTAATATCAGAATGGTTACTCTGATTCACATTTGTTATCAGTAATACATGTTGTCATGTGCTATCTGTAAATGAAATATTTAACGGATTATTTTGTAACACCTATCATTTCTAGAGCATGAAAAGTGGAAATCTTTTGGCAATTCTGCATGTTTTTTATAAATTAACTAGGGGCCAAGGCCCCCAGACTCGCTACGCTCGCTTTTCATATGAGGGATTCGGCCCCTAATCGGGCTTATTCGTAAAAAAGACATAATTTCAACAGAGAAAACCCGAAGATTGGATCAGATAGAATGTTACTGAGCTAAGCTACACATTCCTTAGTTCTTGCATCTTCATTGGTACATAAAAATTTAAACTTCACACTACAGTAGACCCCCTACCCCTCATAACACGGAAGATATTTTGTTATGGGAATCCGTGTTGTACGGGTCCTGAGCTATACTCCACCTGGAGTGCGGATTCCGCTTATAATCGCTGGAAAAATTATTTGTACTCCTCAGAAACACAATGATATTTAATGTTGCCATTCAAAGGTTATACTATCAGGTTGTAACGAAAGTTTTCCGCCATATCTGCCTGAAATACTAACTTCTAACTCCTTAGATAACTGTTTTTGAACTTTCGGTACCAAACCTGCACAGTGTCACATGATACAACAATAGTACTTAAAGCTGTACTCATAATTCGTTGATATTATGTAGCTGACTTTTTGCAACACAACTGGAAGTAAATGATGGTTCTAATCCTCTAGAGTGATAGTTCTATTTGAGACACCTTATACTTAATGATAACTATATTTTTTACAGATTTCACAACACAGTGTTATAAAGTAAACCTCTTTCTTTCAAATGCCAAAAACCGTTTGACAAAATATGAGCAAATACGCCAACGAGAACTGTGTGCTGACGAAGTTTGCGGTGGCGGGAAACTTTCGTTACAACCTAATAATTAGGAGCTAAAGCGTAATCAAATAAGAACATATGTTTCAGCTGTATTTTTAATAATGTAAAACCTATTGGACACCTTGCGAATTTGCCACCCATGGCGATTTTTCATTATTTGGCGACTTGCGTACATCTAAAGTTAATAAAAGCTACGGAACAGATAGAATAGCCTGCCACCAATGGCGACTTTTCATTATTTGGCGATTTACACATACTCACAACCTATATTTACTGTTCATTTAAGGTTACCGGAAAACCGTTATCCATACTTTCATTTACATAATCGTTTGCAGATTGGCGTACTTAACACCACGAATTATACCATCTCGTCGCGCTAGCAAATATCCAAAGTGTACTATAACTGCTATAATGGCATAGTTAACGCCAAATATTTCTACTGGTAGCAAATAATCCAGCTGGACGAGAACCGGCTTTAAAATAATCTGCATTTTAATTATTTTTCATTTTCAAGATATTAGTTATTCTGTTTTGGAAAAACGAATAATCGCTAATTCTAAACTCCTGTTGTCTAAGCGAACTTACTATTTGAAAATTGTCAACTTTGTGTAACACATTTTGAATTACTTATTTCATATAGTTTTTATTTTGGCGTAAAATGGGCGTCATTTTAACTCATGTTTGTAAATTTCACGCGATTCTAGATACTTGAAAACGCTTGTTGCAAAGGAATGAATGATTTTATGCCAAATCTGGCAACCATTCGGTTTATTTTTTCAGTTTTTTATTAATATCTTCTAAAATAATTCGATTTTCGAAATTTAACTTAGCTCATCAGGTTCCTCGGAATTTTTCGAATCTGTGGGCATTTTAGTTGAAACTTAAATCCCCACGGTTTAGGAGGAAATAGGCCAACAAGCTTTGACAGCGCCAGCGGCCTTTACTTTTTTTTAGAATAGAGAGATACCCAAATTAAATTTCATGCTGTTCTCGAAACTCGCGGAATCTTTTCGCAATCGAAAGATTTCGTTTTGTGTACACAGCTATTCTCATGTCCATGCAAACGATTTATTTGTGAAAAAAAAAATGATAATAAACTGTGTAATCTGGAAAATCTCTTTTAAACGAATTTGCATCCCAATTGTATGACGTCATATTCACTTGAAAAGGGTAATTTTGTCACGCAAAGGATTTACTTTTTTGACTCTCGGAAATAAAATGGTGCTGAAAATAGCGAAAAATCGCTTAAAAAGGAGGGAACGGTTCGATTTTCAGATTTTTAAAGAAGCGCAGATTGTTTTCTATATTTTTATACATGATCATGAAAATTTTCAAGCGGATCGTGCAAACGGTGAAGAAGTTATTAGGCTTTTTGTGTTAACTTTGTAAATTTCACGCGATTCTAGATACTTGGAAACGCTTTGTTGCAAAGGAATGAATGATTTTATCCCAAATCTGGCAACCATTCGGTTTATTTTTTCAGTTTTTTATTAATATCTTCTAAAATAATTCGATTTTCGAAATTTAAATCAGCTTAGCAGGCTCCTCGGAATTTTTCGAATCTTTGGGTACCTTAGTCGAAACTCAAATCCCTACGGTTTAGGAGGAGATAGGCCCAGAAGCTTTGACAGCGCCAGCGGCCTTTACTTTTTTTTAGAATAGAGAGAAACCTCGTATTCCATTGTGAAAGCTCGCCAAATTTTGTACCTTTTACTTTGAAAATTATTTTCTTGAGTTCTTCGAAAACCTCACCAACGTTCATAGTGCCTCCAGGCTTGTATCTTGAAATAGTTATTGGATTTTAATTTTGATGAAATAAGGGTGAAAAATTTAGTCTTGTTGTTAGTCATATGAAGTAAAAACAAACATGCATTTACTTGAGGCAAGGTTTAGGAATTACAATTATTGTTTATCTGTTACCTTCTAGTAAGTCTACATTTAAAAATAAGTGTCTCATTTATTTTAAATATAGGGAAAGGTGGCCAAAAAGGGTCCTAGCGGGAAAAACGATCCACGTATGTTTTCTTCCAGACAGTCAGCGCTATCTACCAGGTAATACATAAACTAGTTATGTCAAGTCAAGAAGAAGCAATGCCGGTATTCAAGCGATCGGTATGTTACATGTCGGAGTAGAATTCTTCTAAAAATTGGGTTTTATCATAACTCTTATAAGGTAAGGACTCCTATTTATTTAGAAATACAGTCTTTAATGTTCAGAAATAGGACTTGGTTTACTGAATAGAGTATGTTTTTAGATGTGAATTACACTTGCTAAGTTTGTTATGTTTCTCTGTGTGTTCCAGTAATATGAACTAAAGTGGGAAGCCCTATTGCCGTGTAAAATGATCCCTCGACGGAAAAAACTAACTCAATAACCGGGTCCTAGGCGTCATGGCAGCATATCAACTGTTCTCAAAATCCGTGAATCCGCATTACATTATTTATTTCTGCGTTTATTGTAGGCCATAATTTTTGAATTATAATTTTAAAATATTCCATATTTTATTGTTTGTGATACTTTTTTATTTTAAAATTTTCATAAAATAAATCATGCATACTATACGATTGTAAGATTAATTTTATTCCATTATGTACAGTCATGATTACTTTTATATATTTTATTTTGCCAGTAAAAATCCATTTAAAATTGTTTTCAAATGAAGGATTATTTTGCTCTTGGGTTGAGGGTAAAATGATCTTATAGACACTTTCTAAAAATTACAATTTTTTCATTACTCATTGTACTTTTAAATTATTATTAAAATAAGTTTATGATGCAAAATATAGGGTAAAATGTGATGGCAAAGGGCCAAAGTTTTATTTAAACATTTATTTTATTTTATACAAGTTTTAAACTGAAGGGGATCATTTTGGATCACCTTTTTCTATTACTGATATCACGGGGAAATACGGTTTAATTTAATTAGTGTATTAAAAATATGAAAAAAAAATATTCTTTGTAATATGAAAAATATCATTTTTCCATAATAATCTTTTTAGAATTCTATTTTTTCAGTTTATCTGCAGCACAGTTTTAAAAGCTTTATGATACGAGCTAAAATAATTAATTAAAACACAATTTAAAAAGGAATATAGATTTTTAAAAATATGATATTTTAAAAAGAAAGTACGGCGATACTGAAACAATCGATTTACACATATGTATTTTTTTCTTTCTCAAATGTGCAGAACTCTTAACTCAATGGATAATCTCTGAAATTTAAGTTTAAGAATCATTCCTATTTCCAAAGACATAATTTCAAATACGTTATAATATTTAAAGTCATGCTTTACCATTTGAAAAAGAGTGTGTTTGAACATGCCTACAATAAAAGTTACCTCACTTCATACAACATTTTAACACTAACACACTTTTTTAGAGCTTGGAATGTAATTTCATATTTAAATTCTACTGCGTAACGAGAGTTTAATACACAAGTCGATATTTCGCTATAAATATGCAATGTGAAAATGTAATGTGTTTTGATAGGAACCGTCTAATTATCTTCTCGCTTGCTTAGCATAAATAACGTAGTTTCCCTCGAAACTGTTGCGTCAAAATGATTTATATTTCCAATAAGGTATGACAGAAGTAAAGTTTCTGATGTAGAAGAGAGTTACTGAAATCACAGTTCCACGTTTAAAATAATTAGCTTTGATACAATAATTCGTTTTAAACTTTTCACGAAATTCGATGAATAGTATTTCTTAAATGTACACATTATGAACTCGTTAGAGATTTGATATAATCTGATATGAAAACAATGATTTTAGAGTTAAACTTTATTTCCGTATTTATCGAAATCTCGCTACTTAAATGTCTTTGAGTGAACCTTTTCTAATTTAAAATTGTTTCTTAAATATGAGCACAGAAACAGATTTGGATAAATATCATAGAAATAATTTACTTAAATACTATGCATGTATCATCCGTTTTTAATGCTGTCGTTAAACTATCATTATTATGTTTCAATTCGTCTGACAAGGAAACTTATTTTCGTATCAATATTTTCATTTAGTTTTAAACGTATTAGGTTGAAAACTAAGGCGTAATATTACATTTCTTATTATAAACATTCAAAATGATTGTAGCATAAAAAAATGGAAAAAAGTTATTCCATAATATTTGAAAGTAAGGCTATTGTATTGCCATTTTGCTACTTTTGAGATGTTTGATTTACGTCTTACGTGCTTCATTTTAAGTACTTTTTAGTTGACAATATAATTGTCACAATTAATCTATCAAATATTATTTTTGCATGAATTTAGAACTGCAGTGAGAAGATTGCAATGAATGTACGTACAAATTTTAAAGCTATATACTGTGGAATGAGACCCAAAACAGTGTTGAAGAAGAGGAAAAAAATTAAAGTTAAAAATACGCAGAAGACATGTGTTAATATATATGTGAATTGATTTTTTAAGCTATATCAAGTAAGCATAGAAATCGAAATGTATAGATCTAAGATGAATAGAAGGCCGTCCAACTATAGCTTGACATCAAATGTGCATTTTAATGAGTAATTTTTAGATGATTTTATAATGTAGACTATTATCATATACACATTTCATCTGTGAGGATAAGAAGATAACAGAGATGCAGGTGATTTTTATGCAAGAGAGTAAAATAGATAATAGTTTTGGCAGTTATTAGCATAATTATCATGCATTTTAAGCATTTAATACATATAAAACCTCTATCGAAAAAGCTTGCTCTATTTGTACGCATTTATGTTGATTAATGATCACATAATCTCGTTCTTACCTTAGGATAATACAAGTGTGCTCATTATTTACTAAAGTTTTCTATTGTTGAAATCAAGTCATGTCCTTTATCTTTAATTTACATTAGTTATTATTATAATTCTGACAAAGGGATACTGTAATATGTAGAGTACAAAACGCAAATCTGCCAGTAAATTAATATTTTCCTACTTAAAGAATAACTAAACCTGCTGCAATGAATATTTATTCAGTTAAACATGTTAATAAACTTAGGAGCTCAGAAAATTTAACAACTATTTTTACTGATATTGAAGACTTTTCCTACTCACAAATGGAAAAGTTAATTTCTACACCGTGTCTGATAAAGCACGAGCGTAATACTAATAAACAACAACTGACAATAATTGCTATTCACGGCTGTTATTGATTTATATTCACATTACCATGCTTAACTATTTCCGTCTAAAAGCGCTCAAGTAGAATAAACATGCATCTGCATGAGAAAACCAACACGTGTAAAGCACAGTTTTATTATCCACCTTATACTTTGCTCCAAAATAATGGCACAAATGCGAGTAGAATATGAAGCAGTACGTATTAAAGTAGCAGCTCTCTAGCTTCATGCTTTAATAATTTTTGCATGCCCATACGTGATATAGAAAAAGCGATAAAAACTCGGGAAGTATGGCATGCCCTTTTACTACGTATATCAAACGCCGTTTCTTTATGCACTTCTGTAAATAATTTTATTTGAGAACACATTATATTCATAATTAAGCAAAATTAGTGCATATATATATATGTAATTATATACTAATTGTCTATTAAAAACGTATTCCGATAAATGAAGCTCCAGTGGCCTATCCGGTTAAACGATCGCGAAGAAATTTTAGATTTTGAGATCAGTAGGTGTGCTCTCGAGATTGGGATTATTTAAATAGAGCTGTCACGGCTACGCGGTTACAGTGGAAAACTTCAAATAATTTCCAATGGCAACACACTCTTTTTTTTGCGAAAATTAATCAGCACATTGAAAAACATGAAGTGACGTTCGAACGATACATGTATGATGAAACGTAAAGGAATAAAACATTTGCAAAAAAGAGTACTGTAAAGGAATAAAGACAGCACTGACAAAAGGTGTATTGACATTATTCGCATTGTTCAGAATAATAAACACTAGAAATGTTAAGCTATCAGAAGGGCACTTCAAAAGTTTTAATTCCATTTAAAAACAAGTTCCTTCTCCCCTTTTTGTGCTGTCATTGGTTCTTTTCAGTGCTCTTCATTTTTGCGGTCTCTTCGATATGTACAAGGTAAATTAGTACATATATATTTGTGTGTTTATGCACAGGGTGTTTCTAACATGCACAGACTTTTGGAAAAGATAAAATACTGTAAGATGACAAAATCGGGTATGTATTCAACTTCCTATGAACAGCAAAAAAAAAAAAAAAAAAAAAAATACTAAAGTAAAGAAACAAGAAAAAAGGACCGGTTAATAATAAGTTACGAAGAAGTGTTGAGGTAAAAGAGAACTTCCTGACCATAGTTTGTCAAGAGTTAATGCATTTTTCCGAGAAAGTATCTCACTAAGATTGACAATTTAGAAATTTTAATACATTTTATTAATGAAATTAAAGAAAAGAAACAAAAAAAGGACCGGTTCATAATAAGTTACGAAGACGCGTTGAGGTAAAAGAGAACTTTCTCACCATAGTTCCTCAAAAGTTCATGCATCTCTCCGAGAAAGAATCTGACTAAGATTGACAGGTTAGAAATTTTAATACATTTTATTAATGAAATTCTGGGAGACAAGATATAGGCCCATCATTTATTTTTTTAAAATAAAACTCAGCTAAGAATTTAGACAAACACTTACTTCAACACTTCTTCCAAAGTGATTATTAATAGTTGAAGCAGATAACGTACGCGGCCCTACATGGCTATGTGATTCAATTTTTTTTGAGTAACTTACACTCCCCAAAAGTTTGTCTCACTGATAGTGAGACACCCTGTCTAAAGTCTGCGAATGAATATTTGAAACAATGTTTATAATCTTAAATTTTAAAATGTATCTGTAATTTTTTTTATACTTTTGATGTAAATAAATTTGTTGAAGCAAAAGTATATACTAACATTTAAGACAAAAGATATTTTTTTCCTACGAATTTAGTAAGTAAATACTTTGTAGTGTTATTTGAATTTAATGATATTTGCTCATTAGAAAGGCATTTTTCTTTTAGAGGGTTTCAGTAAAATTAAAAATAATCTAAATTAGCAGCTCAGTACGATTATAATAATTAATTGAATGTAAGAAATGTTATTTTAGTAAATAAATCAATCAACATCAATAAAAAATACAAAGTGTTGTTTTGCAAATATTTTATTTTAATAAGATATGATTATTTGATTTACAAATGAATCTTACATTAACTTTATAAAAGAAACTATACGTTTACGGAGCTAATACAGATGATGAAGGAAACAGTTTTTATAAAGCATGCCATTTATTTTTAACTTTATTTCTTCGTTTTTTACTAAGGTCAAGTAGGAAACCTTGTTATTACGGACCACCTGAAAAAAAAAGAACAAAGGCTTAGTGTAAAAATGTTCAGATAAATAAATAGTTAATATACATTTTTAACATTAATTTTTATAATTTTTATAAAACTTTAATTTAATATTTAGCTTTAAGTAATGATACAAAATAATAATAATAATAATAATAATAAACGTGTGTATTATTTAGACTCACCTTTATTAGATCCAGTACGGAAGTCCGACTGTCTTTTCATTTGGACTATGCAAGATAATCCCTTTACCGAGTATTAGATACATAGCAAAGCAAAATTTGAACTTACCTTTAGAAAAAAGATAATACTGTTGGCCAGCTATAGTTCAAAAAACATTTGTAATACGAAGCAATAATGTTTTGTTTGTAAGAAGACCCGGATTTACTGTTTGAAACAGACTAGACACGATTCATCGCTGTGCCTCTCCCATGGAGGCTCGAGCCCCCAAGATGTAGGCTCAATTGGTTTTGCCGTTATCGATGTTATTTTCCGAACAACTAGAACTGATATTTAATTTTTAAAAAATCAGGTGTTCCAAATGGAAAAAATCCCAAAAATTTAATACGAAAGCTAAATACAACTTGTAAAGGGAAAGTAACACGCATAAAAAAGTGTCATCATTATAGTAAAGCAGTAAAGAAATAGATTGATTTCATAGATGAATTAATTTGAATGAAAATATGGTGGAGTTGGGCGATTACAAACTTGTGAGAGAAAAGATTTAAGAACGGAATGATATAAAGGTGGATACGAGTTATTGAACATTTTAAATCACTGTCCCCACAGCAACAACCTTTGATCTCTACCTCTCTTATATATTTTTTTACGGGTATATTGTGTGTGTGGAGGGTTGTGAAATTTAATTCTATTTTTGAAGATACAAAGTGCTTCTTTTTATCGGAGCTTGTAATCGTATTTATACGGGAAAAAAAACGCATTTTCTTCACACACACACACACACACACACACAAAAAAAAAAAACCGAGAAAGATCCAGATGAACTACTTCACAAAATTTTGCGCTTAAGCATGTGCCTAGAGTGCCCAACGGCATATCCGGACCTGCTTGTACGCTCAGTATTGTATGTTTACAGTCACTAACTGCAGTACAATTGATGAAAATTATCGTAAATGAATAAACAGCATGCTGAATTGAGTATCCTACAGCAAAATGAAAAGAAATTAACTTCTTTGTGATTGTTTAAGAGCTTAAATTTTTAAATAACAAAGTGCACAACTTTCGAACGACATTTTGTGGAAATGTTCGTACAAATCGTGATATAAAATTCATGATCATTTATTCTTATATTAGCATTCTCAAAAAATTCACAGTTGGATGTTCCATTAATATGCCATCTACTTATATAGTTAATTAAAATTGTCCACTCTACAGTTGCATATTTTCTGTTAAAAAAAAGTTAAAGTTCTGAACCAGAAAAAAATTTGTTAAATCTAAAAGCAAGACGATGCTAGCAATGATTGAAATCGTCAGACAACACGACGATAGTGACTCTTGCACTTTCTGCGTATTTGTGGAATACGGGACGATCTATTTTCCCTCTCTAATCGCGCGGAAAGTCGCCTGTCCTATTGATCTTCTAGTCTGGTGCATTTTTAAACACAGTTACAGGAATTTTCGTATGATCGATTTTCAGTAAGCACATTATTATTTATTTAATATTGTCTGAGAAAGCAGGCAAGACGAACATTAGATTTTTTTCTTTTATATTTTTGACTAAAGTTTTAGATAGAACTTTTAGAAAAATTCAAGATTTAAGAGTTGAATGCGAAACACTTTTCTGGCGTTTATAAAAAGGCTTGTACGAGAAAAAAGATCGCAAAACACAATTACTATAATATGAGCATTTATGTTATTTATTATGATGAGGTATAACACATATATTTCCAAAAAAAGAGATAATTGGAGTTTAAAAAAATTAGAACAATATGCTCATAGATAAATAATGCTTGAACAAATTTTAGTATCATAGCTGTATCATAGCCAAAGCAAAGACATATGACAGCCATTCAATTCTCGGCCTAAACACCAACTGTCACTATTACGACATCCTTTATTAATTAATTTAAGGGAGATAGAATTCCCACAATTATTACAGTCAGCAAGAGTTCTTACTCCAAACTGAAATATTAATCAACGTGAAAGGAAAGTCGTTTATAATCGTTGTAATAAACGGTAAAAAAAAACAATCATTCAAATAAAAACATACAGAATCAGTAATAGAGCATTTTAATAAAAATTTGAGAACCCCAGCCCATTTTAGACTCGTATCATTTAATATGCAAAGTGGCTAAAATAAATAAATAAATAAGTAAATGAGAAAAATAAAATAACATTTCTTGTTTGGAAGCATATTCAACTGAAACTACAGAACGGAATGGAACCAACTTTCATATACAGACTGTAGAAGACATGGGGAGAGAATGGCAAAAAAAAAAAAAAAAACGTATTTTAAAAAAACGTATTTTTTTAAAAAAGCTCTCTGATAGGCTCTGATTGCTCTGATAGGCTCTGATTGCTCAAGGTAAACTATGCAAATTTTCCTGTGCTTGCATAAAAACTGCACTACTCATTCCCTTTTAAAATGGAAAAGGCTAACGTTTAATCAGGAGTTCTTTGATTGACTACGGATTTGTGCTTAAAATACTTCTTGCATTAACCATTAACTGAATGTGCGTTACTCGTAAAGCTCTTTTGCACTAGAAAGTGTAAACCTCCTGCGGCTCATATGGAATTTACATAATTTGTGTAAATATATAATGTCTGTTGTAAAACTGAGAAATATGATTAAAAAATTCCAAGAAACCAGTTGGCCATTCGTTAGAGTCGTCAGACGACGGAAGAGAGATAATCCATTCTCTGTGCATTCATTGTAATTTTTACTTTTTTAGGTATCCAACAGCTCCAACATCAGGTATGTACTAGAAAATTTGCATGATCTACCACGACTGCGCAAATTTTATAGTGAGTATGGGACAGCACAGTGCCTAAATTTCTCTATTGTCTATTTTGTATTACTCTTTTTTCGGAAATCATGTCACGTTTTCTACAGTCTGTATACGAGGCGTATTCGGAAAGTAAGTTCCCTTTTAAAAAAGAAAAATTAGTTAAAAATTTTTTTTCAAGAAAATTTTATCTTTACATGAAAGAGCACTCCTTAAACTATTTTTCTACATAGTTTCCAGAAATGTTTAAACAGTTGTCGTTGCGTGTTACCAGCTTTTCTACACCTTCTTTATAGAAACTACCCGCCAATGACGATAACCACGACTACGGCGTGCGATTCAATACAAACGTAGAGGAATGCTCAGTAAAGGAATTGTGTTGCTCCATGAACTGCCCCCTTTCGTTGGGAGCAGTTCAATCACCCGCAGTACAGACTAGACGTGGTGCTGTCCAAATATTTATAGCTCCTGGACATGAAGCGCGAGCTAGGCGGCGAGCTCTTTGAATCCGACGATGAAATGAAAAACGTGTCCGTGGATATCGTCACTGGCGGGAAGTTTTTAAGAAGAAGGTATAGAAAAGTGGTAATACCCTACGACAAGTATTTGAACATTGGTGGAAAGTATGTAGGAAAATAGTTTAAGGTATGCTCTTTCATGTAAAAATGAAATTGACTTGAAAAAAAGAGCTAATTTTTTTTTCAAAACGGAACTTACTTTCCGAATACGCCTCGTATATGATATTTTTAAAAAGAAACGAGCGTATAGTTTTCCTATATAAGTATCAAGATTAAAATAAATATGCAGGGTGGTTATAAATAAAATTTTCCTATAAACTGGGTTTTGTAGCTAAACCTGGTGTACGGATTGTAACGAAATTTGATTCGTGGGATTCGTTTGAGAAGAAGTTCGAAAAAAAATTAGTCCAAAAAATGTAAACTAGGTGGCGCTTTTCTCGGAAAACCAATTTAACAAAGAAAAATACCAATATGCAATACATAAACAATTTGAACATTTATTGACTGGCTATTTATCACCTGATCCTCGAACCACATTAAATAAAGGATATGAAATAGGTAACAGAGCGCCTGCGGTGACTGAAAAAAATCTGTCAGTAGAAACAGGTACATTACAGATTATGACCAAATGAGGAGCAATTGTTAATCGTGTCTAGAACGATGTAATAGAAAGTACTCAATGTGCCCTTTCATTCATTTGCAAATTTTTAGAGGTGATGGACAGTGTGTTGAATAGCACATCGTAACTGATGAGTTGTGATGCTTCGCTCATAAAGCGTGAATTACGAAAGGAGCGACTAATACACGTTCATCCTTGAAGTATTGGAGCAAAAGTGATTTCAAAGACCTATGGACTAATGGAGCTGCACGATCAAGCATGAAAATGGTCAATGTAAAGCACTTCCAGCTCTGTAGTTATGGAACAGTAAACGTCTACAGCATTTAGTGGTGCTAATGTCCTGTAACAGAATACGTGAGAGGACCAGGATCAGTTATATTTTGAAAGAAAAGCGCCCCAAGAATGAATGTCGTCGTGCATTCACACTCAGTAATCAACTTTGGAGAATGTAAGGCTATTCAATGTGCATCCGCGAATTTTCCTTAGACCAAATGCAACAATTATGCTAGTTGAACGTCCCATTGAGGTAGAAATAAGCGTAGTCGCTCCACAAAATATTCCACTGCCATAACAGATCAGTTATTCTGTGGAGAAAATGAACTGCAAATGCAAGTCGTTGGGGGATTGTCCCTATCAAGCATCTGATGGGTGTAGTGGATCTGGTACGTCAAGAAATGCATGATGTTTCGGAACATTTTCTGGACGGTACTAAAAGGGCGGCTTGTTTTTCGAGATAATGCATCTGTGCTACTGCATCCAAAGTCAGATGTCTGTGATAGTTCTAGAATAGCTGTCTTGCCGACATTAACAACTATCGGTGTGCGTTTACGACCTCTTGCGTGTTGAAGTTCTAATATCTCGGTCTCTTAATATCTGAAAATCATTGGCCAGACACCTTTATTAGACATTTGTCCACGCAGTAATTCCTTTATGAGACGAAATTCATGAAATGCAGCAGACGAATTCCTCTTGTTTTCATCAAAGGGCTTTAACAATAACTCATGATCAACTAAGGAGACCGTTATCACGACAGCGGGAAAAATCTAAATGAAACAAGTCAAAATCTGCAAATGTTTTATACTCAGGCCTGTAATGCATAATGAGTACTCTTTGCATTCATGCATATCCTGAAATCCCCCCTCCCCCGCACGGAACCGATGGCTTTTCTCAATGTTACATTTCATTTTACTCATAAATCTTGTTCTGAATTGCTGAAATTGTTTATAGATTCCATATAAAGATCTGCACCGCCGTTGCCAGGTACTTGTACTACGCCGCCACCGCTGGATTCTTCGTCGGCATTTTATAGAAAAGTTTAATATGAACTTTCAACAATAGAGATTTTTTCTTCCAGAATGAAAAGCAAAATTTAAATTGTTACAATTTTAGTAGAGAAATGAATAGTTTACTTCTACAATGTAAATATTGGTATAAATTAGTTATATGATGTTTTAGAAATCTTACTAAATGATTTTTTCCCACTTGCTTTGTTCAAGACTAGTATATTTTAGCCTATGTGTTGAACAATTCCTCTTCCTCGTTGACCTTTGCCTTTTCAAGTGCTCATACATTTTACTCAGTACTGTCTAAGTAAAGGGTATCTTCTTCGTTTAAAGGAAAATATTTACTACAAACGGAAAAAAAGAAAACAAGTATTGCTACTACTGAAGGCTATACTGTTTTAATTTTTTTTAAAAATAAAATAGGGCTAGCGTTTCTGGATAGTTATTTTTGGGGATCTGAGTTACACTGAATCAGGATTGAGGTTTCTTTGTTTACTTTAAGAGACAGTTCACCGAGTTACAGTTGATGATTAGGAAAGAAGAATGAATCTAGTTTTTAGCTTATTTCTTTTTCCATGTATTCTATTTAATTATGTATGTATAATGACGAAGATTTATTTTTTCCTGAAAATTTCATAACGCTAGTAATTTTGCCGTTTATAAGAGTTAACAATACAGTTTAATTTCGTAACAGTTCAATGGTTCAACAGTTAATTTAGCTGCTTTAAAAACTGTATAAATGCGGCACTGTACCTAAAAAGAGTATAATTAGTTTGGTATCGGTTTTGAATATTTATGTCCATGTTGCGGCGGGAAAAAAACACTTAATAGCAAATAATGTATCAGTCGTAAACTGATAGCGAAATGCATCGTAAATGTCACATAAAAACAACATAAATCTATCGACTTTAAGAAAAATCTATTATATCTGTTTTGCAGTAAAACTATTTTAAAGGCGTTCCGCAACAGCAAGTTTATACTGCTGTTTTCATAATCTTTTAAATCTCATTTTAGTTTCAGTTTTTTAATGTATATATATCTATAGATGTATACATACACCCATTTTAATGAAGCTCTTTTCAAAATATTTCCCACATCTTGCCGCACTACCCCAACGGATTATTTCGTGGCGCAGACCTCTAATTCCAATTTTTATTGCAGTAATTCCAACTTGATTTCTGCTTTACAACTTAATTACAGCTTAATTAGTGCATAATTACAGCATATAATTCCAACTTAAACGCATACCTCTAATTCTAACTAATTGCAACTAAAGTGAGCGTGATTCTGCGAAAAGCGCCACCTGGTACACATTTTTAAAAACATTTTTCCTGAAATTCATTGAGTCTATTGGCCCCACCCTGGCACAGTGGTTCAGTCACTGAAAATGGTAGACGGATGAAGTGTGAAGGTCCGGGTTCGGGTCCCATCGCGCGGCTGTCGATCTAACGGTCTGGAGTTTTGGTACGTTTTCTCCAGATGTAGCGTGAATACGCGTCAGAACTCCTTAGAAAGTCCCTCTACCAAGGCAAGACCCCCCCCCCTCATCCTTGGCAGATCGCCTTAGCGTAGCGTTGCCATAATCAGACAAACAAACAAACAAACAAACAGTAGCCCTCAGCGTATTATGTAGTCCAGCGTTCCCAAACGGGGGCGCGCCCCCTTGTGGGGAGGGCAAGAAAAACAAGCAAAAAGCAAGAGATAATACTTGTTTTTAAAATCATCTTACTTATTCTTAAGACACATATCTATTTTTGTAAAAAAATATTTATACAAACTTTACCGATAGCATTATTTTGTAGGATAGTCAACTGAATGTTCGTTGTTGAAGAATAAATAGCTGTATGTATGTTGAGGTATGTAAGGCGCCATCGTAAGATATCATTTGTTGGGCGGCACAATGTTAAAAGCTTGAGAGCTGCTATTATAGTCTGTAAATCAGATTTGGTTACAATCCGTTCAACCGTTTTAGCTGTATAACCGTAGTTGCTATAGTAGCTGTATAACCATGTCTGTAGGGGAAGTTTGATTATAATCAACCTATATATATATATAGATATATGCATATATTTTATGTAGTTAAGATGAAATTTTGCATATTTTCTATTGAAAGCCTTTTATTTTCAAAATAAATATTTCAGCCGTTACCTACATTCATTCAGCTACTTAGGTGTTGAATTGAAGATCGGCTGTCAGTAAGTAGCCAAATATCCTCAAAATCAAGCTCGACCATATTCTCAACACAGTTCAAGCCTCTTTCTATTGCGAAGAGCTCTGATCTGAAGACAGAACGTAAGTTTGAATTCCTATATTTAAATTTAAATGTACCAGTAGGAGTCTTAATGAAGACACCGTTACCAGAATGACCCTGGCCACTCTTGTTGCCGTCTGCAGGGTGTCCCAAAAAAGTGGTAATACGCTTTAATTATTTATCTATCAGAGATAAGAGGGCAATGCTAATTGAAAAAATGCTTAAAATAAGGGTAGAAAAAAAAAGACTACGTGAACAAAAAACTGCTTTTGCTAATTTTCAAAAAAGGTGACACTTTTTAAATTTGTATACGACCCCTGTACAAAAGAATTTCTAATTAGTTAAATGTGCTCCGTCCACAAATAAAGTGATATACAAAATCTGGGTATTATATTTGAAAAAAAATGAGATATGAAAATAAATTTATGCTGACTTAAACTACTTTTCAGTGGCTCTCCAAGCGAAAAATATCACGTCGAATGATCGTGTTCCAGGGATCGTACAGAAAATACCAAAGAAAAGAATTTTTTGCTCTGAAGCAATGTAATTTTATATTTAGATTTATGTATACTCCCTGACCATCTTTGTTTAAACATATCCATGAGACGTTTTATGATGAAAAGCTGAAATTTTGTCCATCCCCTCATTAGTGTATGGGACACATTTTACTAATAGGGATTTTTTTTTTGTACGAAAGTCGAAGGAAATTTGAAAAGTGCCCGTTTTCGAAAATTAACGTGAGAATTTTTTTATTAACGTAACCCTTTTCCCACACCTTTTGAACATTTTTTGAAGTCTACATCGTCCACTTATCTATAATAGATAAATAACTAAAGTCTATTATTAAATTTTTGGGACACCCTGTTTATTTAAAGTTAATATCTCGGTACTTTGCAATTTGTCTCAAGAATTAAGGATTGTCAGTTTTTTTCGATTCGGAAAGTAAGTTCCCTTGTAAAAAAGAAAAATTAGTTAAAAATTTTTTTTCAAGAAAATTTTATCTTTACATGAAAGAGCACTCCTTAAACTATTTTTCTACATAGTTTCCAGAAATGTTTAAACAGTTGTCGTTGCGTGTTACCAGCTTTTCTACACCTTCTTTATAGAAACTACCCGCCAATGACGATAACCACGACTACGGCGTGCGATTCAATACAAACGTAGAGGAATGCTCAGTAAAGGAATTGTGTTGCTACATGAACTGCCCCCTTTCGTTGGGAGCAGTTCAATCACCCGCAGTACAGACTAGACGTGGTGCTGTCCAAATATTTATAGCTCCTGGACATGAAGCGCGAGCTAGGCGGCGAGCTCTTTGAATCCGACGATGAAATGAAAAACGTGTCCGTGGATATCGTCACTGGCGGGAAGTTTTTAAGAAGAAGGTATAGAAAAGTGGTAATACCCTACGACAAGTATTTGAACATTGGTGGAAAGTATGTAGGAAAATAGTTTAAGGTATGCTCTTTCATGTAAAAATGAAATTGACTTGAAAAAAAGAGCTAATTTTTTTTTCAAAATGGAACTTACTTTCCGAATACGCCTCGTATATGATATTTTTAAAAAGAAACGAGCGTATAGTTTTCCTATATAAGTATCAAGATTAAAATAAATATGCAGGGTGGTTATAAATAAAATTTTCCTATAAACTGGGTTTTGTAGCTAAACCTGGTGTACGGATTGTAACGAAATTTGATTCGTGGGATTCGTTTGAGAAGAAGTTCGAAAAAAAATTAGTCCAAAAAATGTAAACTAGGTGGCGCTTTTCTCGGAAAACCAATTTAACAAAGAAAAATACCAATATGCAATACATAAACAATTTGAACATTTATTGACTGGCTATTTATCACCTGATCCTCGAACCACATTAAATAAAGGATATGAAATAGGTAACAGAGCGCCTGCGGTGACTGAAAAAAATCTGTCAGTAGAAACAGGTACATTACAGATTATGACCAAATGAGGAGCAATTGTTAATCGTGTCTAGAACGATGTAATAGAAAGTACTCAATGTGCCCTTTCATTCATTTGCAAATTTTTAGAGGTGATGGACAGTGTGTTGAATAGCACATCGTAACTGATGAGTTGTGATGCTTCGCTCATAAAGCGTGAATTACGAAAGGAGCGACTAATACACGTTCATCCTTGAAGTATTGGAGCAAAAGTGATTTCAAAGACCTATGGACTAATGGAGCTGCACGATCAAGCATGAAAATGGTCAATGTAAAGCACTTCCAGCTCTGTAGTTATGGAACAGTAAACGTCTACAGCATTTAGTGGTGCTAATGTCCTGTAACAGAATACGTGAGAGGACCAGGATCAGTTATATTTTGAAAGAAAAGCGCCCCAAGAATGAATGTCGTCGTGCATTCACACTCAGTAATCAACTTTGGAGAATGTAAGGCTATTCAATGTGCATCCGCGAATTTTCCTTAGACCAAATGCAACAATTATGCTAGTTGAACGTCCCATTGAGGTAGAAATAAGCGTAGTCGCTCCACAAAATATTCCACTGCCATAACAGATCAGTTATTCTGTGGAGAAAATGAACTGCAAATGCAAGTCGTTGGGGGATTGTCCCTATCAAGCATCTGATGGGTGTAGTGGATCTGGTACGTCAAGAAATGCATGATGTTTCGGAACATTTTCTGGACGGTACTAAAAGGGCGGCTTGTTTTTCGAGATAATGCATCTGTGCTACTGCATCCAAAGTCAGATGTCTGTGATAGTTCTAGAATAGCTGTCTTGCCGACATTAACAACTATCGGTGTGCGTTTACGACCTCTTGCGTGTTGAAGTTCTAATATCTCGGTCTCTTAATATCTGAAAATCATTGGCCAGACACCTTTATTAGACATTTGTCCACGCAGTAATTCCTTTATGAGACGAAATTCATGAAATGCAGCAGACGAATTCCTCTTGTTTTCATCAAAGGGCTTTAACAATAACTCATGATCAACTAAGGAGACCGTTATCACGACAGCGGGAAAAATCTAAATGAAACAAGTCAAAATCTGCAAATGTTTTATACTCAGGCCTGTAATGCATAATGAGTACTCTTTGCATTCATGCATATCCTGAAATCCCCCCTCCCCCGCACGGAACCGATGGCTTTTCTCAATGTTACATTTCATTTTACTCATAAATCTTGTTCTGAATTGCTGAAATTGTTTATAGATTCCATATAAAGATCTGCACCGCCGTTGCCAGGTACTTGTACTACGCCGCCACCGCTGGATTCTTCGTCGGCATTTTATAGAAAAGTTTAATATGAACTTTCAACAATAGAGATTTTTTCTTCCAGAATGAAAAGCAAAATTTAAATTGTTACAATTTTAGTAGAGAAATGAATAGTTTACTTCTACAATGTAAATATTGGTATAAATTAGTTATATGATGTTTTAGAAATCTTACTAAATGATTTTTTCCCACTTGCTTTGTTCAAGACTAGTATATTTTAGCCTATGTGTTGAACAATTCCTCTTCCTCGTTGACCTTTGCCTTTTCAAGTGCTCATACATTTTACTCAGTACTGTCTAAGTAAAGGGTATGTTCTTCGTTTAAAGGAAAATATTTACTACAAACGGAAAAAAAGAAAACAAGTATTGCTACTACTGAAGGCTATACTGTTTTAATTTTTTTTAAAAATAAAATAGGGCTAGCGTTTCTGGATAGTTATTTTTGGGGATCTGAGTTACACTGAATCAGGATTGAGGTTTCTTTGTTTACTTTAAGAGACAGTTCACCGAGTTACAGTTGATGATTAGGAAAGAAGAATGAATCTAGTTTTTAGCTTATTTCTTTTTCCATGTATTCTATTTAATTATGTATGTATAATGACGAAGATTTATTTTTTCCTGAAAATTTCATAACGCTAGTAATTTTGCCGTTTATAAGAGTTAACAATACAGTTTAATTTCGTAACAGTTCAATGGTTCAACAGTTAATTTAGCTGCTTTAAAAACTGTATAAATGCGGCACTGTACCTAAAAAGAGTATAATTAGTTTGGTATCGGTTTTGAATATTTATGTCCATGTTGCGGCGGGAAAAAAACACTTAATAGCAAATAATGTATCAGTCGTAAACTGATAGCGAAATGCATCGTAAATGTCACATAAAAACAACATAAATCTATCGACTTTAAGAAAAATCTATTATATCTGTTTTGCAGTAAAACTATTTTAAAGGCGTTCCGCAACAGCAAGTTTATACTGCTGTTTTCATAATCTTTTAAATCTCATTTTAGTTTCAGTTTTTTAATGTATATATATCTATAGATGTATACATACACCCATTTTAATGAAGCTCTTTTCAAAATATTTCCCACATCTTGCCGCACTACCCCAACGGATTATTTCGTGGCGCAGACCTCTAATTCCAATTTTTATTGCAGTAATTCCAACTTGATTTCTGCTTTACAACTTAATTACAGCTTAATTAGTGCATAATTACAGCATATAATTCCAACTTAAACGCATACCTCTAATTCTAACTAATTGCAACTAAAGTGAGCGTGATTCTGCGAAAAGCGCCACCTGGTACACATTTTTAAAAACATTTTTCCTGAAATTCATTGAGTCTATTGGCCCCACCCTGGCACAGTGGTTCAGTCACTGAAAATGGTAGACGGATGAAGTGTGAAGGTCCGGGTTCGGGTCCCATCGCGCGGCTGTCGATCTAACGGTCTGGAGTTTTGGTACGTTTTCTCCAGATGTAGCGTGAATACGCGTCAGAACTCCTTAGAAAGTCCCTCTACCAAGGCAAGACCCCCCCCCCTCATCCTTGGCAGATCGCCTTAGCGTAGCGTTGCCATAATCAGACAAACAAACAAACAAACAAACAGTAGCCCTCAGCGTATTATGTAGTCCAGCGTTCCCAAACGGGGGCGCGCCCCCTTGTGGGGAGGGCAAGAAAAACAAGCAAAAAGCAAGAGATAATACTTGTTTTTAAAATCATCTTACTTATTCTTAAGACACATATCTATTTTTGTAAAAAAATATTTATACAAACTTTACCGATAGCATTATTTTGTAGGATAGTCAACTGAATGTTCGTTGTTGAAGAATAAATAGCTGTATGTATGTTGAGGTATGTAAGGCGCCATCGTAAGATATCATTTGTTGGGCGGCACAATGTTAAAAGCTTGAGAGCTGCTATTATAGTCTGTAAATCAGATTTGGTTACAATCCGTTCAACCGTTTTAGCTGTATAACCGTAGTTGCTATAGTAGCTGTATAACCATGTCTGTAGGGGAAGTTTGATTATAATCAACCTATATATATATATAGATATATGCATATATTTTATGTAGTTAAGATGAAATTTTGCATATTTTCTAAATGTATATTGTATTTGAGATCACGGTTCCACAAAACTACATATTTATTTAATACTGTAATTATTTTTATGAATAGGAAAGCTCTAATATCCGTTCATTTAACCGAAAGTTCATTTTACAGTATATCTGCGCACATTCAGAAAACTCTGTAATTAGAATACTTGAGAGAAAAATGTATCATCATCGACTATCGTAGCTGAGAAATTTAGCAAAGTTAGTATTTCATCACTGCTAGAGCATATTTTTCCGCCTCTAATGTAAAGCATCTGGTGAAACAGATGAAACTTGAACAAAGTTATGCTTATGTATGTGTGCCATCTGTGCATGTGTAGGTTAACATTTCAGAAATATATTTTACCTGGCTCTGTTTTATTTAGGTATATGAAAAATATTTATAGACGATTTAAATCTTGTTTCCATACTTCTTGGATTTTCTTTCTATAAATTACAAATTTTATTCAATGAAGGACACGTAAAGTTTATGGACAAATTATTCTGTATTATAAAATTTTGTTCATTAAACGCATTTCCAGTAATTTTTTTCTTCCTTCGTAATACAAGAACAATTTAGGTTTCATATAGACAATGCCATTTTTCGCAACTTCTGGCAAGTAAATGTGTTGGTGTTATCGTCAAGAGTATTTCCAAATTACGCTGGAGTAAAAATATATTTATTAAGTATGAATGCCACAGTAGCAACCTTCTGTCCAGTAAAAAAATGTTTCAAAAATTAATTTCATTGTTAATTTACTTAACACAAATGTAAGTTGAATTTCTATTCGAAACGCAATGTATCAATCAAAAAGTAATGTAGCAACTTATATACTTTGTTATTTGCCTGGTTACCATAACGGTAAAATAAATTCCATGTCTAAATACCGATACACTTTTATTCTCAAAATGTTTGCAGCTATTCGTGTTACAGTTACAGTGTCAGAACATACTTAAAATGTATATATACTTTGGATTTATTTGGTGTTTTCATAGCCCTAAAATTTTTAATGTCTTATAGCAACAAGTTGAGATTTTATTTATCATAAAAATCATATTGTCTCAACTAGCATTAAACTGCCGATATTAGAAATTTATTTAGTTATACATCTTTTATTATCAAAAATGATATGTAATTGAAAAAGATTGTGCTGTGATAAAGATAATTTTATAAATTGAAAAATTAAAAAAAAAAGCAAAAATTCAGAATTTTTTTGCTGCTAATATATTTTTTTGAAAAAATCAGTGTTATTTTTAGTAAGTAAAATCTTAGCATAAAAATACTAAAATGTTTATTTAATTATATATATATATATATATATATAATATACTATAAAGCAGTCAAACTTAACGGTACATGAATATCCCATTAATACATCGAGCGAGAGTATGCATAAAACAAAGCATTAAAAAAATTCGGAGCCCAGAATAGAAATTGGGGACATAGGGTTTAAAAGTTATTTTCTTTTGTTTTTATAATTGTAGTTTTTATAATATGTAGTTTCTATATTGTAATTTTCCAAATAATAAATAAGTTTCAAACCATAACCATCTCTTCAATTATATATATATATATATATATATTTATGTAATGTATGAAAAACAAAGTAATTTCAGTATAAATATTGAAGAAATACCTTTTAACATAATTAAAATATAATACAAATAATATAAAGTTTATAATTACTTACATAAATTTTTTTTCACCCTTAAAAATTAGTTAATGAAGTAAAACAATATACTCAACTGTTCTATATTAAATCTTTTAAAAATATATTCGCTTTAAGCATAATTGGAATCGATCTTACAGAAAAAAAAATCCGTTTAGTCTTTTTTTTTTTTTCCATTGGCAATCTTGAAATGGTCGTTCGTTTTTAAAAAAAATTTCATTCACAACCTCAACGCATTTAATAAAACGACGAAAAGTTTCTAGTCTTATTACAGCCTCCGGAAAACTAAGAATTTCCACAACCTCTTATTCAGTTTCACTCATTTCTTAATTTTCTGTAACCTCACGAATTTCATGCACTGTTAGCATTTTCACTGGCCAATATAATCCTAAACATTGATTTTTACAAATAATAATAAGAAGGGGGGGGGGAACGAAAGGCACATGTCAACACGTTCTGAAAGTAAATTTAGAAGTGAAAAAAAAACTTTTTAAGCGGGAAAGAGTTTGGAACGAGACTTTTAAAACTGGTTGTTTTAACATTGTAAGATTAGAAACAAATTGGCAACCGCAACTAAGAACTTTTTAAGCGGGAACTTATTAAACGGGTTTTACTGTTTATTATATATATATATATATATAATAAACAGTATATATTTGTGTGTGTGTGTGTGTCTGTGTGTAAGGGTATAGAAAGTATAGGAAAAAATTTTTTCGACGTTAAATTTCGCGTAGGATGGAAAAGTTGCGTATTGAGTATTTTAGATTTTTAAGGAAAAAAAAAAATCTGGTCAATTGGCAAATCATGCCACCCAAGCCATTATATATATAAACACTCTTTTTTTAAAAATTCATTATTTGAAGTGAGTAGGGCACCTTAAGGGGGTGTTAATTTTTTTTTTAATCTCACCTCACCATATGGCAACTTTTGCCGTGTAGGCCGTCATTAAAATTAAATAAAAATTCGATCCAGCTTTATATATATATATAATATTTTTTATTTCAATGACGGCCTACACGGCAAAATTTGCCATATGGTCAGGTGAGAATTTAAAAAAAAATTAACACCCCCTTCAGGTGCCCTACTCTCTTCAAATAATCAATTTAAAAAAAAGAATGTTTATATGTATATAATGGATTGGGTATGGTGGCTTACTTATAAGGCCTTATAAGTTACCTTTTATGTGTGTTTTTTTCAAATATATATATGAGACGTCAGATATTTCAAGTAAAGTTTCAGAGTTAAGGCAGGTAATATGGTTTATTGAACATTACATTTAAGTTACAATTTAGAATGAGAAGAGGGGAAGGGAGACGGGTACAAGAATCAGCGTGGACACATTAAACAGTTCCAGTGGCAGAAGTCCCTCGATTTTCGATGTGCGGGAGTATTTACGCTTACCACACCACGTGGTCTGCGAAGACACAACTCCTCCTCTCTCTTAGCTCTGATCGAACCACACACATTTACCAACATGACCCGCATCCGGGCCTACAAGGGCGTGAGGACACGTGTACATCTAAAGAACTCAGAATCGACGGCCTGATGTCTGGCAAATAACAAAATAAATAAAACACAGCTCCAGAGCGCGCGTGGCAAGTTTGACAGGAAAGCAAAACTTACAGTGAAAGTACCGCTTGAACAATACCCAATCTAGTAAAACCCAAATTACCTTTTTATACATTACATATATATATTATTAAGGAATGCTTATGCTTTTAAATTTATTTATTATTTAGAAAATTACAACGGATGAGTTGAGAATTGCTCTCGCAATTAAATAATTATAGAGGAAAGTGGTGTAAGAGGACGAATTCGCGAATTCTCGAGCGAAATCTTAAATAGCAGCACCTGTCAAGGCAATTCGTAACATCTTAGAGTTGGGTTATGAAGCTTACTAAAATTATTGTGAAATACGATTGTTTTGTGAGTAGTGGTCTCTTAAATGTATTTATTTAATCTATATTTATAAATATTGGACTTCACATCGCAAGGAAGTATCGAATTAAGTTTATTTTTTCACCTCCATAAAATACTTTCAAAATACAACTTGTTAAAAAAAAAAATGCAGTGTCATAAAGTTTATTTGCAACAAGCATGAAAACGTTTAAATAAGTTAAAAAATAAAAAATGGCAATATGGGGTAAGATGACGAGGAGATCGTCATCCTTTCTTCTTCCATTTCCGATGGGCAGCAAGAAAACTACCAGGAAAGAAAGGAAGAAACGGACTTACCACATTTCTGGATCGCCAGTAAAACAAGGTCTTGAAAAAAAGGAAGAAGAAGAATTGATGAAACTGCAGCAGGAAAGATTGAAAGAAAAAAAAAACATCAGCGTCAAAGAAAGTTAAATGTTTACCGAAAGAAAAACAGAAAAAAAAACTAGAAGGTGTCAAAGTCATTACTATTAGGTTGTAACGAAAGTTTCCCACCACTACAACTATCGTCTGCAAACAGTTCACGTTGGTGTGTTTGCTCATATTTTGTCAAACAATATTTGTCATTTGAAAGAAAGATACTTGCTTTAGAACACTGTGTTGTTAAAAAATATCGTTATCATTAAGTACAAGGTGTCTGAAATGGAACTATCACGTTACTGGATTAGAACCATCATTTACTTCCAGTTCTGTTGCAAAAAGTGCTGCAGAATGTCAAAGAATTATGTGTGTAATTTAGATTCTACTGTTGTATCATATGGCACTGTGAAGGTTTGGTACTGAAAGTTAAAAAACAGGGTCTATGATATTCAAGGAGCAGAGCTCTCTGGCCGGCCTACTGATGTTGATGAGGGCCACCTGCGAGAACTTGTGGAAGAAGATCAGTATTTAACCACTTAAGAGCTAGCTAAAGACTTAGACATAATGCCATGCCCATTAGCCATGCTATGCACCACATAAACTTCATGTACTAGTTCAATCGCCGGGTGCCGCCTGAGCTGACTCAAGCAGATTTGGCGGAGAACTTTCGTTACAACCTGATAGTTTATCTGATGACTCATCACAAGAAGTTCCATGGATAAGGTGACCATACGTCCCGTTTTGAACAGGACAGTCCCGTATTTAGTTGGCTTGTCCCGTTGTGCCCAAGCACAGCTTCGGGACACCGTAATGTCCCGTTTTTAGAAAATGTCCCCTGCAATGTCCCAATTTTAGAAAGAGAGAAACCCAATGTAACGATTTCAATAAAGGCCGCTAAAAATCTAAAATCATCCAACGGTAGTGTCTGTAAATAAAGAATTTTTTCCTTCCTTTTTTCTGAGTGTCCTTTTGTTTACATTTCTCACTTTCCTACCTTCCTGCCTTGTGTCGGATGGTGTTTTTGAAGTCGAAGAAGGGCCTACCCCATGTACTACCCGAAACGTACGTCTTGCACTATTTTTTATAGTATATGTGTGTTTTAGCAAAGCTTTTTTTCATTTTATTTTGATATTAACACTAACACAAGCTTTTTTGCGCGTTTTCTTAAAAACTAAAAGATACCCAGACCTATAAATTCAGTCTCCCTACAATATTACCCTAAAAACAGTAGATGTCTGTTTTGTGGAAGAAAATAAATACACTATTGCCAAAAAAGTAGTAGATGTCTCGTTTTGAAGGAAAACATAAATGGTCACGTTATCATTGAGGACGATGACTATGATACTGAAATGCTATTGGAAAAAGAATATTATTTGCAGAGAAAAGGGGAACGTCGAATTATCCTGTGTGATTGTTTCTGGTGCAAATCTTGGACACGTGATCAATGTAAGACATAATCTTAAGTTTGTCATTTTACCCCGCTTTTCTTCATTATCTATCTATCCATATACATACATACACACATATACATTTATTTATTTAACATTTAATTTTTACTTATTCTTCAACTTTTATCCTAAAATTCTGGCAACGTGTATTTTTTCCTCTTGAATTAGCAACAGCTCCAAGGTTGAGCCATGTTTTCATGCTTAATGCATATGGCCACTTCTTCTCCATTTTTGTCTTCATGTTTGCTTTTTTACAGGATATCCTTCCGTAGTTACATATTTAACTTTTTTGTGCTAAGTAACTACATTGAAATCCTCTTATTTTATTTATTTATTTATTATTTTGGTATTAAGTATTCGGTTTGTGGGGCCTGAAGAGTATAACCGTTGCTTACTACTCGCTGTTTTATTCCTCGCAATTCCATTTCATTTTTCAATTTTACCTCTGGATTTTCTATTTATTGGATATATAAACTTATGCCTTCTTTGGATACGATTGTATGATCATTGACTATATTGGAAAACCATAATTGCTGTTGAATGATTCCTTCATTCGTAAGCTTAGCCTTTTTACTCTCTATGCTTACTTACTATACATGCATATACATACATACACACATACATACATACATACACACACACATACATATATATATAACACATATATATATACGCGAGGAAAAAACTGCAAAAGTGGTATACCCCAACTGGAAAACTGAATAGAAATACAAACAGTATTAAAGAGATGTCTTCACAATAAATAACCGCATTTTACACAATAGTCAAGCAGAATATGCATGTATACTACTACTAAAGTTGTGTTTTTATTCTGAAAATAACTGTTATTAGTAAAAAATTTAATTTAATCGAAAATATGATAACTCTGCTAATTAAAGCGTGTTCGGCTACGAAACGAAGAACGTAATTGGTAATACAAATTACGATTAATTTTGTTTATCACATTGAACAGTTTTCTCCAGCCTCTACTGCTTATAATTAGACTTGACAGCTAGAATTTTTATAACACAAATACACGTGTATTTGAAAACTTCTTATAACAACGTAATTTCCATGAAAATGAAATGCTGTGAAAAGTGACTATATTTGAAAAGTGATTGCATCAAGAAATATTAAACTAGGACGATATTGAAATTAATTTCAGAATTTTTCATATACATAATGAATAAATATTTATTTAATGTTCACATTTTTCTTTAGCTAATTTAATAAGAAAAATTCCCTTTCTGCACACCCTTTCACAATAACTTATAAAAATTTTATTACATTTTTTCAACCTTCTTAATACTACTGTGACGAAGCAAAATAAATAAATAAATAAATAAAAATAATTAACATGAAACAAGTTACCTATTTTAGAAGTGAAATATATTGAATCAATATAAAATTAAAAAAGAATCAAAGCTTAAACTAATTCTTTTCGCATAAAGTTTCCATATGGGAAATTACATTTAGTATTGTATAATGTTATATATATCATTACGTTATTTGTTACTTAATTAATAACTATATTTAAAGTTTAGTATGGCAAGTGTTATGTGTTTCAAATGTTCATGATTTCAACAATGTATTGATTTTATTACTAATTTTATTTAATACTGTTCAAAATTTTTAGTACAATTTATGCAGTTTCATATGCTAAAATTTGAATATATACAGATAAAACACAATTTAAGTGCATATTAGTAGTGCATATTTCAACATGCATGCAACTGAAGCAGAAAATAACCATATTAGAGTTTAAGAGAGTTTTCGCATTTCTAGTTTATTAACAATTAATTTTTTCTTGATCTTCTTGATATGAATATCATTTTATATTCATATACCATGCACGTCAAAACGTATAAAAACAGAAAAATACAGTTTACAGATATTTCCATACGCTACATTCATTAATTACAATGAACAACCTGATTCAATTACGAGAAAAGCATTAAAAGATTTAATTTGTACCATAAACAATTTTTATCAAGCAAGAAACTTTCATAGCGCGTCACTTTAATGGAATTTGAAATTAACTGAAAATGAAGAATTAAGCTATTACTGCAACGCCAAAAAGTTAATTAAGAATTCAAGTCGCGAGGAAAAAATGTGAAAGCCTTTCTAAAAGATTGTACACGCAACACGCAAATATTATAAGTGAAAAGCAGCGTATAAATAAGGTGTTAAATTCAGTGTCCGATTACAAAATTTGCTGAAAACGCAATGAATATTAATATTCTCATTGTATATATTTTCTTCAAAGACTACACAGTTTTTTATTTTTATCGTTAAAGCTGTCAGCGTGGTTTTTTTTTGAGATAAAAAGAAATATACTTTATTATTCATAGATGATGATCAAAAATAAAATTTTAACAGTAAATATTTTTATATAATTCAAACTCATTTGAAAGAAAATGAAGCAGCATTAAAAAAAATTACTAGTTTTCTGTAAATATATATGTAAAAAAATAGGATTTAGTCATAATTTTTCATAGCACTTTAAAAACCAATAGCTTTTAAACAGCAATAATAGCTGATTAAAAATAAACAATTTCAGAAATTTGATGAGGGTTTCAATGAATATAAAACGTTCATCCACAAACTTTTAAATTTCTATTTTAAGTAATTAATAAAAATCTGACTTTTATTTATGGATAGTTTTTGATTTTTGTACAATAAAAATATGAAGTGCTAACACCAGTCACACTATAAATACGATTTTTAAAAAATCAATATAATATTTTATATTACAATAAGCCAATATTCAAAAGGGAACAAACATCTGAATTTGAATGCATTGATTTAAATGTAACACAATAAGAAATTCAGTAATGAATCTTTGAGAAATCCGAGCTATATTTCTTCATCGTAGTATCAGTTCCATTAAATATGCCGTGCAACCCCAGACAGCACAGCAAACTTGCATCAAACTTGATTTATCAAATCAATAAACTTGAATTAAGCTAGAAAATTTCAAGCGTATAAGCTTAATGCAAGCTTGAATCAAGTGTTCAAGTTTACACTTGCCCAGCGTGCATTGAGCTTGACATAGCAAGCTTAATTTCAAGCTTAAAAAGTTTTTCTAAAAAAAAATCTTAAATACACGGCGCGCCTGTCGGCGAACTCGCCCCCACATATTTAATTTTTCCACGCATTTTCCCCTCTATGCTGATTTAATCGGTTTCCATCAAGCGTCCGCGGCTGGGATAGAACTTGGGACCTACGGGTTGGGAGGCCAGTGTTCTAACCGTTCCACCAATCTGCCTCACGCTGCCGCGACTAAAGTTTGAAGTGACTGTCATGGTTGTCACGCCGTTTTCTGGGGAGATCGATCAGTGCCGATTTCTTTCTTTTATTTTTCCATTTGATGAATCAAAATTAAAATAATGTTATGTGCGATTTATAGACTCTACTAATAGGGAAATCAGCATTATATAAACTTAAAAGCAGCACACGTTTTAAAACTTTGAATATCGCGACACTCATGTTGGGCAATACTGGCCAAAATCTAGACAAACGACTGATTTTGAAATCAATTTCGTAGTATAATTGTATTTTATTTTGAAGAATTTCCATATTTGGAAGTATAGAATCTTTTTTTTTTAAAATTCTATGGTCAAGTACATTTATGACCGATGATAAATTATTTGTTATGTGGATGTGGCTTTCCAAATCAAGCAGTAATCAAATTGTATTCAAGCTTGACAGTTCAAATGACTTCTCCAAGCTTACTGCAAGCTTAAAATGAATTGAACTTTCAAGCTTGTATTAATACGTCAAATTCAAAGAAATGTCAAGCTTGATTTAACCTTATGCGCTGTCTGGGACCAGTCTAGTGCGTAAAAATAGACCACCTAAAGATGCATCTGCAAATATTATTTCTCGATTTTCCTTATTTTATCTCCCACAGGTTGAGTTCATTACTAGGCTACATTAATATTTCAGTGAAGCCCATTGTGGACATTGCCTTTAGCGACTTTGCTAAAGGAAAAAAAAAATCATAATGAGTGTTTTAAGACACAGATACAAACAGATTACGTTTTAAAGCACATTTAACAAAATTTACAAATTTACACCTTCATAGCACATGTAGATAACTGGTAAACAAGACTCACAACTAACGAGATTTACGTTGTTAGTTCTTTCACCAAATGTTTTATTCGATAAAGGGCATTTAAGTGACTGGTATCCAGTCACTAAAAGTAGTCACGCACAGCTGAGGATTTAAAATTTCTGCAGGTTGCAATTTTTCTCAATTTCTTGTTGCACAATATTCCATAACGTTAGAAGTTAAATGGAAAACTAGATAACAGCTGGCATTTGAAAGCACCAGACTTAGAAAAATGGGATTACCAGTGAAGGTTCCAGTAGCACTTTAAAATGAGCTTCTGATAATGCTTTCCAAAGAAGATAACTCAGTTTAACTCAAGATTTTTCTAATTTAATTTTTGGATATACATCATCATTCGACGTTCGGCTCACCTCGATAATTTGCAAATTTATTTTAGAATTTGATTTCATGTTTTAAAATCTCCTATTGTTAATTTGAATTTGAAGGTAGATTTCATTAATTTTTTTTATTAAAAAAATGTTCAATTTTGAAAAGGCCACAAAAATCCCTACTTAGTATAATAATGAGTTAAAAATATACTATGTTGGTCAAAGTATGACAGCTCATTCTAAAAATTGTCATATAACTCAAAAGTAATTGACAGAATTCTTCAGTTATCAAATTATTTGTAATTTTTTTCTAAGTATACACATTAAAAGAAATATTTTCTATGTTTATACATCGCTCCCCCCCCCTTTTCATGTCTTGAGTATTAGTCTTGAACTGAGTACAAAATTTTTCTTTAAAATCCGTAAGAGGACTCTTGCATATGGTTAAAAGTAACTATTTCATTCGTATCTGTTTCTGTATGCTCTCGTACTTTGGTTTCAGATGAGTCACGAATTCGACATTGATTTAGAATGAGTTTGCTGAGAGATAAGGTGCTTTCATATGAATTGTTCATAAATCTGCCATAAGACTTAATATAAAGCACCTGATTTGTACAAGTCAGTCAGGGGCGTAGCCAGAAATTTTTCATGGGGGGGTTACGACTACTACAACTCATATATATGTATACGTGTGTGTGATAATGTAGTGAAGGATATACATTTTATATGGCGAAAATTCCTCATGGGGGTGGGGGGTTTATAAATCCCCTAACCCCCCCGTCTTGGCTACGCCCCTGAAGTCAGTGCATTGGATAAACTGCAGAATATTTTTACCTGATTCAAGAGGCGACTTCATATTGTTGGTATTAACACGATCCCATTTCTGAGAAAAGTACGAGAGCTAATGGTATAAAACATGTGTAACATTTACAAGTCAGTGAAGTTTATCTCTGAGCGACTGGTTTGCATGCAATGAAGTAGATTAAATTTGTGTTGTTGATGTTTCTGATCCCTGAAAGGATCTTGCCAATTCAGACCAAGTCCGTAAGTCCATAGACCTCCAGAAAATTTAAAAAGAGAAGATGTTTTGTAAAGACCTCGTCCAAGGTAAAATCAATGCAATTTAAAATATGAGAAGACCATGCCTGGGCAGTCTTGCATATGGTACATGTCTTAAACACCTTCTTTCTGTGCTTGTAGGAGAGAGACCTCAAGTATCCACTGGCAAAACGTTAAACAGAAGTTTGTTTTCCTCTATTACCGTCGAAAAGAAGTGCACTATCAGGGTGATCTCTAGAGAACCATCGCATACAAGTGGGAATTTCGAAAAGTCCCTATACAGTTTCTTACTTTCCGAGAAAACTTCATTGAACGTGGTAGGTATATCCGGCAGCAAAGTCTTCAAAGAAGCAGCCTTAGCTACGGTATCTGCAATTTCATTGTCACTAATACCGACGTGGGAGGGAATCCATTGAAAATAATTGAAAGCCTTTTATTTTCAAAATAAATATTTCAGCCGTTACCTACATTCATTCAGCTACTTAGGTGTTGAATTGAAGATCGGCTGTCAGTAAGTAGCCAAATATCCTCAAAATCAAGCTCGACCATATTCTCAACACAGTTCAAGCCTCTTTCTATTGCGAAGAGCTCTGATCTGAAGACAGAACGTAAGTTTGAATTCCTATATTTAAATTTAAATGTACCAGTAGGAGTCTTAATGAAGACACCGTTACCAGAATGACCCTGGCCACTCTTGTTGCCGTCTGCAGGGTGTCCCAAAAAAGTGGTAATACGCTTTAATTATTTATCTATCAGAGATAAGAGGGCAATGCTAATTGAAAAAATGCTTAAAATAAGGGTAGAAAAAAAAAGACTACGTGAACAAAAAACTGCTTTTGCTAATTTTCAAAAAAGGTGACACTTTTTAAATTTGTATACGACCCCTGTACAAAAGAATTTCTAATTAGTTAAATGTGCTCCGTCCACAAATAAAGTGATATACAAAATCTGGGTATTATATTTGAAAAAAAATGAGATATGAAAATAAATTTATGCTGACTTAAACTACTTTTCAGTGGCTCTCCAAGCGAAAAATATCACGTCGAATGATCGTGTTCCAGGGATCGTACAGAAAATACCAAAGAAAAGAATTTTTTGCTCTGAAGCAATGTAATTTTATATTTAGATTCATGTATACTCCCTGACCATCTTTGTTTAAACATATCCATGAGACGTTTTATGATGAAAAGCTGAAATTTTGTCCATCCCCTCATTAGTGTATGGGACACATTTTACTAATAGGGATTTTTTTTTTGTACGAAAGTCGAAGGAAATTTGAAAAGTGCCCGTTTTCGAAAATTAACGTGAGAATTTTTTTATTAACGTAACCCTTTTCCCACACCTTTTGAACATTTTTTGAAGTCTACATCGTCCACTTATCTATAATAGATAAATAACTAAAGTCTATTATTAAATTTTTGGGACACCCTGTTTATTTAAAGTTAATATCTCGGTACTTTGCAATTTGTCTCAAGAATTAAGGATTGTCAGTTTTTTTCGATTTGGGTTTAGTAAATCTGTGTGAATGTGACCACCACGGAAGTCAATCACAGGGCTAAAACTAAGTCTGAAGGAGTTGTATTTAATTCGACAAGGAGGTAGCAACGAAACTACATTTTGCTTAGTTGCTTGAGAAATGGGTCTGTTTCTTTTCAATCTTTGATCATTGTCCCAGTTCCTGAGATAGTAAGAGGTTCTATTCTGGTTGAGTAATCTTTGATCATTGTCCCAGTTCCTGAGATAGTAAGAGATTCTATTATGGTTGAGTTTATTAACATATTTCATAAGACGAGTTTCTCCTGAGGAAAAGGCTGAATGTCACATTCGAATACAGCAATATTTTCAAGGCAGTTACGCCTTAAGCCATCGATGATTTTTGCTGCACTAAACGGATCTCTTTTCAGCTAATTGAGACTGAAATCTGAAGCACAAAAATAGATGGGGATATCTATTTTTGTGTAAAAATAGATGGGGATAAATGAAGCACAAAAATAGATATTCCAGAATTGATTTAATACCTCTTGTTGAAGATTTTTAACATAGTGCAGAAATTTTTAATTTCGACTTAAGGAATACGCCTTTTAACATTAAAATCACGTAACAACACTCTCTCCCCTCAAAGGAAGTCCGTGTACACCACTCTCTGTTAGCAGCTATTGTAACTACTATTACGAAACTTCTGTATAAAATTTTTACAGGTTAAATAATAAAGATACTGTTTGCTGCACTCTTTTATTCACTATTGTTTTTGAGATTTTTAATTTTGAAATCAGGGTGTTATTTGTTGGACACTCTCTATATGTTAAAATACATAATGAGTGTTGCTAGCCAAAACTTACATAAAAAACAGCTCTTTTTAAAAGTTTGAAGACTAATGCTCAATTGAGACAAACACTACACATGAAAAGAGAATCTGGCTTTTTTCTCTTACTCAACTATACATAATTCTTTTTATTTCATCATGACTGCAGCTATTGAATAGAGCATAATAACGCCTTATGAGCCATAATTGGTGCTGGGTTTATATTTTTAAAACTCTTCTTACCATTCTTATGAATAGTTTTTTTTATTGTTTGTAGAATTGTGTAAACCAGGATTCTATCTTTTGTCAGTTCATCCGTAAATAAATCAGTAATGATAATTATGACTTTCTGGAACTGTCCGTCTTACATATGCAAAATCAAACGCAATCTGAAACTACTGTCTGAGATATCTATTGTTAAGCAGTATTAGTATAATCGTAAAAGTAGTTTTTACAAAGTTTCCGTAGTTGTAATATCTTTTGTCAAAATAAATGTTGTTGCTATAAAGCTAGGAATTAGAAAAAAAAATATTACGCAATCTATAACCAAGCTTTAATTCTATAAAAAAAAATAGTTTATAGAATTAAAGCTTGATGAAACCATTTAACAGGATTTGGATTCTATTTCAACGGAAATTTGATATTTTCTAGAAATGTTTAGGATTAATACTTTTAAATAAACTTGCGTATTTGAAAAAAAAGGAACCTTGTAATCTAAGTCGATAAATACAATCTGTTTCGCGGGTCTATCTGTCAATTTGTTATCCTGATTAATATGCATTTTTTTTTTTTTTTTTTTTTTGCATGTAAGTGAACTAGCTCACAATCATTCAACTTACATCCTCTCTGTCATATGCAATAGTTACTATTTTTCGATAGTGATACGATTAGGTAGTAAATGAATTCTGTTTGTATTAGCTTACTATTATTATTAATGAAGTGTTTGGCAACATGTTATGCGCATTATCATTATTATTTGGTTAACCTCATTCAGTGTGAGGAACTCCATAAAGATAAGTTAATTAAATTATTGAGCATTAAGTTTGACTAGTACTGCACCATCATTTATGAATCAATAAAACATTATTACAATTTAAATTCACGAAGCCTATTTTAAACGTATACTTTAAATTTCCTATAGATTATTTTTTCTATAGATTATAGCATAGTAGATAATTAGTAGTACACAAATAAACTGTTTTGATGGGGAAGAAGATATCGCATCCAGCATGTAATCGCTTCTCAAATGATTAGTAAGAATGAAGTAAATGAGGTAAAGGAATGTGTAAAAATGACCTTAGTTTTATAAACGTATCAAGTAAAGTTACGTGTTTAAGACATTTTTTTTTCATTTTGAAATTTGTTAAATACAAGCTTTAATTTTTATCTTTCAATGCACATTTCGTTCAAAAGTACGTTTTAAAGATTATTTGTTGAAAGAGAACTGTTACAAAATATTTGATAATTCATTCCTAAAAGGCAAGAGCCGATGTGTAGATGTGCATTAAAATTTTCTTTTTCATTTTAAGACTGTAACACTTTCTAACTTATTACAGAAATTAAAAAAAATAAGTTTAGAAAGATCCCGAAATTTGTTTGTTTGTGAACATGTATTTCGAATTTGTGTGCTTGACCCGAACCCCGCTTACAAATCAACGTCAGAAGGACAACAGAATAGGGCTGCCCTCCGTGGGGATCTTTCTAAGGGTTCCTGACCCGCATTTACGCTAGTTTCGGAGAAACCACGGAACGGTTAGGCAGACAGCCGCGTGATGGGACCCCAACCCGGGACCTTCACACTTGGGGCGTCTATCATTTTCAGAGACTTAACCACTGTATCATGGTGAGGCAAGTTTCTGAAATATTTCAATAACAAAACAATGTTTAAATCTTTAGTTGTTTCTTAAATACTGATAATGTAAAAATATTTTTTTCTCTTTGTGAATTTCTGAAAATTTCTGTAATTAAATGTATTCTTTAATGCTTATAGATTATTTTCATATGAAATGAAACACTTTATTATTTAAATCTAGTAATAAGTCACATCTAAACATTCAAGCATACTGAGATAGCTTTAATTTTAAATTCTGTAACTTCATTTTTTCAGAAGGTTTATAGAAATACACCTTTGCAAATGTGTAAATTTTGTAACTTTATTTTATTAATGATATGCGCTTGAAATACAAAAGTAAAATTTTACATTATGTTGGTTGTTGGAAATAATTTAAAGTTGGTCTGTTTCAATTAACCAATCTATTTGTAATAAGCATAATAAATTTGCTTAATTAACCATATCGACTAATGCACCATTAAAAGAGCATCTCTGGAAATGTCAATATGTAGTATACACATTCAGAAAAGTATTCGAGTGAGAGAAATTTCCTATATTAATTTTGAGAGTAACGGATAACTTTATACAACAACATGCAACTCAAAAATAAATATTAGAAGCCGTTATGTTATTATACACTACATAATATACTTTTTACAAAGAACAACACTTCCTAATGAAACCGACATAGGAAAATGACTTACATTCGAATACTTTTTGAGAAGGTTTATAAATATACACCTATGCAAATGTGTAAAGCTGCGCACTAATGGGTTAAAAGAATAAATTTCTCTCAATGATCAAATACAATATTTTCACGATACTAAAATTAAAAAATCGCAAAACAAAATAAAATAATAGTCAAGCCTATTAAAATTTTAAATTGACTAACATTATTCTCTAACATCCTTTTATTGATGCTTATCATGGTTCTATGATCACGAAAACTGACTTTCAATGCAATTTACACTGATCCGTCAAGATTAAATTTAGAGAAACCACATGAATAATTTTTGTAACGCATAAATTTTGCATTTTTAATCATTTGTGTTGTTCATTTTTTAACACTGTATCATCATATCTATATTTAAAACTATACTATATCATCATATGTATATTTAAAATGTTTATAAATTTTAAAATTGCCTTCTGTTTATAAAAATGTTCTTTAATATATATTTTTTAATTTTTAGAATATTCACTTTTACTTCAGTATTTATTAATATAAATTTAGTTTTTTTATTTATTTAACAACTTTTATTGGTTTACTTATTAAGATTAAAATCGTTTAATTTAAATATTTTAGCATACCTTTCTTGAAAAGTCTTGTAAATGAGATTAAACATTTTAGTCAATGTTTTCACATTGATGATTAAGAATTTTATTAGTTGGTTAGTTAAACGACAAAGTTCTTCGTTTAGCCTGTTAAAAATAAATTGATTCTTACATAAGTTTCAAGAATTTTAATCATTAGATAAAATGTTTCCATATTATATTATCAAATAAGAAAACATACTAAAACAATTTTATACAAGAAAATTAACAAGATACGTTTAATAATATTTATACTTCTGTAAATTCAGACATTCATACACACACAAAAAACATGTGTACATTTAGCTTTTAAGCTATTATCATTTTAAAAGAAAAAATAATCATCTTATCATTTGCCAACTGATACAATATGTTTAATCTTTCTTTAGTTGATATTTTACTTGAACATCGATAAAATAAATTTAGCAGTAAAGTGGCCTCTTTAAACACGAGCTTAATCTCTAATGGTTCTGGAACGGTAAAATGGTGATAAGATAACAAAATTTTTAATAAGAAAAGAGATACGAGACACGCTCATAAAATGTGTTTTAGGTTCTGTATACCGAAAGCCATTAATTTGATGAATTTTCAATAGTACCAGACACTATGTTACAGAAATCTGAAGATTTTTCAGAGAGTAAGAGGCTTTAAAGAAATATAGAAAGTGGAATACAACTGAAATTACGTTTTAAAGGTAATATTGCACAAATTTGTGTTTTAAATTAAAATCATGAGATATTTTCGATCTATATGATCTGAATCATTTCCGTTCTCTATATCACCAAAACTACATTTCTTGATATTTCTGTTTCAATTTGCAAGCATTCTTACTTACTGAATATTTTCTCGCAAAGTATTTGCATAAAAAAATCACCGAAACAGGCTTTAATTTCACTCAATAACGGCAGCCTGAGAATTGCTGCAGACGAAAAAATTTTTGATGAAAAATAATTTTCTGCTTTCGAAAATAATTTTTCCTGTTAATTATAAAAAGACACGGTGTGTATAATGTGGAACATCTAGCTTTCACGTCTTTAGCTTCGAAACTTTCCAGTAATTTTGCAGACTGTCTCCAAAAACTCTCAGTAAGTGTAACTGTTCAGATTATCATTATCAAGCACTTGCACAGTCTTAGAAACTATAGAAGCAGAATCAGTTACATTAAAAGGATAACCCTATCTTAACAAACTGCTGTGCTTAATAATAAAACGCGTGAATCTTCTTACGGGTATTTCATTCCCGCGTTTATGAAATTTGTGCATATGCAAGTGCAATGCGATGTTTTTATCAGCGATAATGCAATTAAATTTCACGCTTAATCTTCGCTGTGTTCTGCTCTTGTGAAGGTGCTGTTAAATTTTGTGGTGTTTCAGCAAGTTCTGATTTCGCTTGCGTGGGTTATTTAAGCGTCGTACGATTGCGTGTTTTTGATAATTTTTGGTATAAAGATGCCTGCCTTTAGTTGAAGACATTCATTCTTAATTTTAGCATAAATTTCAGTAGTGGAGACTGTGGTGGGTACGTTAAAATTTACTTGCCATCGTGTATGCGTCATCTTTTGGCGAAGTTGCCACGACTTAAATACCTATAATAAAACGGATTATCAGGATATTGCCGAAGAGCAAATATGATGCAGGTATTAGCTCGATTTGAGAAAATCCTGCGTCTGATGCTCCCGGTGTGCAACGAATTCGGAAATATCGACGATTGTGAGAACCTGCAGAGTCTGTTAGTGAATTTGGATTCTTTCTTGTTCCGCCTCGGTGAGATATATTGCGCTTTGTTAAAGGAGTTTACCTTCACCGCGAGCATGTCACTTCAGCGACTTTAATTACCTGTTGTGCACTTGGCGCAGGACAAAGTTGACTGAGACGAAAGCCTGGTACAGTTCGAGAATTAGGAAGAACCACACCTGTGTGACCAAACAGACACCTATGCACACACCTGTTCATGTTGTCGACATGAATGAAGCATAATTAAAAGAAAAAGCCTGCATTTTCGGACAAAAATTTAATTTTTCAAAAACAAAAATTATATTGCGTGTCATAATTCCTTATCAGCCTACTGATCTCGCACACACATAACCACTTGTGATTAAGCACGGAATTGGTGATCCCGCACACAGTCCCCACCCATGATTTAGCACGGAAACAGTAATTTTCGCATGCACAAGTCACCATTATTAGGCTTGCAATTTTGTATGCTTGCATCTTATAAAGAACTCGTTTTTTAAAAAAATTATTTATGTATTTATTTATTTATTTATTTATTTTTGCAGTTGCGGGTGAAAATGCACACAGATGGAGGTGCAGGGGAAGGCGACAGAAGCCTCGATTCAGTGGATAGCTTTGGTTGTTCCGAAGGTAGTGTGTGCGTGGATAATTACATGTTGTGAGTGTCTGGACTTCGTTCCTGAGAAGCGGGCACGAAAGCCTCAATTTTCTCCAAAAGCATCCCAATAAAGATAGCTGCACAGTTTTTTCACCCACACTGTAAACCCTTTACGGACCTGCTACGGGGAACTGCATCCGACCTCGGGTGCATAATATTTTTCCACATAAATAGTATTAAGTTTAATAGATGTTTAAGGAAGGCGAGTTTTCTTTTTGTCAGGCTAACAGTTTCCTAAGTACGAGTTATATTATAGTGAGGGGAAAGCCACTAAAATGAACATATTACTTGAGGTACCTACAATCTTAAATTTGCTGACGGTCATAAAACTTTTTAAAGACCGATGAAGCAGTTCGGAATCCAAGGAAAATACTTTCATTAGAAGGAATTATACTTTCATTAGAAGGCCATCTATAAACCTGTAATTGCTAATGAGCAAGAAATAGTTCTTAAACTAAAAGTAATTTTGACTTTATCGTGAAAATTATTCAAGTGTTTCACTGCTTAGATATGAGCTTCTATATAAATCATATTACTTGTCAATAAAAATGCTTTAAAGAATGGAATCATTACATTACAATCCATGCAAAAAGCATCATTACCAGTACAGCAATGATGTCGGCAGTGACGTTGTGGCGACGCTATATTTCATTACGTTCCTCACATCATAAATGTGATGTAAATGAATCCTTTCCGTGACAACCCTTCGTGTCAAATATGTGATGTTGCAGAGTGACTTGCATAATAACTGATATCGATACACAGTTTGTCGCGCAGTCAGTCACAATGTGACGTCAATGTGTGACAAACATATGCCGTTGCATGGTCACATTGCAGTGTAATTTTCCAGTAAGTGACGCCAATGATGATCCCCATGACGTCATGAAAACTGTACCAGACGGTCATTTTTCCGTCGCCACAACTTCTATGTGACGAACATATCACTTACTTACACAGTCACTGTCACGGAAGGCGTTCCCGAATTCAACTATTATAACCTTAAATAATTAAAATAATTAAAATTTAGCTACTAGCTAGCTGCTTTTCGATTTTCTGATTCTACCAGCTTTTACCTTACCAACAAAACGATGGACAGTAAAATTTATTGCAATGTTTTCATTATTTACTACCTTCGGTAAAAATCTTCAAAATTCCTCTCCTTAGAGTTACCAAACGTGAAATACGTAGAACCATATTATAAATATAGGCTATGAATTATTTTTATTTTTCGAAACAAATTTCTTGCAGAAAAGTAGCAATTTTGTAATATAAATCCTTTTTTTCTGAAGTTTTTTTTTTAATTTTGTTCAGTTTAATGTATTTGCAACTTCTAATTATAACCGTTATTTATTAGCATCTTACGGCATAAATTTAGGGATCTATCTCATTGATTTACAGCTAAAAAATTTCAGTGCAATGTGAAACTACCATTAAAAATTGTTGAGTGACATACACGCGTTGTTAATTCTTACACAAGAATAGCTACGTATCTTTCGCGTGACTCTAACTGCCGCAATTCTGAATACGTGTTTCTAAGTTGACCGTGACACTAGCTTGTTTGCTCACCTGAATTAAAGCTGTAGTGTATCTCTAAATTAGTCGAAATATCCCTTCACGTAAAAGAAATGCTCTCTCTTTTAATAGATTTGTTGTGTAATCATGATTAACATGATATATATCTGAAACTTAAGTCTAAAAGCGCAATTTGTTAAACTTAAGATATTTATCTTATTATACTTAAAATATTTATTTCATTTAATCCCCTCTGCATGGAGTTCCGAATGTCGGCAACGCGTACATCAGAAACGTATCTTGGAGGTGGGCTAGGGGTTTGCTCTTTAGATATTCCTAACCCGCATATTTTAAAATATTTTAGCTCTGGAATATCTTTAGCTTGGTAACTATATTTCTTTCACCTGAGAGAAGGGAAACATGCATATTATACTTAACACTAGACGGTACAAACCGGAAAATGTTTGTCAGCCTTGTTACAGGCAATTCTATACGCGTGTGGTTTTTAATCAAGAAGTAAATTATTTTTTTTTCTGTGTGGTAAATTAATTCACCAGGCAAAATGGATTGAGTTATTTAGTCATGGGCAAACAATAGCTTTGATGAAAATGTAAGTAATTTCTTTCAGTAAGGCAAAACTCGTGTAATGTGTATCTAAATAGCATTGTGAGGTCGCAAAATGTGTGCATTGTGACGTCGCAACATACTGGTCACACTTTGATTTTCAGACTTCATGTGAACAAAATTAAAAAAAACTTGAGAAAAAAAGGATTTACTTTGCAAAAATATTAGAAAATTGCTACTTTTCTGCAAGAAATTTGTTTCAAAAATAAAAATAATTCATAGCCTATATTTATAGTATGAGTCTACGTATTTCACGTTTGGTAACTCTATGGAGAGGATTTCTGAAGATTTTTACCGAAGGTAGTAAATAATGAAAGCGTTGCAATAAATTTTACAGTCCATCGTTTTGTTGGTAAGGTAAAAGCTGGTAGAATCAGAAAATCGAAAAGCAGCTAGCTAGTAGCTAAATTTTAATTATTTTAATTATTTAAGGTTATAATAGTTGAATTTCGGGTTTATCATTAAACTAGTTAGTTAAAAAGAAACTGATAACATTTGTAAATAAAAATGATTAATAAATAAATTAAATGGACCGCTTTTCGAAAATACTTTGACATCTCACGATCATTTAAAAAATAACATTCATTGTGTTATCAATATTTAAAATAAATTTAATACAAAATTGCATTAATTTGAATATTTGAAAAATCTCTTAAAAGATTTACTTCAACGATGTCCCTTTATGGATGAGAGACAGTTCTTATATTGAAAAGAAAGCGAGAATAATTTAGACAGAATAATTAAGAAATCTGAAAAGAATTTAGAACACACGCTAAATAAAAATAAGATTTTTATTTAGTGTGTGTACATATAGAGTGTCATTGTAGATAAACTTCCCTTATAAACATCATTATGTAACTGAAACAGCAGATTGCCACAACTTTGGCATTTGGAATATACACGAGATATATGCCCAAGGAAGTTTTTAAAAAGTTTAGTTCCAAAATATGTTCACTAGGTGACGCTTTGCATGAAAGAAACAGCAAATTTAACAATGGAAATGAATAACACGAAATGTACACGCAATTCAACATTTATTGAAGAGTTTTTGAATATTTATTAACTAATTTGGGTCATTTCTTGAGCTGAATTCATCGGTTTTCCATGCGAAGCATCACCTAGGAAATACGTTTTGAATTAAACTTCAAAAAAACTTTCTTCAGCGTATCTTGTGTACAGTCCATATACATAAGTTGGTAGCAATCTGCTCACTCGTTTCAGTTTCAGACTGTTTACAGGGGGAATATAGTTATAATCACCCTGTGTATACCATTTTTAATCCTTTAAGGACTAGACTAAATGGCTAAGTCCTAGTTTTTTTGATTGATGACATTTTGAGACGAAATTTTTAAGGAGTGCTTTTCAGAATACAAGATTTAAGTTCAGTTATCTGCATGCGTGAAAGGGGGTAATAAAGCGGTTTAGGCATTTAGCAATTCGAGTAGGGAAAGGGGGGGGGGGTAAGTTGCCTCAGGGATAGGTTGTCAACGTATTTTTTAGCAGCATACATCTACAAAGATTGTTTAAAGTAAATATCCATTCATTAAAATCGAAATCTTTACTTTAGTCTCAAAAGAGCGATTATAAAGGCAGGTGATATTTTAAATTGGCATTTATTTACGTAAAAATGTTCATTCTCTTTTTCAGCATCTATTGGGTAATATTTAATGCTTTTTTAGAGTATGAACGAATACTTTATACTGTTTTTTAGTTTGATATATTGTGGATATTTCGTTGCTTTCTAGGAACACATGCAGGGTTTGTTAGGTTTATCTAAGAAATATAAGCAACTATGTGTAATGTGGGTGGGTTTTCACAAATTGCAGGGTGGATTGTCACGATGTGGCTATCTGCTCCAGGAGATATAACAAGCCACAGAAACATTTTTATTGAAATAAAAGCAGGATTATTAGAGGAAATAGGCCAAATAAAGTATCTTTAAAATTGGCAGAGCAATAATTTATGCATAATGATAAATTTTTATACAAATTAGAATATGCAATGTATTGAATATAATGAAACAATATTACTTTTAATTCATTTTTATATCTCATGAGATGTATTTGAATCCTTAATTGCTTTAATAGTAAGATGAATGTAAGATGACAATAATTTACTAATTATTCGCTAGTGTTATATTACTTTTAAGGAAGCAATGAACCGTGTGAAATCTGGAAAATGCTGTCACTTGATGACACTTCATATATTGTTTTCAAAGGTGTCCTACGGATTTCCCAAAAATATCTGCCAAGAAAGCATCGAATCAGGATTTAAATATACAGGCATCTATCCATTTAACCTAAATCAATTTTCTGATGCTGAATTCGTTCCCGTATCCGTGCATGATCGTCCACTAAAGTAACAAGGCCTGCCTGATCCTCTAAATGTAAGCCAAAGTGACAGTCTTAAAAGTAATTGTTAGGACGAAGGAAGTCTTGATTTTCGAGATAATACACAGATATCTTCAGGACAGATTTCAACAGAAGCAATTAATGAAACAGACGCAAGTGCAGGAAATGAAGTTACTCTCAGGAAATTAGGCCATTTGCCCTATAACACCCAAGAGATCCTTCTAAACCTAAGCAAAAATCAGGAAGATCGGCTATGTACATGGATACTTCTGAGAAAAATGCCATTGCCTTAACTGAGAAGCAAATAAATTTACTCACAAAGTAATAAAAAAAAGAGTCACAGTCTAGACAAATCATTCTAAAAAAATAATGCAAAAGAAAAATTGTTTACAATTCTTCAACTAGTGAATCATTTGACAACGAATATGTCGAATTGGAAACAGAAAGCGGCATAGACGAAGATTTGTTGAGCAGAAAAAATCCTAACAACAGTTACCTTGAGATCGATGATCATATTCTGCTTAAAGGATTAGGCAAAAGTACTGTGAAATACTTCGTAAGAAGAGTACAGAAGATAATGCTTGATCCTGATTAGATGGAAACGAAGTTCATAAGGTGCTCGCTTTACACGAATGAAAAAATATCACTTTTACATTCCCCAAGAATAACGGTGTCTGCATCTATCATATAAACGAGATAGTGCAAAGTCTTCTACCCCTAGCTCCGGCTGGTGAAACAGCGACAGATGTGTATCAATACAAGATCAATACAAATTCATTAGTAGAGAACTTTTTGACTATACTGTGCAGTGTGCAGTAGGCTTATGAGACAACCAACACCAACACCTGTGACAACCTACTCCGCTATAGGTGAAGTTGCCGCATCCCAAATTTGAATAAAAAACGATGATTTTCAATATGAACTAATGCTTCCTGATTTTTCATATTAGCGTGAATATCAGAAAACATATGGTTGATTTATAGGCTACAAATGTTACTTAAATAGTATTGTTACGAGTTGAGTTATTTATAATTATGAGAAAAGTATGACAACCTACCCCTCCTTCCCTAATTAGTGAATTCAAAATACACTTGAGAAAATCTTTACCTCCTTTCCAGTTTAGATTTGTCTGTCTGAATATGTGTGAGTGTGTTCCATGCTGCTATGTATTTTACATACAGTACAGAAAACTATAATTTTTAGGAACTTTAGAAGTAAATAAAAATAATATTTTTGTGACAATAAACAATATTTAGTGACAAATCATGTAGATTTAAAAGCCCCCATTAACATTTCAGTGTTATTGTCTGATAATTTTTCAGTGAAATTCGAATGTCGCTATTGATTACTACTTCGCTACTATTAACATTTTTTGGAAATCTTCAGATAGTACCAAAAAAAGTAGAAAATAAATATCAATCATGAGCATTGTTATACTATTTCATCTATATTTTTCAAATGCTTTTATTGCTCTTAATTTTAAAAAAGACTAGAAAACTGCTGCAGAAAATAAAAATTATTTTAACAGATATTTCTGGTAAGCCAAATATCTTTATCCGATAGAAACGCACACACATATATATCTTCGTGTAAGATCAGACTCTAATCCGATAAAACATAAATGCTCATGCCAGGGGCGAAGCCAGAAATTTTTCATGGGGGGGTTACGACTACTACAACTCATATATATGTGTACGTGCGTGTGATAATATAGTGAACTTATATACATTTTGTATGGCAAAAATTTTCTCATGGGGGGGTTATGACCCCCTATCCCCCCCCCGTGGCTACGCCCCTGGCTCATGCGATATTTCTTTTTGAAACATATTGCATAACTGAAATGTTTCTACTATTGGATATATGAATCTTCTGACAGAAATTTGAATGCAATATATGCGTTAAATTACTTAAGGTAAACTAAAGTGCTTCAGATTGAATGGACCTAAAGAGCATTTTAAAAGCATTTAATGCTTCACTTTGAACTGCGATTTAAAGTTATTTAAATGCAGCTCAGGTGGTGTAGTAGTTAACGAACTTTTCTATCACACCTTGGGTCCGATTCGATTTTGGGCTTGGCATGATTGAACACCCAAGCCGCTTGGGTGTTCACTCGTCTGTCCCTTCATAGAGAGTAAAATTGGCCGCTTTCTGGGCGCCTAAGTAGTGGTGAATACTTAATAAGCAAATGCCACTCCCTTAAAAAATGCACCAAAAGTCGTTTTGTATCGTGATAAATAAAATATAAGTATTAATATTCTTTAATTAGCAATTCAGTACGAACGAAATTTTATTAAACATGCTTTCCGTATTGTTTATTCAACAAGGAACTAATGTATTTTGAGTGTCTATATTAAATATTCTCTATTTAAAACTTGACATATTGATTTTTTTTTTCGAAAAAGTAAACGAATAGGTAAAAATTGGTAATTTTCAAAAAAGTAAACGAAACAATGGAGAATTACCTGTTCAAACGATATGAAGGTTCCGGACACTAAAACATTTGGGTCTAATATTTTCTTTTATCATTGAGAATCAAGCAGCGCAAATACAGACGCTTACAAATAAATTTCGTCCCTATTTACGATCTGTATTTATTTTTCCTTTCTTCTGGACCATTTTAGAATTCCCAACGTTTCACAGTTTTTAAATTAATATACAGATAAGTTTCAAAAGTTGTGTAGGTTTATCTTCTATATATGGATTAGATGCACCAGAAGGTAATGTCGTTCTTTCATACGTAAATATTTCGCCAAGCCAAAACTACTCAAGTTAAAGATACAAAATTTGGTAAGTATGTGCGTTTTTTAGCGCATACTGGTAGATTACACAGCATTTTCCAAAATACGCAATATGTGGGAGGCCAAAATGTTCTCTACAAATATCTCTCTTTATCTCAAAGAAAAAAAAGAGATACCCATAAAATTCTTACTGTAAAATACAGTACCCACGAATACCTAAAAATAAATTTCAAGACATTTTGAAATTCTTCGTCCAAGGAGGATAAATGGCACCGCCCCCTTTTTTCACACACCTTTCTTGAAAGAAAAAAAAATCTGGAGTGACTCCACTCGACTTTCCGAACACTTACGATTAAGATCATTAACAAGCATTTAAATAAATTTTAATCGATGAATAATTCAAACATATATACCAAATTGAAGCTCAATCGAATGTACCCTTTAAACGCTAGCGCACTTTCAAGTATTTCTCCCCATAGGCCATAATGTATGCACATCAAAAGCAATACCGGTCTTATAATGGTGGTTTATAACATGTATACCCAATATGAGCTCAATCGAATGTATCGTTTAAATGCTAGCGCACTTTCAAGAATTACCTCCCATAGGCCATAATGTAAAAGAAATCTTTGTCGTAGCCCTGTAGAAAAACTATAAGTCCTATACACACCAAAATCAATACTGGTCTTGCGACGGTGGTTTATAACATATATACCCAATTTGAGCTCAATCGAATGCCCCGTTCAGGAGATATAGTGTTCACTCACACACACACACACACACACACATACATACATCTCGTAAAAATAGCATGAATGAATTCAGAAGACCTCAAAACTTGTAAATACACCAAAATCTCGAATTCGAATTTTTTCATGATTACAATACTTTCCTTAGATGGTACATGTTCGGAAAGTAAAAATATTTATAAAATTCTTACTTTATTGTACTATATTGTATTGTGTTAAGGCAAATCTACTCGAGGGCTATCTGCCTAAGTAGGAGTGCATTAGACGGAGAAAAAAAAATTATGGGGTTCTAACGCGTATTCATGTTACATCTGGAGAAAATCAGAGCATTAGATCCATAGGCTCAAACCCGGAACCTTCACACATTAGCTATCTACCATATTCAGCGTCTTTATACTCCTAATATGTTATAAAAAACAGTTTTAAAATGTTTATTGTGAGTAACGCGTTTTAATAATTTTTTTCATACTTACTTTATTTTAGTGAGTTTACTGCCTTCTTTTGTAGACTGTCCTTTTCAAAAAATCGCTCATCTCTCAAAATACAGTTTAAAAAATAACTAATACTGAGATGAAAGTGAACTCGAATTCCTGATATCCTTCTGGAATGACAGAATACGCTCCGGAGAAGCTATGCGCAACGCTTCTGTTTACTGACTAGAAGATAAATTAAGTTTAGTCTTTCGAATGAATGATTAAGTTTAGGCTTGCGTAATTTATTTTTTCTCAGTAATTTTGAGAAAGTCAACTCAACTCTGAGGGAAACCCAGCAAAACGAATTCTAGCTATAAAAGTCTGGAAGACGTGACTTGGAAAATAAAAGAATCTCGTGTCACTTATTCATGTCCTCTCAAAAGACCAGAATTGCTAGTTTCAATAAGTCGATATATGTATAGCAAAATAAGATAAAGAACTTTTTCTGACTGGTTAAAATTAAATGCGTACTAGAAAGCGCCATTCTTTGTTTGAAATAAAGCCTGGTGAATGCTTTTTGTAATATTTATATTTTCAAAGCTCGCAATATATATTCCATGAAAATTTCTCCAATACTCATACAAAGTACGCTCACTGAAACACATGGTAGGTAAAATATCGAGATGATGATGAAATTTTTGAACGGCCAAATTAAAAATAATGTGCATTTAAAATAATTTAAAACGTAATAATTATTAAAACTTTCCTATAATTGAAATTTTATTTCTCTCAATTAACTTCTTTTTTTTTTACTTTTTGCATAATTTAACTTTTGTGAATTTCAATCATATTATCGTAATTATTATTATCACTTTAAATTCATGACAGAAAAAAAAAGTTATATTTAAGCATTATTGCTTCATTTTTATAAAGAAGAGTCATGATACCTTTATTTTCAGAATGTTTTTGAAACTTATGCAAATAAATAATTTATTTAAGTAAACTTTTGCAAAAATATCTTCAACTGCACAAAAAATTGACTGCTAACACTATTTTTTACGAATTCGTTGAAGTTAAATTTGATTTTGAAAAATATTTGAAGTTCTTTACGAAATTTTAATTAATAAGCCACTTAAATATTTCTTATCAGTCAACAAATATAATACAAGCTGAATTTCATATAATGATATCTTCAACTGATAGGAACAATATAGTCCATTTTAGTTTGCTTAGTTCAAATATAATAATCTTCTTTTTATTCTGCACTTGCACACAAATCTAATAGACATAATCATATATTTCCACAAAATGTATAGCAATGCTGTCATATATGTCTTTTTTCTTAGAACAATTTCTTAAATAAGCTCAAAAAAAATTTCGCCTAAGATGGTAACTGGACAAGGACGTTTCTTTTCAGATTTCAATATGCCAGCCATGACACAATTCTTTTAGTCAGGGTTATAAAATTCACGCGTAATAGAACAAATAACTTCCTTGTTCCTAAAACTAAAGATATGCCGCGAATTGTATGTAGTTACTTTGCCAGATTTATCAGAATCTAACGCTTCAAATTTGAAACAAATTGCTAAAAAAATATTGACTTTCGCTGATTTTTATTGATCGTAATTAAATCTATATTTGTATTTGGAAAATAGTAAACCTTTTCAAATACGGATTTTTGCAATAATATATTTGAATAGGATTTAATCAAAAATATAATGGTTAATACAGTAATAGTTATAACAAGTTCGGTTGATTTATCATAAGCCTTTTGCATAGTATAATCAAAAAGTTATTTAGAAATGAACTTGTAATGATGTCAACAAGTCGATCGCTGTTTCACCAACAGGGAAAACTTCGCACTATGTCGTTTATATGGTAGATGCAAACATAATTGTTCTTGGGAAATATAAAGGGGAAATTGTTTTCATTCGTGGGGAGCAAATGCCTAATGAACTTCGTTTCAATCTTATCAGTACCAGGCAGTATTTTATGTAACCTTCTAACGAAGTACTTCACAGAACTTTTGCTTAAAAATTTAACCAGGATATGATCATTGATCACAAGGTCACTGATGTCGGGATTTTTTCTGCTTACCAACAAGAAATAAATTACGAGGTAGGCCTATCTAATTTAATGAAATATACATTTGACAGTGTAATCAAGGATCGTGTTTCATTATATTGAATTCGCTCCATGTTTATACAAAAATTTATTATCATGTAAAATTATTTCTCTGGAAATTTAAAATGTACTTTATGTAGCCTACTTCATGTAATAATCCTGCCATTGTTTCAGCAAAAATGTTTCCTGTAGTGTGGTTTGTCACCTGGAGGTTTGTTATTACACTATGAAAACCTACCTTTCTACTTGTGAAAACCTAGCCCCGTTATACACTTTTGTTTACATTCATTATACAGACCTAACAAATACTGACCCATGTATGTGTTCCTAGAAAATAACGTAATATTCACAATACATCAAGCTAAAAAAAAAGTATATCAATATTCATTCGTATTATAAAAAAATTAAATATCACCCCATAAAACGCTGAAAATGAAAATGAACATTTTACGTAAATAAAAGTCAATTTAAAATACCGTCCACCTTTGAAATCGCTTCTTTATTGTTTTGATACTAAGATAAAAACTTCGATTATATTGAATCAATACTGTCTACTTGAGACAATTTTTATGAATGTATATTGCTAAAAATACGTGTGACAACCTACCCCTGAGACAACGTACCCCATTTTTCATATCGGTTTTTCAGACGAGAACAAGGATCATTTGCAAAGCTAATACAAATGCAAAATATGTTACACATTTTAATTCTCTAATCGTCTGGGAGACGGTGAAAAATTTCACTTTAATTAGTCTATCGCTGTCAGAGACGTGTTTCCTCGTCTGTTAAAAGTTAAAAACTGACAGAAGCGAATTAAAAATCACCCAATCGGATATTTTCGAATTTGAAATTAAATTATTTTTTTCTGTTAAACTCATTTGCGCTAAATTTGAAACCTGTCGTCAATATTAGTGTCAAAACTCTATCAAAGTTGAACATTGCTGTACTTTTTTTAAAGTTGAGACGGTAATGGACTTGTAGACTTTAAGAGTGTTTAAGTTTGCCAGGATTATACTTTATGATTATTTCCAGCACAAAATTTTATATCGGTTGTTCAAACGATGCCGGAAACATTTTTGACGGAATTGTATTGATAGCTACGAATGCAGTCTTAATGGGGATATAAAATTTTAATTTAATAATGTTTATCTCAGTTGCACTTTAAAGAGGTATTGAATTCCTGATCGAGAACTGAAGCATTTGTGACTATTACCTACTTTCATTAACACATTTTTTTTCCAAAGTTTACCTACCCTCTGATACTGCTATGATATTTTTAAAGCATGTACAGTTGTTTGAGATCATTTATGTTTCAATTTCTGCCACTTTCTTTTTTCCAAATTTTACTTAACAGCCCATACTTTTCAAGCAATAAACACCTTCCTAGCCATTTTATGGTTATCATCAAAGCCAATCAGATGGCGGGCAGACTAAGCAAGATAACTCAGAACTTGGCGTAGTATTATGGTACACGACAATTTATTATGCTAGACAAAAATATTACAGAAAGAAAAACATGCGTAACGGCCCATAGGTCCCTCTAAAATTTAAACGCGGACATCTCAAGGGTTCTCTAAAAGGTTCAGGCAATCGTAAACGTAAAAAATCACATTATTTTTGTGATATAATGAAATTTAATAAAAAATTTTGGTGACTAATCGTAACTAATCAGAATCTCAAAGTTTGCGAAAGTATTGTGCTCGCCGTGTAACTTTTAACAGCAACCCGCGTTAAACAGGATGTGGTAAAGACGATTGGACTAATAAACTTAAATGTCCTTCAGAAATTGTAATCTGAGTTAAAACATTGCCCTGAACAGGAAAATAAAATGGAAAGCTATTTTTAAAATATTTTCTCTGGTCTAGGAAACCCATTTTTAGGGGAAACTCAAAGAAGACGTATTTTTTTTGTCTCGGAACTTATTAAGCTGATTCCAAAAATCTCAAAAATTGTAAAATTGGTTTGATCATGACGTTATTTTTTACGACAGAGCTTGTTAACTAAACGCAATTTTAAACTTTTCACGTAAATTATTAACGGTATATAAAGAAATCTTAAATTGATAGCTTGTTTCTCCTATCAGAAAAACTTAGGAAGCTGAAAACTGAAAAAAAAAAATCGCTAAAAATTAGAAGTGGTTAGGTTTTTGAAATTTTAAAGTAACATTTTTTTAAAAGATTTGCTCAAAATTTCATTCCAAATGATTATAGTCATGGATTTGTATGCGGCACAATAGGATTTTCTTATTTATTTGTAAGATCAACCAGAGTAGTAGGAGTTCATTGTAAAATCGAATATTAAATAGACACACGTGTAACTGAACCATGTGATAATGAGGTCGGAGTTTGGCAGTTGTAAATAACTAATACTATTTCAAACAATATTTATTCGTTATGAATTTGTGTTGCTGTGAATTTGTGATGAAAATTATAAATTAGTCATGAGAAGTAATGGCTATTTTTTTGTAACAATAATAATGTTTTTTAATTAAAAGAGGAACAACTGAAAAAAAAACTTCGAAAAATAAGAGTAATTTATTATCGTTTATGCGGATACCAATGCGGGTTTGAATCTGTATATGTTTATCAATGAGTAATGCTATACATTTGATTACCAGATAGACCTATAGTTAAGACATGAGAATCAATGAATTGTACTGGAAAATGCATTAGAATGCCTTATTTATCTTTTACACATTTGAGTTTTCTTTTTAATTGAGAAATACATTTTAATTATGTTTATGCATGTCACTCTCCTGTATGTTTCCATAATTAACATTTGATGCAATTTTAAAGGACCTCTAGAAATAGCACATGGTCAGTTTAAAAAAAAAAATAGTTCGTTTTATTTTTGAAATGTGGAAATTGCAAAACATTATAAACCATGTAAAAGGAAAACAGAAAGGCACAGTTCTGCAAATGAATTTTAAAACAATCTTAGTAAAATTTCTGCTTTGAACCAAGATGTTCAACTAATGTAATCTATTAAACTTGGTTAAGATACTTAATTTAAAAAAATACAGCTCATGATACATAATAATGATGTTAACTTACTTTTGAACTTAAAAATAATTTCTTCATTTCTCCGCCGGTGATTACATAATGACTCAAAAGCTCATTCAGGTTGATGGTATCCTCATATTTTCTCATCAACATCTAGCTCGCCTATACACAGCTGCGAAAACACATTGGGTAATGTTCTTTGAAAAGAGATCGGACACTTAAGCTATGCATCATCGTCCTTCAGCTGTTTTACAGAAACATGAGCACCGAAAGGTATGTTTCCAGTAAAAAAAAAAAAAGATCATCAGAACAACCATAAAGTTTTATTACGTTAGGTTTGAAAACCTTACAACGAATAGTTCAAAGTAGTTTCAAAAGGATAGTCGTATTGAGAATTGGTTTTGTTAACCCTTTAACGCGCAGTGTTGCCGCTCTGGCAACACCAAACTCTGACGTTTTGACTGTTGCCAGTCACGAAGAATAGATTGGATTTCTATAAAAATAGTTGCGGGTGACATAGCTCCACGAGAATCCTTTACTTTTTAGCACGTCATTACCCCGTAAAAAAATTGTCACGATTATTTTTAACAGCACTGACATCTGCCGAAAAATGGAAGAATGAGAGAACAGCTGGATAGATTGCCCAATGCCGAAAAAAGGGCAGCCGTTGCCATCGCTCGACTTAACTACCAGCAAGATGGCGGACGATCGAAACGTTCATCGCGTGCCACAGATCTAGAGACCCTTTTTTGACGCAGCTGGCTGTGCTCGCGCACAGCCAGCTGCACGCAACAGAGAGGGAGAGGGTAGTACTTTGTCTATTATATATCGCTAATAGACAAAGTACTGTCCTCTCCCGCCTAGCATTAAAAGAAAATATTGATATAGATTTCGTAAATGTTAAGAAAATAGCCAACTACAATAACCATAGTTATAGTTTAAAACGGGAAGCGTTAGAAATAATAACACAAGAGGGGCCGTCAACGACACGACGCATGCTCAGATAGAGGAGACGTGGCTCGAAGTGATGAAGCAGGGAACAAGCTCAGTTCCGAAGATGGCAGCGACCTAGCTGCCGAAAGCGCTAAATGGTTCGTTTTTTTTTACTTTTGCGGAGTTTTTATGGCTTTTAATGATATTTTAACTTTATACTAAGGTATCTCTGTGCTTGATTTTAACTAAATAAACAAGGTGAAGAATTTGCAAATTGGCGATCCTTGTGCAGGCCAAAAAGTAGCCACTTGAAAAATGTATAAAATTCGTTAGAATAAGCAAAAAGAGTACAAAATAATGAAAATGGGTTAATATTTGGCATTAAAAAGACTGGAGCTGAAAAATCAGAAAATAAGTCGGCTTAAACTTAATGTAGGAGAAGCAAAGCAACAGGAAAAATTAATTTAACTCATGCTTCATTTTGAATACGTGCTGGAATACAATAAAAATTATGAACACTACTAAGACTATGAAGCAAATAAAAAAAAATTGCAACATATGTTTAGAGTTAAAAAAGGGATTGTAATTTTGCGGCTTATTGTAAAACGGTGCAACTTCTTGTAATGATTAGAAAAATAACTATTTTTGAATTATCTAGTAAAAGGAAAAACACTTATCTGTATTAATACATTAACAGTGAGTGATGATTGAGTGATGATTGTGATTATTGTGTATTATGAGTAATTATTGTGTATTTTTCCCCATATTAAAAATATTTGCGTAACAAGTCGTTACAAGATAGTTTTAGAAATTTTAGTCTTTTTGATACTTATTTGCTCTAAATATAAGGTAAATGTATTTTATTTAAAATTTTTCATGGTGTGATTGTGTGCTATGGTCATAGAATTACATGTATCTCTTTAAAAAAATATCACATGATCATAAATGCTGTAAAATGCAAAAAATATAATCTATTTCAAGTTTCAAATATTTTAAAAGACATAAATAAAATCGTCAGAAACAAATTAAAAATAAATATTCTTATAAAGCTTCGGACTTAAAAAAAACCTGATAGCGACAAAAAGAGTACTACAGAGAAATTTGCTAGAATGTTTGTTGAATGTCTGATAAGTTTTCAACAAAGATTCTGCCTTATATCAATAAGCTTCCTAAATCTATGCTTAGAAGTTATACAGAAATATTTCTGATATAATGCAGCATATTTTTCGGTGAATTATAAAAATAATATGCTTAGAAAGTCATTTTAGAAAAACAAAAACATAAGTGAATTTATTTAAACTCTCAGGCCAATAGTAAAAAGTTTAAATATTAAAAATTTCGTTAAAAATTGTTCTCGAAATATCCTGCGGGTATGATAAAGATATTGCATTATCAGTCGATGCTTTCTAAAGCAATTTTGTCTAGTCTATGTATAATTTAATAGCGTAACTCACATAATTATATTTTTAAAAATTCTTTTATAAATAATATTTTATGGTACTGAGAAAAGATAGTTCTTTTATTTTCATGTCACTAAAACCAAATCTACAACGATTAGTCGTATTATCCTTTAAAATTTAAATATTACTGAAAAATTACATGATTGTGAGATATTAAAAAAAACAGGTTTATGCATAAAATTTCGTGAAGAACAATATTTACTTAAACTAAATATTGTTCTTGGCTTTTTTAGGGATAAATTATTTCTCTAAAATGCTATTGAGAAAACCAGACAGTGTACTAACAAAATAGAATATAAATATTAAATAACAAAGTACTGCTATTTTATTAAAGTAATGATCTTTTCCTTTTTGAAATAAGACTATTTTTGAATACTTATTCCTAAGAAGTTCTAATATTTCCCACACAGTAAAACTTATAAATTTTGAAAATAGTCTGCAAAATAAGAAAAACCCTTATTTTGCAGACTTTCATGATGGTGCTTTCCTTAAAAAGAAAAACAAAATCAAATTTGAATAAGGTGAAAATCATTTCTATATCATTTTATTTATATTAATAATGTGCTATAAAAGAGTTATTAAGAGCATCAAAATAAAGAATAAAATAACGCTCGAAAACATTTTCTCTGGATATTCCCTTCAAATACTTTACTGAAGAAAATTCTTCTGTTTTCAGTTTCGAAAGTTACTGATTCGAAACGTCTTCCGAATTTCACTTATCTCACCGTCTTTATTTCATTGGATTATCCACGTTTCTGAAAAAAAGCCATCTTTGTGCGTAGAAAGTCTTTTTTTTTCTTTTTTTGCTTGTCTAGTGTACATAATACCATTATGCTTGTTTGGACCTTTTGCGAGAACAAAGAAAATACATTATCTTTTAGACGTTAAGGCTCGAATCTTGGCTGCATAAAATATTTAATCCCTTCTGCTATATTTTTACACACTGACATACAAAAGAGCAAATAAAAAGCTTAATCGCAAAAATAATATTGACAAAGTTTGAAAACCGCATTAATTATTTTGAATTTTTATAAGTCTCTTTATTTTGTTGTTACATTCAGTATTTTATGCACAAAGTTGTTTTCTGTTTGCAGCTCGTAATTTCGACAAAATATTATGAAGTTTATTGAATTGTGAATTTGGATTTATAAGTTGAAACTGAATTAAAAATGTATGACAAGTAATTATATTTTCAGATACTATAAATATTAGTAAGTAATACGTAAAATAAATATATATTTTTAGCTGGATTGTTCTTTTGTAGGGAAAAATTGAGTTTGAATATTTGAGTTTAAAAATTGTACACAGTACCCGCCGTTTAATAAAATCATATTTGTTCCGCGCTAAATTGATTTTAATAAGCGGCGAACATTCTTAGAACCCTAAGAAGTTGCCCCTAATCAAAATCGAAGAGATGTCACTAAATAAGACGGTTAATTGAATTAATAAAGAAAACCCATATAACACCTAAATAAAAAATTAATTTAATTACAATGTATTTTACATAACACCTAAAAACTGATCAATAGTTACTATTAAGATAATGAATTGCCGTGTGTATTTTTCTCTCCCCTCTTCCCACCAACCCTACTCCTCCCTCTTTCCTAGAATTTTTATACTTTGACAAGTTTCAATTTTTGAGTTCTTTCAGCGGCGATGCTGATTTTATTAACCGACAGTTTTAGTACACGTTTATATGGATTTGATTCCTGTCATGCTTATTTAATCAGATTAAGCGGCTGACTTTATTAAATGATTTTACTAAGCGGCAGGTACTGTAAAATTTAAAGCAAAGTTTACCTGAAAAGTTTGAACAAAATATTGTTTCTTTTTTATAAGGGATACCTTAAAGATCTAATACCTAATTTATTCCCTTTAAAAAATAATACTTGCTTTATTTTATTACTACTCTGTTCTAAAATAATAGTACCGAGTAAATATTAAAACAGGAATTATTGGCGAATGCAACTACAATCCATGTTGTAGCGCAAAATGATGAAGCCTTCAATCAATATCAGTGCATGAAGACGGCTGTCATTTGTCTTTATACATCTTCCATTTTATAGATTAAGCTAATTGTTATGAATTATCACTATTTTTTTAATCCCCTGATTAAAATCAATTGTTTTATTTCAGTTAAAACATATCTTTCAAAAACATAAACTACTAACAATTCTCAAGAAATGGCGAAGAGAATAGAAATACTGTTCCATATTTATTCGAGAGGATAACGCAAAATTACATCTAAAAGTTGATGATTTGTTACTATTAGAAGAGGGTTCTCTTGATGGCTAGAAAATGTAAATGAAATCACACCCTCCAAACAGTACAGGCTGCAATGTGTTAGAGTTGTGTAAGTTTATTTTTAGTTGACTATTTAAATTTCTGTTTAATGTGATACATTTCTCAGGTCCCCTTAACTAATATTCAAATTTATACATTTATTAAAAAATATTTAAAATTTTGAAATGAGCAGAAAACATAAATAGAGAAAACAAAAAATGAATAATTTTTTCTTGTCAAATATTTTAAAATAATTTCATTATACAATTTATGCTCAAGCGAGCTTTTAAGCTTTGAAGTAATCAAGGGAACAACAAAACATTAAGGAGATCAGAAAGAATTTTTATTACAAAATATCTATCAGTTAATCCAAAAGATTTAAATCGGAAAATGTAAATCAAGAAAACGAAGTAACAGCTAAAGAATCTTGGAAAGAAATGTATAGTATCTTAAATGTACACACACACTCATGATAACAAATAAAGAGACGGAGACAACCGGAAACGTCAAGATGGTGACATTAAGATTCAAATTGCTGCAGGAGCTTTAGCAGGGAGAGAGATAAATTATTTTTTGCTTCCAGACAGAAAATATTTATTTACTTCAAACACATACAAACGTTGCAATTTGGTACATCATCGTGGATATCTAGGGTTTTTTATTTATTTATTTATTTATTGCAACAGACTTTTTGGAGTCTGTTTGAAGATGCATATTTGTAAAATTTTGCTAAGTACAAGAAACTATTTCATTACAGAAAATTTATAGTACTGTTTGCATTTTAACTTTTTTATCTTTTTATAGTGAAATATGAAGATATGAATTATAATGCAATCATTTTTACATTATTCAGTCATTATACACAACCAGTTTATGCTTATTTAAGGTCTTTTCGGTACTATTTATATTTCTGCTATAAATTATCATAAACTTAAATACCTTTTTTTTAGCTTTAGAAATTTGAGATTCGTATTGATAAAATGTAACGTATCTATCCTTGAACAATACAGAGAATATCAAATAATGAAAAAAAGGAAATATAATTATTTGGATCTATCAATTAATCGTGTAATCCATGAGCAGTACACAAAAATATTTGTTATTTTTCAATAAATGTTGAATAGTTTAAAAAAAAGGGTAGTGATGCATAACATTTATTTTCACTGCTGCAACAATACTCTACCTGTAAAAAATAAAGAATAAATATATTACGAACGATACCCTGATGTTCTTTTCTAAAAAGTTAATATTTATACAATTAATATTAATAATCGATATACAGTAATCGATACAATTAATAGTTATACAATTAGTTAATTCACAGTTGAATGAGGAGTGACTTATTTTTACTCTCAAAACGAAATTCAGAATTGTTTCAAGAAAAAGGGCATACAGCATTTTCGATTTAGCATTTTAAAGCTTCTTCTTTTCTTTCCAAAGAATTCTTAAAGAATTTCGAAGCTCGTCAGAAGGGAAAGTAACATAAATGTTGGCACGTCTTGGAAACAGTTAATGATATTCTACAGGGATTTAGGAGCCTGATACGATCTTCTATAGGACTTTCAGAAACTACATAATTACTGCTCTCGTCAATGGGAACTCGGTGATGATAAAAAAAAAAAAAAAAGAATCACAAATGCACCACACTAACCAGTGGGCCATCAAAGCCGAAAAATTTTGGTTTTCAAGCATTATTGAATTTTTTTTTATAAAGGTAGCTAATCGAAAATGGAAACCTTGAGCTCATGCACACCTGTTGGGTTCTCCAATGTGAGCGATCATTGCACACTTTATTTAGTACTTAAAAGTTATTTGCAGTCTCTCTATGTATGTTCAAACAAAAATACGGTTTTTTTAGGTAGATAATTACTATTAAAATACCAAAAAACATAAAAGAGCATTCTTTTGTTGCTGGGCTTTCGTTGCGGAATTTTCATCATGTAGTTTGAGCAATCATTTCTCTAAATATATTTAATAACGAAATAAAGAAGGAAAGAAATGATAAATCATCATGAACTGTCATAAAAGTTTTCCTATTAATAATTTTTTAGTTTGTGTGTAGAAGTATTCAGCCGTATTTTCAAAGATAAATAATACAGTAATACATGATACATTTTGCGTGCTCATATTTTGCTGAAAAATGCACTTAAAATGAAAAGAAACTACAAAAATGTAGGTAGTTTTTCATTACTTACCCTTCTGAAAAAGACTACCTTCTAGCTTTTTTGAGACAAATGTTGGTGTGACTGTATACAATGGTCCACTCATTGTTTTTTGAATAATTGTAGGTGAGTCTGACCTTGAGCGACCTCGAGACATAGTCATTATCAATCACAAAGCATGTAATCCCACGGTACAAGACAGTACTAGGTATCACTATGGATGACTTCAAAAATAATTACTAAATTCCAGAACACAACATTATTTATTCTTTACAAATATGCCTTGTAAAATATCAGGCTTTATCATGTGTAGTGATACTATATACCGTACTATTTCTTACGTAACAAATAAAAATAATTCATTGAACTTCAAAAGCATGGTGTGATTTGCCATAAAAATAAATGAAGAGAACTTATTGTTGCCTTATCTCTAAAAGCATATGCAACAAAAATTAATTTCAATACTTTTTTTTTCTAACAGTATTTTAAGAAAAAAATGCATGCGATGAACAAATGTTCGTTATATATACATTAAACTCCAGAGTGTAACGGTAGTTGAAAATGCAACTTTATTCTCTTTAAATGCAGTAAATTTCATTCGTTGAAAAATTCACTTCCGTGTAATCATCCTAAATAATGTAATCCATTTGTAAGAATATGCCTATCCGATGGAGCTAAACAAACATTTTCCGATGAAAATGTCAGACAAAATCACGTTCTGGAATGCACTATTATTTAAATGATCTATACTTGGATTGTAGAATAATTTCAATTAAACCTCGCCGGTAGACATATTCAAATCATCCCAACTGTTATGCGGGAAAGCAAACATACGCAGAGAGCTATACCTTGCATGACACACAGAAAGGACAGTGCGTTTGCTCTAAGACATCTGCTTACAACCAAGTGAGCTTCAACAAGCTGTAACACATGCACCAGATCGAAAGGTATAAAATCATTAGGCACTATCTGAGGGAAGACAAGGACCTTGATGTGGCTGATGATTCAGCCTGCATGGCCACAGTAACAGGTGTTCATGACGTCACGAGGATTAGATTGTTGCCATGGGTGTTCTCCTTTTTGACACGAAATTTTTATCTGTATGTTTGTGTGCATGTTTATATATAAAAGGATGAAATGTCAGGGATACCCGTGCGCTTTATCCGGATATCGTCACGCCAGGAACTTCCAAAGAAGAAGGAAAATGATGCGCGTGGAAGATAATAAAACTAGAAACGTAATCAGTAAACACACTTTCATTTTAAATTAAATTTTGAAAAAGTATATGCTTTAGTTTAAAGAAAATACTTTTATTTTTTTAAATATTTTAAAACATGGAAATGTTTTGTGAATTTGTAGTCTAGCTGATAAATGTGTCTCCTCATAATTTCAAGTTATAGAAACAGTAAAATGTATTTTATTTATTAATCTATATCAAATTAATTCCTATAAAGAATTAGTATATAGAAAGACTAAAAAAAAAAAATTAAGAGTTCGAAAAATAATTTTAACCTTAAAGGGGTAATACACACACAGACTTTTTTTTTCTTAACCTGAAACATTTACACTTTTTACCGCATTTAATAAAATATAGCTCTCGGGCTTAAGGAATATTTATGTGTGCCCAGCTTTTAAAAAAAGTAAGTAGTTTTTGTAATTTTACTCTATATAGGATGGCAATATTTTCAAATTTAAGTATTCTTCAGTAAAGAAGAATATCATTTTCCTTTTTAATTAGTAGAAAATAATTCGGCACGTAACATAAAAAGCAAATTTAAGGATTAGTACATAGCTTTTAGAAATTTATCCTACTAGTATGTCAGTATTTTTAGACTTTCTCTCTCCTTCGGCAGAGAAAAATATAGTTTCCCTTTTCACTCAATATGATTTGTTACCCATTCTGCATGTGTACTAAAATGAAACGACGAAATAAGTCCAATTACAATAGCGAGAGAAAATGAACATGGATCGATTTTAAAGACTGGCTATGAAAATAACGGTGTATATATATACTATACAATGTGTTATAAGCGTTGGTCAGGCAGTTTCGTGCCTGTGTACAGCTCTGGTGGTTGTAATTTAGAAAAAAAGGTTTCATAGTACGTTTTAAAATAAAGATGAATTTAGTTACAATCGAGAGAAACGATTTTTAAAAGATTTATCAAAATCGGAAAATTAGAAAAAAAGAGAACAAGAAAGAAACTAAATAGCTCATTTAAAAATGTTTCCATTGATATCAAATATGCAAATGCTGATCACTCTTTCTGTATTTGAATTTGGGATTGTATTGGAAAAACTAAACGTTACATGAATATGCTTCATTTTACTCTTCCTTTTTATAGTTATGAAAACAAGGAAAAAAACTGTAAAAATGATCTCTCATTTTCACTTTAGTAAGTATCTATATGCCGTCATCGATTAGTTTTCATTTCATATGAATATGCTTGATAGAATTTTTAAAACTCCGATTTTTTCTCGTTTCTTCAAAAATGCTTAACAATTGAATATATTTCAACATCTTTTCAGCACGGACTTAAGTGAGACTTTGTAAAACAGTAATTTTCATTGAATAACTACTACAAACCGACATTAAAAAACAACTCCATACATCTCAAGTATTAAAAATAATCAAACACAATCCAATACATCAAAGTACTTTTTTTTTTGCTAACTTACGTTTAGGCGAAATAAATTACTAGAATCTTAATGCGTCATAATTACCATGAAAGAATATTTGCTAACTACCAAATATTCTTTTTAAAAGTACACTTTTGCATGAATGTAAGATGACCGGATGAAATAAATATGCTAAACCTTAAATAAATGTTTTAAAAAAATCTATGGGTATCATATTTTTTTCAATGATTCTTTCTGGCATTGCCTAACGACTTACCTACGTCATTGTTAGTCTCATTTAAGCCGTGCTTGGATATGTATGATGGCGCCCTTATATTTTCCATGTGGTTAACATTCAGAATGAATAATTAAGGGCATTGAACATTTCCTAATGCCAGACGAAACCGCATAGTTGCGACACTCAAACTATACTGTTCAGTAAATTATTTCAGTGCTTAAACAATCTAATATTTATGTAATTCAGTATATATGCACTAAAAGTTATACAATCCTGTTTTTAATTGACTTATTGAAATTATATCATATATTTGAGAAGGCTCTAGTACTCGAATTTTCAACACACGCACACACAAAAAAGAAAATGTCTGAATTAAGACCTAATATTATTGTTGTCATAAATAGTAAAATCTTCTTATTTAAATATTAAGAGTAAAATTAAAGTCTATTTTATTATTTACTTAAAATGCAAATAATTTTCTAGTTCATTGTTTTCGTTTAAAGCATATTTCTAACAAAATTTAAGCAATACAATCAATAAAAAAATGGTTAATATTTTTGTACATATTACAAAAATTTGTTTTATTTCAATATCTTAGAAGTATATAAGGTTCACATAATCCCAATGGTTAAAATAAAATCTGTTTCAGCTTTTCTAAAAACCTAAACATTAATAATAACGTTCAAAAATATTTCATACATAGAAATATTATATATATATATATATATATATATATATATATATATATCATTCGGAAAATATTATATACATTTTTAAAATATTAAAAAATGTTAATCCCCTAAAAGTAAAATCTATAAAGGCGATTTAGGAAATATATATATATATATATATATATATATATATATATATATATATATATATATATATATATATATATATATATATAGTACAACTAGTTTCATGGCTCGAAGCTTATTAAAATGTCTTTCAAAAATAGAAGACTTATTTTAATTGAAACTATGCATTGATTAGAAATTCTATAATGAGAGTACAGGGATTAAAACGGTTTTAAAATATCTTTAATGATCTAGCAAAGTTTCATTGAAAAGATCAAAGAAGCTTCCAACACTGACATGTTAATATGGTACTGAGAGATGTTTTGGAAAAGCTGATATTAATTTTCTTTTCCTCATACAAGAATAAATGCTTAAAGCTTACGTAATTTTACACTATTCTTAAGATTTTAAAATAAATGGATTTCCAAAATTAAGGTTACATGCAGTTTTTTCAAAATAATTTTAAATTGCTACTGGAAAAATTAACAGAATTTCTATTTCATAAATTTTGAAGAACAGGTTATACAATAAAACCCTTCGGTCTAGAAAAAATGGTTATTTGGGGTTAGTTTTTTGTAGAGGACCGTTTAAGCATCTCGGACTTTTACCTAGAGTTTTGTGAATAATGTATTAAAACCCTCAAATTTGACTACTTGAAGTGAGAATGAGTTCTCATAATCATTTATATGGTTCCTTAAGATGAAGAGCCGTTGGACGGTTTGATGATGTCAGACTCAGCGGAGGTTGCTCGACGGTTTCCAAAAGTTGTATCCAGGTTGTGGAATCAATTACCAACAAGGGTTAGTGTCACTAGGAACCTCCCCAAGGCAGACAAAGAGCAACGACACCTGCACAGGATCGCTATTTAGGTAGACAACGGCTACAGAGTTCGCTCGTTACCTTGCTGCTGCATATCTTGAATAAGAATTTCCAGGCAAACCGTATACAGACGTCTGACAGGGAGTGCCCTTTACGTTTGACATTCAGTGGTGTGTGTCTCTTTGCATCTCTTCAGTGGTGTGTGCATGGTACAGGAAAGGCCACAAAAATGTGGGCGTGTCTTTTCAGGGATGAGTTGAAATTCATCACATAGAACAATTGTCATTGAGTTTTTATCTGGAGAGAACTTGAGTTTTTATCTGGAGAGCTCACTATCATCTCTCCTACGGAAGGGAACTAGGGCAACTTTATAGCAAAGGAATGGTTGTCTAGGGCGGCATAATTTTGAGCAATCGTAAATCGCTGCACTTGCTTGATGCGGTTTCTATCACCGAAAAAAGTTGCAGGGATGAGGCCCTTAAATCCACGTGAGGCTGTTCCGGCGTACTTAGGCCCGGAATTCCTTTTTATGGACGATGATCCACGGCCACACTGTGATCGCATTGTTAACCCTTTAACGCGCAGTGTGTCCGCTCCGGGAACGCCAAACTCTGACGTTTTGACTGTTGCCAGTCACGAAGAATAGATTGGATTTCTATAAAAATAGTTGCGGGTGACATAGCTCCACGAGAATCCTTTACTTTTTAGCACGTCACTTCCCGCAAAAGAATTGTCACGATTTTTTTTAACAGCACTGACATCTGCCGAAAAATGGAAGAACGCGAGAACAGCTGGACAGATTGCCCAATGCTGAAAAAAGGGCAGCCGTTGCCATCGCTCGACTTAACTACCAGCCAGATGGCAGACGATCGAAACGTTCATCGCGTGCCACAGATCTAGAGACCCTTTTTTGACTGGCTGTGAGCCAGCTGCGTCAAAAAAAGGGTCTCTAGATCTGTGGCACGCGATGAACGTTTCGATCGCCCGCCATCTTGCTGGTAGTTAAGTCGAGCGATGGCAACGGCTGCCCTTTTTTCAGCATTGGGAAAGGGTTGCGCCACAAAGGGTTAAATCCTTTTGGCCACACAGTGATCCTGTTGAATACAGTTATTTTTAAACTATAATATTTGGCGTATGAAGTGGACCGTGGGGGTCTTCGGATCTCAGCCCAATTGAAAATGATTGGAGGTCTAGGAAGAGTTTCTACACGACATGATTCCACTTCCAGGACCCTCCACGCGTAAAAGCCGCTTGTTTGGAAGAATTTTTTTCATTACAGCAATAACACCGGTCAACACGATTTTTGGGTCTGACTTCTACATGTTAAATTTTAGTTTCTCTTACGCCAAAACTAAGGAAAAAAAAATCTTTTTTAATGAAAGTTTGCTTTTGTAGAAATTAAAGCAATTTTTCAATTTTTTGGCAAAAATCACTAATTTTTATTTATTTTTTTATAATTCCACTCTAAATTATGATTAGAAAAGTTTTTGCTGGATATAAAAGTCTTTTTTATTCAATATTTGTGATAAACAATAACATATAAATGTAAAATAATAAGAAATTAATGTCTAAAAGTGAATATTTTTCGTATTTCTTTTATGTTCGTATGAGCAAATAATAATACAAACAAATATACTACAAGCAATAATACTACAAGCAATACTACAGAGTTACAAATAATAATACAGTTTACTTTCGGGTTAATCAAAGTGCTGCCATCTTTCGTTTATGAAATAACTTAAAATATACTTATCGACGTAAATCAGACAAAAGCAAACTTTAAGAACTACAAATGAAAATTTAAGTGTTTTTATATGTCTAGAATCAGAATTTAAGCATGAGAACAGAAAACCCAAGAATTTTTTTTTTGACCGGTGTAATTAATTGGCACTCTCATTAACAGTATGAAAGCAAGTTGTGAGGCTTGTATACAGTGCACTATTATACTATGACGCTGTCCACTATTAGACTATGACGAGATAAATGCTTTGTCTTGGAATCATTTAACAGTTTTTGATATACTCTGTTTCTTATTTCAAAATTAAGGCCTTTGAATATTGTTATACATATTCCATATTGTTATATGATATGATTTCTCCCATTGCAATATATCACAGAGCCGAATTTCGTGGCAATAGAGTGAATAGCTCACCGGTTTTCACGGATGTTATGTTTGTGATCTTAATTTTGCACATTTAAGGTGTGTACAGTTACTGATGGTAGTACAGTAGTGTATACAGTTACTGATATTCAGTGTCATCAGTAAGTATAATCAGTCGTGAATTTATTTCAATAATATGACATGATAGCGTTTATAAACCCTGCAAAAATGTTGATAAAAATGTGTTCATAAAGAATACGTAAAAAAATGTGAACTTTATAAATTAATAAGAGATGCATTTATTAGATTAGATGTATATTTCATAAAGGTAGCATGTTTGGAAGTTCAGTATTTTCTAATTTGAAGAAATTTATCATAAATTATACTAATATATTTACTTACAGTTATAGTTAATATTTTTCTTCATAAAACAGGAAAATACATGAATTAGACAAATTAAAAACTATTAATTAAAATTCAATTGCATGTTTCAGGCTTTAATAAAGTGAAATATGTATTGTTTTCTTTTTACAGGATACATTTTATTTAATTGATCAGGCAGTAGTTATGAAGTGAAATTTTAAAGTGCCATTTATCCCAGTTAGTTGTTGTTAGTTATAAATTATTTTCAAAGTACCGTTTAGATGAATAAGCTACATAGAAAATCTTAGTAAAACGCTAATCTTGAATTTGTTATTTTCATCAAACTGCATAATATTTTATTTTAGATTAGTTTTTGAGAGGGGACAATTATTTCATGTAATAAATTTGATTTCATTAATTATTTGTTTCTCCTTTAAAAAAATAATTATGACTATTTGATAAATTCAGTATATAGGCATACCCCGAGAGTATCGAAATTTTTGGTACATTATTCAATCTTTTTATTAGCATGTTCAGTGTTTGCCGTTCCAGTTCAAATTGGTAAACAAATTTGTTTACAATTTTGAAACTTCCTACCGTCCGATTGCTTTGAAACTTTGCTTATACATATACATGTAACTCCGATGACACTGAGTACGGCTGTGTTTAATTTTTCTATAATCTTTCTTTAAAAAATTTATAAAATATTTTGTTCCAATGTTTTTTCGAGCACATACCACCTCGTAACTTCCTAACTATTGACCGGATATTACTTATTTTTAAATCATTGAAAAATTCTCTCAATTCTGAAAAAGATGAAATCAGTTTCGATTGTCTAGCTTTTTTTTGGCGATTTTTCGAAAGAGTTATCAATCATTGCCTTCAATTTCTTTTCCTTACATCGTGACATCCAAAAACCCATGTATTCTACCTATTCAAAAATCCAACGGAATGCGGAGTGTCCTTTCTTAAATCGTTTAAAAAAAGAACGGGAAAAATAAAATAAAATAAAAATAATTTTTCACAAAAAAGTTTTAATCAGAAGCCGTAGAATAACATTTTTTATTTTCCCCATCTCGTTATTCTTCACGTTTAAGTTCGGGTAGATTTCCCATATCCTGGCAAAGTCTTTACAGAATGTTATTAGCCTATTACTCAAACTCCGGTGCGTTTGAAATAAAATGAATTAACTGTGTGTGTTTGAGGGTTTTTCTAGAACTATTGTTCCCGTAGTGAGTTGTAATTTATTTCAAGTTTTTTATTGGCTTGGTCAGCGTATGCCGTTCCAATTCAAAATTTTATACGAATTTTAACACACTTTCTACCATCCGATGAAGCTCCGATCAAGTTAAAACTTTCGAAATTTCGAAGACACTGATCCCGATAGCACGATGCCCCACCAAGTGACCATTAAGTGACAGTCACAATCCAGTTACGACTAGTTATTAAGACGTCCGTGCATAGTCTGTAAGGTGGATATGTCCTGTTCTCGTGGCGGTTATCGTGTGACTCCACTATATGGTTGTAAAATGACCACATAACGACGCGGTAGCTGAAAATCATTATAGCTCATTAGGAGAAAAAAAATGTTATACTTCCATATAACTTGAATATTCGGAACTCCTTCCAGAGATGCCGGTTCCTAACGAGAGATACGAACCCGGATCAACTGATTGTCAGTAGAATGCGCTATCGTTACGCCGTATTCAAAATTGTAGAACCAAGAGGTAGATTTTACTAAAATTCGGAAACACTGAAACTATCAATTACAAATAACAGAAATTCAAGGACATCCCGTAATAAGAATTATAAAACTTTACATCCGAAGAAAATCGCCTAAAACTCTAGATTATTCGATCGAAGCACCGTGGACCTGCAGAAATCAGATATATCTCAGTGTTCAGTGAGCATCGGCTTGGGCGGTATGCCTATGAACTCAGACAATTTTTAAGTTGTTCCATTGTAGCATGCAGAGATTGTCGGATTGTTTATTCAACACAAATCTGATATATATTTTTGAGAGCTGATTCTAGTTGTAACTGCAAAATATCGAAGTTTCTGTGTAGGATTCTTTGGTGGGGATTAATTAAACTGAGTCTCACTCATAGAGCAGCGTATACAGGGCCGTAACTAGGGATGGGACAAACGGGGCACGCGTCCTGAGCGGCGTGCTGAGGGGGGGGTGTCAAAATTAAAGTTGTTTTGGTGACGTGATCTCCAGTTGCGGCACTGAGCGTATATATATATATATCAGCATGGACGCTTTTAGGCCAGTAGTTAGGGAGAAAAAAGAGCGCAATTCAGAAAAAAATTGTTGGTAAAGGTTTTATTGTTCTAATAGCTTCAGTTATATCCCATTATGACAGTCCTAGGTTTTCCCCCTCCATCGAGGTGCGCGTCGGCTCCTACGTTCGAAAATGTGACCAAAAATGGGGTATTTTTGCTGTTTTTTTTTTTTTAACTTTTCGAAACCGAAGGAACAAAGCAGATATATGTTTTAAAAGTTGTAGAGCTTTAAATTATGTTTAAAATCAGTACTCATTTAATATACTTTACTCCTCTTGCAGTCACAGGAACACCTACCAAAACTATTTGTCCCTTCCCCTTGAGTAGGGCACTGGAGGTAGAGGATATTCATTAATAGAAATTTACAAATTTTTCAGTGTTTTTAAGTAAAGGCGAAATGTGGTTAAGTATTTATCTTTTATTGTTGTAGTCATCTACGTAATTATATTATTGTATTGAGGATTGTCTAGTCATTCATACTTCAGTGTTTTCATTCACTCAAAATACTTTAGTCTGAAAGGGAGCTCTTTAAATTTGACAATCAAATGAAACTGCCAAATGATTTTATCCAAACTGTTTAGGCATGTATAATATACGTATGAATACGTTTATTTTGAATAATGTAGAACGACAGTTCTACGAGTGACGCAGCCAGCCCCAACCAACCAACCGTAAAACTTCGCGGCACTTATATCTACAGCTAGCTTTTTTATTTTTAAAAGTTCTCTTCTGGATCTCGGAATCCGCTCTAACGAATTTTTTACAATTAATATATGATTTTAATCGGTGCCAAATTCGATGAGTGACGTCGCCGGTTAAGCTAGGAAAACTCGTTTTTTTTAATTTAATCCAGTTCAAAGAGGGACTATTTAACATATCCAAAAGGGCAAGTAAAATTTATATAAATATTTAGTTAGTGTCATAGTAACCAAACTAATTGAAATGTATATGAAATTTTTGATTGCCCTTTTGGATAGCGTGACGCAAAAGATAAATTAAATTATTGAAATGAATTCATTTGAATACATTATATAGACTCAGTGAAAGTGTGATATATTTGACAGTGTATTTCATAATTAAAAGCATTGCTTAAATGCGTAAATCTTCTTTAGAAAATAAAACGAAAGTAACTGTAATGGAATTTAAAAAAAAAATCTTTAAAAATCCCAGCAGGGCGTCACTCAAAATTTGATATCATTACTTTTAAGACCCATATTTAAAATTCATAGAGCTATAAAGTAAAATGCTGCGTCAAAAATTTTTAACCAGTTAAGGGTTTTTGCATGGGTTTTTACAACAATAAATATAAAATATCCATTACAATTATCCTTTCATTTTTTATTCGTCTATCGATGTTACTCTGTTTCATGTGGGGATCTTTTGACGGCATTTATACTTTCACAGTTGTAGTTTTGCGGAAGAAATATTTTTGAATTTCCACTAAAGCGAATAGTTCTTTACTCAATGAAGTTCTTATAATAAAATACAAGTTAATTTATTAGTGGTACTTTTGAGTGTCAAAAAGGTATATGAAAAGCATAATAATTTATATCTGTTTTATGGTGATTCTAACTCAGTCATAGAAAATCTTATTGAATACTGTCTTTAAAGTTAGGGGAAAGTAACCAAAAATGATCCCTTTAAGGGAAAAACTTGTGTAAAATAACCTAAATGTTTAAATAACACTTAGGCCTTTTTGTATTATATTTTACACTATATTTTGCATGATAAACACATTTTAATAATAATTTAAAAGCACAATAAGTAATGAAAAAAATAATAATTTGGAAAGTATGCAAATGACCCAAAGGGCAAAGTGATCATTCATTTGAAAATAGTAGTAAATTGTTCTTAATCGGAAAAATAAAAGATGTAAAAGTAATCACGACTATACAAAATGAAATTAAATACGTTTTACAATCATATAATATGGATAATTTATTTTATGAAAATTTTTAATAAAGAAAGTGTCACAAAAAATTAAAGGCAATATTTCAAAATTATAATTCAAAAATTATGGCTTAAAATAAACGCACAAGTAAATTAAATAATGTAACGGGGAATTACGCATTTTGAGAACTGTCGAAGGGCTGCCATGATGGCTAGAACCTGGTACCAGAGTTTCTTTAGTAGATTGATCATTTTACCCGGCATGGCTGCCTACTTTAGGTCATATTACTGGATGGCGCCGAGAAACATAACAAACTTAGCAAGCTTAATTCCCAGCTGAAAACATACTCTATTTAGCAAATCAATTTACATTTCTGTACATGAAAGACTATGTATCTAAATAAATGGGAAAGGTAGTACTTACCTTATAACAGATGTTATAAAATTCAATTTTTCAAAGATTTCTATTTAGATGTGTAATACTGTGACCGCTTGAATACTATCATTGCTTCTTCTTCACCTGGCACAACTAGTTTATGTGTTCCCCGGTAGATAGCGCCACCTGTATCTAAGAAAACATGTGGATCGTTTTCCCCGCTAGGATCATTTTGGGCCACCTTCCCTTACATTTAAAAATCTTCTAACAGCGCGTAACCATATGGGCCCATGTTTATATTAAACATTTGTTCATTTGTTGCTTTTTTAATAAAGCACATCTATTTTCCTTTTTATGACTATTAGTCTGTTACAGTAATGCAGCTTTATAATATACTGTAGGTTCAATTGCTTTGAAAATTGCTGTATGCTGATATTCTTCCTTTGAAATTTACAGCTATTTTGACTGCATTGAAATTAAGACTGATGTTTAAAAATTAAGTATATTTATTTAAAATTTATTATTACGGAGTTGTTGAAACGTTACTTGCAAAAAATTATACCTGTCTCTATAAATGATTACGTAGAATATTAATTTTGAATAAATAATTAAAATAAGTAATTATTTAAAAAATGTCCAGTATCATTTACCAAACAAAATGGCAAAACTTTTGAGACAGAACAGAGTAATATTAAATCTCTTCCACCTTAACGATTTATTTTGAGTGCGTTCAACATTTAAACAACTCCCGAAAGGGAAGAATACTTTCGCGCACTTCTTCAGTCAATTAAATTAAAGCTTTAGCATTATCTACCAAACCTTTTGTAAGCTTAAACGGAAGAGTTTCTGTGACCCATTTCCCGGTTAACTCATTGTAATTAAAGGTGTAATTACATTCCACGCTTCCGCATCAGAACAAAGCATTGAATACAACTCTATTCTCTTCTGCTGTCACATTTATCACCCGGCATCAGCTTAGTCACTGCTTCATGCTGGAGTATTTGCAGTCAACACCTCTGAGATGGTGAATAACAATTCCAGCAGGTGCGGGATTTACAAGGCGGGTCGTTGCTCTCGCAAAGGTTCTCGATCTAAACGATGCCGGAAACTTCTTACCTTTTTACTGGTTTTCAAATATTGTCAATAAGGGAATCATTGACACTTTCGAAGGCACGTGTATTTATATCTGTAGGCATTTGTAGTTACAGAACTGCATGACTTGAAGTTAATTCCGATAATTGTAAATGATTTATAGATCTGTTTTGTGGAAAAGAGTGAACCGATTTGCATAAATGTAAATTAGGGTAACAAACCTGAAAACTGATGACCAAAACAACCTTAAACCAATTAAAAAGCTGCATTTTTACAACTGCGATTTCAATTAAGGCTAGACGATTACGTCAATAGAAAATTTTTCTCATTTTTCGCAGGATCTAAAAAACAGAAACACCAAATAGAAGGTGATATATTCCTGTAATCACAAATTTTCGGAGAGTTGACTAAGGATGGCATACAGTAAACAATTTTTATATTTATGTTGCAACAACATAAATATATGTTTTTTAACAAAGTGCATAATTATTAAAATAGGAAGAAATATAGAAAAATGATTAAATAGATTCAAGCTAATTCAATCAAATGGTTTTGTGAGTGTTTATGATGCGAGTTAAATCTGAATCAGAATTTTAAAAAATTGATCGAAATGAAATTTGGAACGAAATGAAAAGTCCGTCCAAAGCCTTTCGATTTACTAATAAACCTTGATGGATCATTATCATAATTCCTTCTATCTTTATGCTATTGATGGATATACTGGATATACTCTAGTAGCATAACTAGTTCAAAAGACGTTCAGCCAGAGTTCTCATAACGCAGGCTGAATGTCTTTTGAACTTCTTTTGACCTAATGCTTCTGGGGTAGTATGTTGAAATATTACAATATGTCCTACTAGTTCGATGACGAAATAAATTAAACTTAAATTCAGATCATCATTTATTCAGGACTGAAAACAGTTTCGAAAAAAGGTTGATCAGCGAAATCTTGTTATTTTGCAAATTAACTGCTTTGAAACTAACTTTTAATTATTTTGGTGCTTGGATAATTCATAAGTTGAAGTACTTCACTTCGAGAAGATATAAAAGGGATAAATTGAAATACTGAATAAATTTGTAATCGTGTTTTTTTATTTTACAACGCTCTAAAAGAATAGGTGTTAGCGAAGGATTAGGGTACATAAAAAGGCACTGTATAAAAAAATATTCTTTTCTCTGGAAGTAAATTTCTCATTACACAGTGCGTTTTAAATGTTTATTAACGATAATGTAATCCTAAACTGATGTACTCGGACTTAATATATACTTTCGGTTGATAGCTCGTTGATGCGTACTGGCATTGTTTCACATGTATAGACCAATATAATTTATGCAACAGGAAAAAATTCGTCATCATAATTTTAAACATAGGTATCTTTAAAATATAATTTTTAAACTTATCTCTGGAATCGCTATAGTCTAAAACAGATCAATATATGTAGTATCATCGCATGTCTTCTAAATTTAGAAAAGAGATCATTATGAATAGTACACAATATGAAAGGTCTTGCAAGTACAGAATTTGAAAAAACAAATGTGCATACATAAGGTACAGCTTCTTTACATAATCTTTCATATATGACGTTTAATCCGTACATATATAAGGTGAATTAAAAGCTCACAAACATGGAAGTCTTGCAGAATATTGCAATTATATGACTAAGCATTTGTTAATTGATGTTACATCTTTTACAATTTCGATAAAAATTAAAGTAATATCCCTGAATCTCCATACGTAATTAATCTTACGTTTGATTAATTTTAACTATTTTAGTCTAATATTTTAGTATCCTCCTACTCATTGCTTAGAAGTAAGTAACTAAAATGTGTGTAAAATACATTTTTAAAATATTTTTTTTGTTTTGTTTTTAAAGCAGTACTTCGTATGTATGAGCATCGTTTTAAAATAATAAAATTAATTCTATGTAATTTGAATAACGATTTAAAAAGGATAAACAAAGTTGTATATATTTTTCAAGAGTTTGTAAAGTGAAAATTCAGAGAAAAGGTGTGAATAATATTTATCAAAATTCTCTAATTAAAGTATAAAGCTATGATTGATTTGGATTATTATTAAAGCTGGATTCTCATTAGATAAATTCGATACAAAATAAACAAAATACAATTATTCCTCTCTTCCCCCACGCCCCCCCCAAAAAATGGAGACTTTTTAAAAGTGAAAATAAATATTGTTATTAACATATAATTAATTTATAAGGTAAAATATAACTTAATTATAAGGTAAAATATAACTTAAATCTTTTTTAAACGTTTACTGAAAATATATACTTACAACACTAATGCAGATAAAAGTCACAAAATGGCATTTAAAAACGCGTTTCTTTCAAACTGCACCAAAATATAAATTCCAACCGAGGAATTCAGAACTAAGAAAGGACTTTGGAAGAAGATAAATTATCTTACGGATTTATCTCTTTATATCATTTTCTTTAAGGTTTATGATTTATACATATTTGTTCATGAAATATCTAACACTCTTCTTTCCTCTTCCTCTATTTCATTTCCTACTTTCCTATATTTCAAGTAAGATATCGCTTTATTATTTGCATTACATCAATGTACAATGAGCAGTGTTTTCATGGAAGTGTATATATATATATATATATATATATATATATAATATAATATAATATACTAAGTTTCTTTGTGGTCGTTTCCTATTTCATGTACTAACGATTTAGACTTAATAAAAAAATCTAGTTTTCACCTATTATGGTGAAAACCTTCTTGTAACTAAATTCCGTGAATAGTCATCCAATATTTATTTAATACGTGAGATAAATGAAATCATTTTAACTGCAATCTAAAAAGCTATATTCCTCTTTTCATTATTATATCCATAAATCACCTTTGTAGAATAAAAATTCTATGCTCTAATGGACATGTAATGACTAATAAGAAAGTTATTTTTAATGTAGGTAATATTTATATTAGCTGTGCCATCCCTTTTAGTATACTATAATGTACACCGGATTCCTATCGTTATTCATTTGGTCAGGAGGCTGGTTTAGGTTCAGCGTGATCGCATGGTTAAGTTAGATCATTTTTTTTAAAGGGATTATTTTAAAGATCACTGTATATCTTAACTAAACTAACGATTCTTAGTGTCCAATGAAAATTGATAATTAAAAGTATAATTTACCATTGTTTTTTTGTTTTTTTTAACTTAATATCGGTAAAAATTTTATCCATTATCTATGTAACTTTACTTTACATATTTATACTTGCAACATCATTGCGTTTTTATTACCTGGTATACATTGTTCATTCATTAGTATGGCTGTGTGACTCCATACCTTACAATATCATTTCAGGGTACCTGCTTAATATATACCATGTTTTACAATAATTATCAGCCAATACTATTCTTTTTAATTTCTACACATTTTTAATTAACTTTTAGCTAGTAGTATTGATTATATATTTATTAACCCTCGCAGTCTGCTATATTAACTATAAATATAATTTCCATCATTTCACATAACTTGACTATATCGTCATTGCCAAAACAATATCTGCTATACGCCAAAAGTTCATTTCAATTTGTACCAGTTTTTATTAGCAGTTATTATTTGACAATATTCTGGCTGATTCACATGGCATATTTTTTAGCGATCACAGTTCATCGAAGAGTCACATAGAAGTCTTTTTATACGAAAGTTTGATTAGTAAATTAGTCATAATCGTCAAAATGTTGAAATCTCCAAAAAGTACACATAGCAAATATGCATTTGACAACGGCCATATGCTCGCTGAGTCGATATCTGTTTTGCTTTGCGTGTCTGATGCGTAAAATATCGCGTATCAGTGATGGTTACGTTTTAGCAATCAGCTGAATCATCAAGCAGAAATATTTGCATAGAGTATCTATGGGACTCACCTGAGAAAGACAACACACTATGCAGCTCCCATTTAATTGATTTGCACATATTCTTATAATTACGATGTCATTTATGGTAGTTTTTGTGATTAAGAGCATTATGAGTGGTGAGGTAAGCGTCTATTCTGAATTTATTCTTTAAATAACTGATTAATATTTTGTAGTGATTCTCTTTAATAATTTATTCATAAAATAGATGTTTCATATTTGAATTCAGCCAGAGTTCCCTTTGCGAGGTACATGACAGCAGGTATTTTTAATCACATTTATGTACTGTATAAATTGATTGATTTTTAAAGCCTCTTTTGTATTCTAAATTTTATACACTATGTTGAAGAAATTTAATATTTTCACTTACAAGAACCATCAAATCTGTTCTACACAATCTTATGAATTGCATTTCAATACCTTAAAATGTAAATTGGGTTTTAGGAGTCTAAATTAGGATTTTATCACTAAATTATTTTTATTCACACGAATTACCTTACTTTACAATAAAATAGTTTAGAGAAATTTCAAATAGTTTAAAGATTTTTATGAAAAGACAAAGGTTCTTCAATTCCATTTTCTAGACAATAATATTGAGATGAAAATTCTTGTTAATATTTTTTGGTCGTCTTCAATCAATTAAAAAAAATAAAATATTTTAAATAACTATAAAATAAATATTTGAAATTGTTCCAGCCTTTTTTACTATAATATGATTTACAGAAAGAAAATCAGTTTTAGAATTTAAATTAAAGATATGTTCAAATTAGTTACTGAAGCAGAAGAAAAGAGCATTTCGTACATTTTTTGTTTTAATATGCATAATTAACTTTCTTGAAATATATAACATATTTCCTGAGTCTTATTTACTATATACATGTCTATAAAAGTATATTTATAATATCATTTTATTGACAAATAAAAATTTCTTTATCCATTAAATAAAATAAAATAATATTTTGTACGCATGCTTTCATAATCGTATTGCAATTAAATAAGAATAGTTCTTTTTTATTCTAAGAAACACTATTAAATGAGAAGGTCGGGTTTGAAAATGAGGAGTAACTAATAGCTTTATTTTCTCAGTCGAAAGCACGAAGAGCTTAACTCTCAGTGTTTCATCAAAAACTAAGACACAACTTGATTTTTTATTAAATTTATTTTATTTTTAAACTATTTTTATTATAGTTAGGCAAAACCTGATAGGAAATTTCGATCCAAAGAATCCGGATTACATGAAATTTAAACAGTTATGCGTTCGTTTTGAAATATAAGTTAAGAAAAGTTTCATATTTGCAAAATGTTTTCTTCTCAAAACATGGACCTAATTTATTATGTTTAGTATAAAAAAAATTAAAACATTCAATTGCCTCAATATTTTATAGCATTCAATTTCTTTTGTGTCGTTTTGATACCGAGAGTCATAAATTTTACATCTGTCTCATGAAAATTTATTCCTTGTAAATCGGGTAATTAAGAAAAGAAAGTTTTGCACTGTTTTGTTCAGATATATTTGTGATTTGAAAATGTTTGAAATCTTACTTTTTTTCGTGAAAATATTGATTTTATAGCAAATGAGTTTATATTAATAGCCGCGGAAAAACTTCACAGATCCAGACAAACTATTCACTGGATATAATTTAACAGAATGTTGAGTGCAGTGGTATAATTATTTAAAACATTAATTATTATTCGATAATAAGTCAATAAAAAATATTTAAGACAGCTTTTTTGTATGAATTAACTGAAAATAACTAAACAAGCTAAAAATGAATATGATATCTATCATTTATTAAAATGTTAGTAAACAGATTGAGACGGGTTCCTGCTGTTGATAAGTGATAATAAAAACTTCGATTGTACAATAGTCCGAAATTACAACGAGTTACTAAATTAATAGAGTGATTATATGCATAAATTATAAACGCAGCAATGCGCGTCAAAATATATATCATACTGACTGAAATGCAAATTTCAGAAGATGATATTGTTGCAGAATACTCTGCTTGTTTCCGGGGTTCGTCATTCTAAAGTCAAGATGGTGTAGAACATTCTAGTAAAAAGTCCACTTGTCAGGATGGAACAAGAACTTTATTGCTTCTAGAACTTCTTAGAACAATCAGCTGTACAAAATTCACAAGCACAATCAAACGGTAATGTGCTTTTAACAGTCATCTTAGATCTGAAGCTCTCACAAATGATGCATTTCTCACACAAAATGAAACACTTTCACAGGCAAAGATTCAGTGAAAGTATACGAGAGATATCGAAAGCAATCTCTCAAGATTCATTAAAAAAATTTAGACACAGCGCTTAAATTCAAAGCTTCATAAACAAGCGCGAAAACACCGCTTCTATCAGTGAGCAAAGTGCCGTGCACATTGGCAGCTCGAACAGCTCTCCACTTGAACTAACTCACACACTGAACTGGGGCCTCTGAAACGCTTGCATTTATAGGTAGGGCAGAAGCTACAAGAAACTTCTAGAAGTGTCTATTTCTAGAGGATTCCACATAAAGCGGGAATTTTGATTACGTCATTGAAGCGAAATGTTAGGTTATTGTGTGTTTGTAATGCAGGAAAACCAACTTTCAGGCCCCATTGGGAAAATTGCGCCAAATGAGCAAATTTTCGCCAAGCTTGGCGACTTTTGGCAAATTTCGCCAAATTTGGCGCCAAAAATGAGGTTACCGAAGATCTAGGACCAAAATTTGTCGAGATTTCTAGAACCGCCATAGAAAAAAAAGGGAAAACGAAACTTCCGTATCTCCGGTTCTAGTTCACCGATTTTGATGCAACGAAAAGCAAAATGTAACTATTTGAAGCGTAGAACACGAATTTTGTACTATTTTAAGCCCCAGAACAGCGGGTTGCCCAGAAAATTTGTAACAATATTTTATGGATTATATGTATTGTTAGAGGTACATATTCAAACGTTCATAAATTTATCTTTTACTTGAAATCTTACTAGCATAAAGTTAAGTAGGGGAAAGTTGCCCAATACGGGATAGGTGGGCAAAACGGGATATTGAGCCTCGGAGCTTGACTGGTGGTGCTATTTCGCGGGAGACAGGCTAAACTGGTTCCCGATCGCGATGACAGCATTCTCAGTTGATCTCTCAACGCTAGCCACGTGTTTCGCAAAGAAATATTTTTTCAAAGTTTTCAAGCGAGATTTTTACTTACTTTGTACTTTTTTCGACTGCAAAACAACTATCCTTGTGCTTCTCCGTCCTTCGGAACAATTCCGGTAAGTACTGTGTTTTGTTCATAGCTCTTTTAACAACAATTTCATGTATTTAAATATTGCTAGTTTGTGACGATTCAGGGGTCCGCCATTTATGTTGTCAAAAGCATCACGGTCTGGCAAAACGGGACACTTTTGGGGTGCCCAAAACGGGATGCAATTTTGATGTGTCCCGTTTTACCCGACCATTTCCATTAATGTTTTGGCAATGTGTTTAAGTTATTTTAATCGAAATAAGTAATGAATAAAAATATGTATAATCAATTACAACAACTGCAACATAACGAGGCCAGATCCGAAGGATCTTCAAGTTCAGTCATAGCATCTAAGAGTTTGCAGTCATCACAACCACTAGAGACAGTATTGAATGAATCACCTAGTGATGGGGGCACCGATAACACTAGCACAAACGCAGGAGTTATCCAAGCGTCCACTTCAACAGGAAACAAAGGACTCGGGCTATACTATCGTCCTTCACTGCCATTTTCTATATCACCCAAAGAAATTCTACCTCCACCACGAGTGATTGGACCAAGACCTCAAAATAAACACGATAGGAGAAGAGGGAAAACAGCAATTATAACAGGAAGCCCATATAAACTTGAGTTGGAAGAAGAAGAGCGTGAAAAAAAGGAACGAGAAAGAACTCAAAAGCTGAAAAAAAGGACTGCCAAAACAAGTCTCTTGAATGTTCCGAAGTCAAAACAAACGAGGCGTAAAATAAAATGGTAAAGTTAAAAATTGTTACTCTGAACCTGAAAAAAACCCACAATCATCATTTGTAAAAATCGAAGAAAATGGACCTAACATAAGAAAAGCTAAAAAAAAAAATCATCAGTTAGCCAAGGTTGGACGTCGTCGTCTTCAGAAGATGAAGCATGTATTTTTTGCAACGCTCTGTATCTTGAATCGAAATCTGGAGAAGGCTGGGTACAATGCTCGAGCTGCAAGGGATGGGCCCACGAAGCCTGTTCCAAAGCAGAAGAAGAAGACGACACATTTTTATGCGATTTCTGTGTTATGTAATTTTTCAAATTTACAAGTTTCTTTCTATAAAAACACAGCCTATTTTTGTTCTAAAAACTAAATCAAAAGTAAAATCAGCAAAAACTTAATAACATACAAATCCCTATCCCGTTTTACCCACCCTTGGTAGGGTAAAACGGGATCGTTTAAGACTTTGTGAAACCAGTATTTTTCACATAAATATTATTGAACAAATGTGACAATGGTATTTTAAGTAGTTGAAAAGGTGTATACTTTTAAATGACGTCTAACTTTGGAATGTACCTTGTACACAATAAGAAATAAAGCGAAGAATAGATAAGCTATCCCGTTTTGGGGTACTTTCCCCTACATACTTTTTAAATAGCTTTTTCGTTAAGAAAATATTACGATACCATTTTTATATCGAATTTCTTAGAAATTAAAATTCGGAATGCAGTGTGTTACTCCATATTTTAAAATTTTTAATTTTTTAATGAACAAGCATTCAATAACACTCATTTTAAATGCTATAACTAGAGTTAAAAAGTGTTTGTATCATTTTTATCTAATGGTACTGTAGAAAAATTTGAAATTTGTTATTTTCTAAAACAATAAATCAATCAAAAGTTTTACCGAGCATATATTTTCTTAGCGAATATCGCAAAATTTCGAAATTCAGAGTTTTTTGTAACGTATATGGTTCACCCTGAATATTTCATAACTCTCCATCATATTTTCTTCTCGACGATAAAGCAATCTCTTGAAAACATTTACTCTGCATTAACAAGCAGTGAGAATAATTTTTAAGGAAAAGTTCCACAGAGTAAGTAAATCTAACAAGGGGAGGCTTGGACGTTGGGATCATCGATTATGATGAAATGTTGATCGGTTATAGAGGATCCATGGTAAAGTAAACTTGTAAAGAGGCAACCACCAATCCTCGAGTATTTTCGGGAAAACTCCATTTAGACATTTGATACATTGTTATATTTATGTATTATTCATTTGGTATTCCGATCGCTGTACGCTGCAGCGCCGTGGTTTCACGCTTGAGACGTAGGGTTTCGTGCTCGTATCCCGCTTTGTCCACAGTTTTATTCTTAAAAATCATACAGATTAAAACAATTTTATAAGAAAATAATTGTAACTTATTGAGTAAAACTGGAACTATACAGTTGTGTATATATCTGATGATTTACCAGCATCGTAGACGTAAGTCCTAGCGAAGGATGATAAAAATGGATTCGCTTATGTCTTTTTTTCTCCCTGATGCGGCCTCACCATGGCACAGTGGTTATGCCACTGAAAATGGTAAATGGCCGAAGTGTGAAGGTCCCGGGTTCGGGTTCCATCGCGCGGCTGTCGATCTAACGATCTGGAGTGTTGGTAGGTTTTCTCCATATGTAACGTAAATACGCGTTAGAACCCCTTAGAAAGTCCTCCAACCAAGGCACCCCCCTTGGCCGATCGCCATAGCGTTGCCATAATCACACACAACTGTTGGAATATGTAAAAATAAACTAAATATATTTTATCTGATTAGCTAAATTATAGTATATTAAAACTTTATTTTCATTAAGTCTAAGTATTTTTTTTAAAACTTAAAGTTCCCTTAACCCTAAAGTAAAATATCTAAAGTTTCCCTTCCCCCAATAAGTTTTCCAACCATCCTCACCAAAGTCCTAACAATGCTTTTGTGGTATGTTGTGGAATATAACAGACTTATTTTTATTATGTACATGCCTGTTTCCTTATATATAAAAAAAGTTCTAAAATAACATTTACCTTTTAAAATAGTCTTGTAAAATGTTTAACTTATTTAAAACAGCATTTAAATTAAAGACAGTAGTATTTAAAGTAAAAATAAACTACTTCCAAGTTATTTTCAATCATTATATAAGGTTTAAATAGTCTTAAATTATCATACTAAAATAACTTGATTCACCATCTGACATACTGTAGATGTAAACAAACCATTAGTTGCCACTTAATAATAACTAAATGTTAATAAAATTATTCCATTGGTTGAAAGCTGTGACATCATCTTTGATGTGTCACCTCATCTAAATAAAACCAGAAATGACTTTAATTTTCTTTCCAGGTTTGGAAAGTATGCAAATTTGAGCTTGTGAAGCATGGGCAGGGTAGTATAAAAGGAGTGTTAGTTTTGGTTGTCTGGCAGTGCAATGCAGTACAGTACAGTACAGTTCTGAACCCAGTGCTGATGTGTAGTGGTAGGCCTGAAAAAGGCAAATGAAAGGCTGGGCCTTGTTATGTTTTTTTGTGGAAGCTCTTGTGATGACCTGTTTTTGAGACTGGTAGAAGCCATTTTTAGTAACCAGTAAATGGTGAGCTGTGCAAGTAAAATAGAATTTTTTTTTTCCTCTTTCTGGCTGCCCTGCTCATGCTGGTAAATTTTGAAACAAATTTTTTCTTGTATTTCTGTCTTATGACTGGATGAACTTTTTGTTCTTCATAAATAAACTGTTTGTCATTCAAGAACTTGTCTTCATTTTTGATCCACGCAATACCTCTGATTCAAAATTGACATAAAAATTTACAGTAAAAATTAAATGGAAGTTAAATTTGAAAGTACCAGGCACTGCTACCCCCCAACAACAACAACAATTCTCCCTGATGCATTACTTGTTTTATGATTCCTAATCAGCTAAAACGTATGACATGCATGCAATTTCCTGTTAACTTAAAAAATTAGTACTTCAGTATTCGGTATAAGTGAAACCTTTTTATACGTTTAAAGTATGTATGATTTATGTAAAATATTAAAAAACAGTTTATTATTTATTTATTCAAGTAGATATATAAAAAAAATAATTGTAGATATATGAAAAAGTAATAAAAAAAAGTCAGAAGTTTTCAGACCTCAAGTAGAGAAAAGTATAGAGAATTTAATAACAAAATATTCCAATGTGAATGTTATGATGTGGCTCATATATTAAATATTAATTATCATTTACTTTCTGTATCTTAAATTTATTCTATTCAAAATCAAGCATTCTAAGTATATTTCTTTTCACATTTTTCAATCACTTCGGTTTTGAAATCTGCATATTCGCTCCTTCCCGTATGCATTATTCTTAGTTGTTTATTTTTTCTCATCAGAAAGTAGTCGTCATCTCAGCTAAAAGTAGATTATATTACGTCGATTTACAATCGTAACGGGTTTTTCATTCCCCTTCCTTTGTCTATTTTTTTTCGTCTTTTTTTTTTCTTTTGGAATAAATTATTGCGATGCCCTGCTCCATCTTTAAAAATTATTCGTTCTCTGTTTTGTTACTTTAATTGTCACATATGGGCATCCTCTGCCCACATGTGGCCCGCCACGGATTTTGATCTGGAGCGCGGAACATTTCAATTCCCTATAGGAAACCTATAAAAACTATTCAAAATCCCACATAAATTCCATTTATACTGCCCGCGACTTCACTAACATCTTAAAGTTAGTTCTGCAACTTTCTAAAGGTTGCCCATGCCTTGACAAATTTAATGGTTGCTCTGTAATTGGCGTTGATTATCTCGGCCAAGTTTTTGTCCTCGCCAATCTGAAGTTGGCTGTTGGCATAGTTTTTAATTCATTCCGCCTTAATTCTACTGACGTTGTAAGACGTATTGTTTTTCTAGCCGACACCAGCTGTTAATTTTAATATTTTTATTCTGCAATAGTCTTATAACTAAACAGTTTTTTTAAGTACCGTATGTTTTCATAATTAATTTATTGAAACTGTGTGTTACAACACGTCTTTTAATTTTAGAATTTAAATCAGAAAGTAATTTCATCAGTACAAATGTGATATGTTCAGAGCCCGGGAAACTTTCAATAGGTGTCTATGATTCATTTCTTGACCGACTATGAAAACTGTAAGCAGCAAACGGAATGCCAAATAATGGGTGTATAACAATATATCAAATGTTTAAATATGTGCCTATAACCGATCAACATTTCATCAAAATCGGTGATTTCAACACCTGAGCCTCTCCTTAGTTTTTGAGTGTGTTGATTCTTAAGTTAAATTAATTTAATCTACTTACATAATGAAATACTAGAAGATACATTAAATAAAAATATGATGTATAATTTAAAATATGTTGCATTTATATGAACTAAAAATCACATTTTTATTTTTGAATTTTTTCACTGACCTCCAGCTGGCTTCTGTACAAGATAGCCTGCAATGGTTCGTCTAGATGCCATGAAGCAAGTAGCTACCTCCCAGGCTCTCCGGGATCCATAGGATGTTGTAGTTGACGCACAACGGTCACATTTTACGCTAAAATGTAAATAAAAAAAGAAGTTTACGTCAAAAAATGTTTACAATAAACATTTTGAAGGTGTTTTTAAAAATATATGGAAAAGTGACAAGACAAGGGACCAAAAAAAGACGATGTTTGTGTGCACGCAATGGTATATTAAGGTGATATCATAGCTGACAGAATTCGATCGGAAAATTTCGATGAAGATGCATTTTGACCTTCATTCCATTCTCCCTTCCAACACTTTGTGCAGCAATGTGATTTCAGCATGATGAAGATCCATCACACTGCAGCAGTAATCTCAGAAACTTCTTAATAGTGCATTTTATCTCGCACAGTAGACCGTTCAAAGGGGGACAGTTTCTAGATCGCCCCGATCACAGTTCCAAATTTATTAGTATTTGTATTGTATTTAAAAGTAGTTGCTTTCCCTTCCTGAATCTTTCTTTCTCAATTACGTATTGGTCATACTTCCTTACCCGTTACCATCTGAATGTGTCATTTACGCAACAACATTCCATTAAAAAGTTCATTATTTCAGTCTACTCAATTTAAATTCCCATTTTCATCGTGAAATTCCCGCTGAAGTGAAGTAGAGCTCCATCGTGCTATAATCGCATTCTTGTGCTGGGGAAACAACAAAAAAAAAAGGTACGAATTCATGCAGTGATGTATACTGCTTAAATCTCACTCGGAGAATGACTAGGAAGGTGACTGCTTTCAGTTACGAAATTCCGCTACATTCCATTACAAGATCTCATTTTTTGGTCCTCTCGATTTCCCTTTTCAACAAATATTTTAGAAATATCCGTGCATATACATAAATCGTGCAACATAAAATTGTTCGTTTACGATGCAACTATTTGGAATAGCATTTTTTATGAACTATTAAACAATTTAACAACATATTTTTAAAACATGGCTATTTAGTTTCAACATAATACTTCACCAAATGAAAAGTGAAGAATAAAAACTTGTTAATAATTTTCGTATGTTAACTACTAAATATATCCTTCTTGTTTTTATAAAAGTAAAAAAAAGAAAGAAAGAAACATGCACAAAAATAACATTTGATTAGCTTAACACTTTTTTAAGCAACCTAAATTTGTGAGCGTTAGAAGTATAGAGCGTAAATAAATGAACGTTAAATTTCACATGAAAAGTGTAATGATTTATATTAAGGTGTAATATAAATTATTATTTTTTACCACTTAAAATAGTATGGAAATAATTTATACATGTGCAGTTTTTAAAATACTGTATTATTTTTTTCCCATAGTTTTATTCGAAAGCATTTTTAACGAGTAATTTTTAATACTAATTGTTAAAATAGCTGTAAATTTATTGTTCAAACTGGTTAATTAATATTTTTTAAATTTAAAACATATTCTAAGTACACTCTATCGAATACAATATTAACTACCGTTTGATAAAACTTTCAATTTAAAAGGAAAGTCTTATCTTTATTATGTTTTTAAAATGAAATAAAAGGTAATTGGTTTCTTAATCTGAATAGAGTTCTAAAACGAATAACACATTTTCCTCTTCTACTTATTTTTTTCTTTTCACAACTGAATTAAATGCTAACTAAGGAAATGTTTTAGAAGTTAAAAGGATGTAGAAGATAGAACATAAATATTTAATCCTGATAAAATGATTATTGATAATATTACGAAAAGCAGGTTTGTCTAAACAGGAAGAAAAGTGTGTAAAGCTATTAGCTTACCTTTACCTTACCTTAATTATTAACTTATATTTAAAATTATTTCTTTTTACAGATTAATGCTTACACTATTGTTAGGTAGTATAGATATTGTTTAAATCTAAAAAGTGAACAGATTTTTCAACATATTTATTAGTTCTATGTCTGAAAGGCTTGTAATAGGTGAATTATCTTGATGGGTATTATTAGTATTAATAAGTAGTATATCATCAATATGTCGTTTATGGTAATATTGTTATTGCAATAATCTTTTCCCTAATAGTGGTATAAATCATCGAGGTAGCTAGCAGCTGACAGTTATTACTAGACCGCAGATTATATGCACTTAAATAATGACAAAATATGCATGCAAATATGCATCAAAGATACTTAAAATATGCACTAAAAATTTAAAAATATGCACTAAAAGTCTAAAAATAAGCACCAAATAACTGGAAAAGTATACTCATATTAACAGAAAATAAAAACGTATTTACTTGTAAGAGTATTTTATATATCACTTAATTATGACTCATTTTTATCTCTCTTTGAAACTCGAATACATCATGCAAGACTGAATAATTAATAACGAAGACTGTTTATGGGTTAAAACAGAATCAACTTTTATTCACAATCTTAGTGATATGAAATATGAATTAAAACTGCGTTCAGTAATGGTTGTTACAGTACACAACTAAGTGTTTTTCTAAATTTTCAAAAGTAAGTGTTTTTTATCTGAAATCATTTCATATGCTGTAAATGTTCTTTCAACATCAATGGATGTCACTGGACAGTGCTTATAATATTTCGCTTTGGATTGTTCTACTTTTCCCGGTAATTCACACCCTTCACCATGAATAAATTATTTATTTAATTCATTGCCAAAAATCCTAAATTTCCCTTTAAAATAAAATTCAATTTCTCACTCATTTCTACTCCTAATGACTCTGGAATCTTAACAACACATTCCTGTACTTTTACAACTTGACTTATTGCATCACTCAGCAGCATATTTTGAGATTCTAATTTTGTGATGGCTTATGTTAAGAAGGAAAAATGTGTACCAATTATCGATAGACTTTTTCGGAGGGACATATTGCTAAGCATATCTTTCGCAATGAAAACACAAGAGTCGTCGACGCTGTCCAAAGCATTAACTACATCTTTTATGGAGTCAAAATTTTCAGAATAAATTACAGCCGCATTTAACCAAGTGACCCATCTTGTCAATACAGGGTGTTGTGATAGTGGGAGGTTGGATACATTTCTCTGTATGTTTTAGTGCGCCAAGGAGCTTTTAAGAATATTTTCTTAACGCACTATGACAGTTTATTCACAGGGGCGTATATTTCTCTTACTTTTCTGCTACTCTGTGAAGCCCGTGGGCTATACAAGTTATACGTTTCATATTTGAAAAAAAAAGGAACTTTAAGTGCTGATGCTGCTTTTATCATATAAGGTGCTGCTTCAGTAACGAATTCTAACACGTTATCAGTCATGTCTTTTTCAGGCCACAATAATTTCAAAATCATTAACGAATCTTGCTATGGTAAAAAAAATTAACCAGTATGGGGAAAGATAGCTTTTTCAGCCCCTGAAAGAGGTGTACTATAGTTCTGTGAACAATAACGAGTGGAGGAAGGAAAACGGAAATTTTTGGGCTATTACGCTGGGAACCTGAGCTGAGGTTGTATAAATTTTTCAACGTGCGGGACTTAAAGAGTTAAAGAAAAAAAAATACTGAAAGGAAGGTAAAAAAGGGTTACAAACTCAAAGCTAAAAAGATAGAAATATGCATCCAACAGAGAAAGTACGTCATTTTATGCAAAATTACCAAAAACACATGAAATATGCAATTGCATATGCAAATATGCGATTGCATATAATTCGCGGTCTGGTTATTACATAGGATAAATTTTAATAAACAATTTAAGTAGTCTAAATCTATATGGGCTGGTAACATAATACTGTTGGCATTGAAGTTAAAAAGATCAGTTATTACTTTATACAGAGTGTATCCAAATTGTTTAAAAAAAATATTATGGGAGATAGGGCACATAATAAGGAATCAGAATCACATAGCAATGTGGGATCGAAAACGTTCTCTCCACGTAGCTGTTAATAATCAGTTTAGGAAAAGTGTTGAAGTGTTTGTCAAATTTCGTATACAATGGGATTGTCTCCAAAAATCTCATTCAAGAAATAAAGCAGAATTTTTAAATTACGAATTTTACTCACATGTTTTCTGAGAAAAATACGTTCGATTTTGACAAACAATGGTCGAAAACAATGGCTGAAACAATTGTCGACTGTTGTTTCAGCACCCGTTCCAAAGTCATTATTAACAGCTACATGAAGACAACGAATATGACCCCACATTCCTATATGATTTTGATTCCTTATTTGCCCTATCTTCCATAATATTTTGTTGAAACAATTTAGATACACCCAGTATATTTATGAGCATACATATACACGTCGACCCAAAACTATGTGTAAAAAATATAAAGGCTGGTAGGGGGGACCAAGACGGTTCAGAATCATATAGCAATTTGGGGTCGGAAAAGTCGTCTCCATTTCCTGTTAATAATCACTTTGGAAGAAGTGTTGAAATAACAGTGAACTTTCCGATCATCGTTTGCCAAAAACGAACGTATTTTTTACAGAAAGCATTTAACTAAAACTCATAGCTTAAAAATTCCATTTCGTTTCATTGATGAAAGTCTCAGAGAAAAGCTCTTGTTTATGAAAATTTATTAAGAATTTAGACTGACAGTTCTTCCAAAGTGATTATTAACAGGTACACGAAGACGACACTTATGACTCTACATTGTATGCGATTTTAAAACGTCTTGGATCTCTCTACCTGCCTTTACATTTTTGACAAATAGTTTTGGACCATATATATATTGTTACGAATTTTCGGGGCAACCCGCTGTTCTGGGACTTAAAATAGTTCAAAATTCGTATTCGACGCTTCAAATAGTTAAATTTTGCTTTTATGTTGCATCAAAATCGGTCAACTAGAACCGGAGATACGGAGGTTTGTTTCCCATTGTTTTTCTATGACGGTTCTAGAAATCTCGAGAAATATCAGTCCTAGACCTTCGGCAACTTCACTTTTGGGTACTTATTTCTGGCGCCAAATGTGGCGATATTTCGCCAACAGTCGCCAAGCTTGGCGATATTTTGGTTATTTGGCGCGATTTTCTCAATGGGGCCTGAAAGTTGGTTTTCCTGCATTAAAAACGCTTAATAACCTAACATTTCTCTTCTATGACGTAATCAAAATTCACGCTTTATGTGTAATCCTCGAGAAATAGACTTTTCGCGAGGATTCTTGTAGCTTCTGTTTCGGGTATAAATATAAGCGTGTTTCAGAAGCCCCAGTTGAGTGTGGGTTGAGCTCTGAGTAAGTACGCTTGTTTTGCTCTGTTAATTCATAGTGCTATAGAAGCATTATTTTCGCATGCTTTTCGAAGCTGTTTTTAAAGTGCTGTGTGTAAATTCTTCATTGCTGTGTCCTAAGGGATTGTATACGATATCCCTTGAATATTTTCACTGAATTTTTGCCTGTGAAAGTGTTTCATTTTGTGTGAGAAATACAGCATTTGTGAGAGCTTCAGATCTAAGCGGACTGTTAAAAGCATATTACTGTTTGATTGTGCTTGCGAATTTTGCACAGCTGATTGTTCGACAAAGTTCTAGTAGCAATAAAGTTTTGTTCCATCCTGACCAGTGGACGTTTTACTAGAACTTTCTATACCAACTGGACTTTAGAACGACGAACCCCGGAAACAAGCAGGGGTTTCGGAAACAATATATATCTTGAACTGGAGAAATACACGTATAAGCACAGTACATGTTTTCGTAAAAATGCTTGTATACATTAAAAATTACGTGATATAAGCGTTTATTTAATAATTATTTGAGGGCTTATTTAAGGAAGTTAATATTTATTCATTTATCATATTTTTCCCTCCGTGCAGGGACGTAGCCAGAAATTTTTAATGGGGGGGGTTACGACTACTGCAACTCACATATATTCATACGTGTGTATGATAAGGGAGTGAAGAATATACATTTTGTATGGCAAAAAATTCTCATGGGGGGGTTATGACCCCCTAACCCCCCTTTGGCTACGCCCCTGCCTCCGTGTGATGCATTTGTATTTTTTCTGCTTCCATTTAATTTTAAGTGTTTTGAAAATCTGACTGTTAAGTACACTCATAAATATAGAAATAATAGTTTTAATCCAATATTTAAAAAATTTTTAAAAGTAACTATACTTCGGTCATTTATATTATGAAATTTTTTCGTTAATTTTGCGGTATTAATTGTCTTTTAGACATTTGAAACTGGTAAATGATCCAAATGGTCTTTACCATTTGCTATATATAAAATTATCTTCAAGATTCTGTAGTGACACCATTTGTGCTACATGCATCTTTTCTATTAAAGTCAAAATACGTAAGACATTTCAAAGGTTTTTGGCCTTTTCTGGACATAAATGTTTTAAAAGAAAAAAATTGAAGAGAGAAAAATTTAACAGCATATTGTCTTATATTAGTTCTTTGTACTTTAATATAACTTTTACCTATCTCCGTAAAATGTCAATTTGGAAGTTTGTTTATAAATTTTACTTATTGTGAAAAAAATACCCCCCCCCCTTCGGAACCCGAATGGTGTGTCGCCTTACAGATGAAAAAAATGTACCATTTAATTCCGTCAAATATTCTCTATTACTCTAAATAGTACATTTTGCATCAGGGAGGTAATATGTATATTAAAATAAAAGTTAAGTTCAATATAATGACTCTCTATATTTTACTTAATATTTTTTATCAGCATGTTAAAAAAGCTACAGCGTATACGCAATAACTTTCAATGAATAGCCAATAATTTAAAAGCTTTAAAAAATAGTCCCTCAGTACCACAGGGAAATTATAACAAACTCCAGCAATATGGGAAAACAAATATTAGATTATTTTTATATATTTTAATTTAAAAGATATATCATAAAAGAGCCCAACGATAGCGGTGCGCATTTTTTATTAGGTATTCTTTTTCTTATTAGTGAATGAATAGTTATGAATTAAACAGACATAAACAGAAGAACACCTAAATTTTGCTTTCACTAGAATCAGTTTGCTTAAAAAATGGTTTTACTCGGACTTATATATTTTTTTAAATGCCAGCATTAAATGCATCACAATTATTGTGCTTCCGATCTTAACTAGCCAAAAAGTGTCTATTGGTGTATTATGCTTTTATCAGTATTCTGAACAGTTGTATGTGAAGAGTTATTTTAAGTAATTATGAAGGAAAGCTTTTTATTTTCTAATTGCAATAGTTAAATTTTTTTATCGAATTGCAATCAAATTAATTCATGTGATTACTTAAGAAAACAGTTTTGATTGTTGGATTTTTTTTTTGCAAGATTTTGATAGTAATAAAAAAACACGACATTATCAATTTCTTTATTAAATACATATCGCAAAATGTAAGTAAATGAAGTTGTAATATCATGTATGAATCTCAAACCGTATATTTTTGAATAAAATTTTAAATTTAAATGTTTTACTCGAAAATTCTTACGCCGTTCTCTTTCAAGATATATTTAAGCTATTCAGTTAAAATTTCTATCCATTAAAAGATACGCCAGAATATTTTCTTAGAAAATACCTAGAGAAATATATACAGAGAATTTTAAGAAAATAACTTTCGTTTAAGCCGTTTTTCTTTCAATAACAACTTTCTCTCTTTATTCGACTGTACTAGTCTTATAAAATTGTGTGTTCTTTATGAAATTACAGGTGAATTGGGTGTACAAAACAGTGATAAAAAGACATAATATATAGCGGCAAAATTCAATTATCAGTTTATCATTTTTTAAATTCTATTGATAATGATTATAAATTTAATAATGATTTTAAGTTTAATAATGATTAAGTTTAATAATGATTTTTGGCTCATCCATTAACTTTATATGATCTTTAAATATTCACCTTTACCAGTTATTTCAAAGCTAACCAGTCCTTTGTTAAACAACCTGTAACTTTACTAAGCTTAATAACCGAAGGCTGAAGTGTGAAGATCCCGCTTTCTGGCCTATCGTGCAGCTGTCGATCTAACGGTCTAGAGTTTTGGTCGGTTTTCTTCATATGTAGCGTGAATACGAGTTAAAAAGACAAAGTTAAAAAAGACGCGTTAAAAAGGCGCCCTCCGACTAAGGAAACACTAACCTTGGCAGATAGCCCATGCGTAGCTTCTCCATATTACGACGCTACTTAATAATAAATTTAATTGAATTAACATACATAAGTACTAATAGAACAATGGACACTTCGTTTCGCTTAGTACTTATGTACTTAAGTACTTTACTATTTCCAACAATTTATTTGAAGATTTCTTCACACAGTTTATTCATCGTTTATCAACAAAATATCCTTCCCAGTTGTGGTATGACATTTTGCTAAATCTCATTTCATTAGAATCTCACACCGGCTTTCCAATTTTTATGTGTTGAAAAGTTGCATTTAAAAACAAATCTGAGCTACCGACATTTTGACATTAAACACGATTTAATGAATTATGTTTAAACAATTAAAATTAAAATTTTATGAAATTTTAACTTTTTTGATCTGGTTCATTATCGCTTTACTCAATAGTCTTGTGACTATATTTTCACTAATTATACGTCTTACAAATACATTTGGAACACACTACATGAGTACACAGATAATTAACATGTATGCTTACATACGTGTGCTCAGAACACCAGACACTAATTAATTGCAAATACTGGAATCTAGTTAAATACTATTTTTAATGTATAATTTCTGGATATTTTAAATAAATAGAGAATAAAAAAAAATGTTTTTTCAGTTCACTTAATAAATGCTTAATGTGGTTCTAACAACAACGAATATTGATAGAACATTGCTTCAAATGTTAAAAAGGAAGACTTCTAATCCATTTAAGACCCTTTTAAACAAACTAATAACGTAACCTTCACTTTTTTATATAAATGATCCTAAGTATAATGTTGGTAATATATACATTTAATATATATTACCAACATTATATATTAAATTTATATATTACCAACATGGTATAATATTTAATTGTGTATGATAACATGTTGATGAAACATTTATCCGCAAGGTATTTTTTTGCATTATGTGAATACATACAGCCTTGGAAATATATCTGGATAAAGTATATTATCCAAATTTTCTACTAAGCTAAAAAAAAATTTTAACACAATATTTTTTCGTAATTTTCTCAGTAACTTTGTATTTAAATGACAAAACTGTCATTCTGTAATAACATTATGTCAAGGTGTTCTTAGAGAGATTATATTGCTTACATGGGAGTTAATTACTCTAGGAACATAAAATAAGCATAAAGAGGTACATAAATCAAGTATAAAGAATTTTACAATTCATGCAAGTTTGAGAAAAGACTAGTTGCCTTTATGTCAAAATCTGTAGAAGGTTTTCTTTAAAACATTTTAATCTTCTTCGTAATTTACAGAAGATATTTAAAAGATTATTTTAAAATTATAAAGCTCTTGCAAAAGCAGATTGTTTATAGAGAATTTCAGGGGAAAAAAATCATATATAATTTATCATAAGCGAACATAAAGATTTTAATTTAAAAAAGCGGATGTACATTTTAATTAAATTTTATAAAACAGTTGAGTCATGAAAAATGCTTTTTACATATTTCTTCGGAATTAATGGTTTTAAAATTTTGAGATTTTTTTAACCTTCAAACTATGCTCTTTGTTTAATAGGTACTTATCAAGAAGAACAAATTATGTTACTATAGATTATTGTGATCGTTTGATATGTACAACTACGGAAACAAACGCCCACTTGCGCTTTATTCGGCATTGGTCATGGTACAGTAAAGTTAAATATACCAATCGTTTACGATTGACGTACACTTAAATTGGATATACATAAAAATTGAATGAGGGGTTATCTCCATATTAAAATTCACACCAACTATTTTTTCCAAACCCTAGATTTCACTTCATATTTCAAACATTTAGCTCATTTTAACCCCGGATACCAAATTTCAATAAATTTGAACTAATAATGAATGAGTTATGAGCTTCCAAAATCCCTCTCCCCCTATGTTAAAATATTTTTTCATACCTCATATAATATTGATAGTAAGAAGCTGATTTGCATTCGTACTATTACAAATGAACGACCCAAACATAATTTACTATTATTATAATCTATATAAATAAAATTAGACTTTTGTCTGGTACATTTCTTGGAATTCAAAAATTTTGCGATTTCTATCCGTTTCAAGCACCCGGGAACCCGATGCGACCCTCAAAAAAAAGTTTGTCTGTCTGTCATTCTGTCCTTCTGTCGTTCTGTCATTCTGTCGTTCTGTCCTTCTGTCGTTCTGTCATGCTGTCCGTGACGCTTTTTTTGTTTAAGCATCACGTAAAAACGACTGAAGCGAATGATATGAAATTGGGTGTCATGATAGGTGGTCACTCAACTTAAAACATAGGCGTCGAATTTTTAAAAAATCTTGATTTTGAGATTTTGCGAAAATCCTTTCTATCTGCGTAAATTTGTGTTCAAGCATCACGTAAAAACGACTGAAGCGAATGATATGAAATAGGGTGTCATGATAGGTGGTCACTGAACTTAAAACATAGGCGTCCAATTTTTAAAAAAATCTTGATTGGATTTTGAGATTTTGGGAAAATCCTTTCTATCTGCGTAAATTTGTCTTCAAGCATCACGTAAAAACGACTGAAGCGAATGATATGAAATTTAGTGTCATGATAGGTGCTCACTCAACTTAAAACATAGGCTTCGAATTAAAAAAAAATCTTGATTAGATTTTGAGATTTTGCGAAAATCATTTCAAACTGCGTAAATTTGTGTTCGAACATCACGTAATAACTGCAAAGGTGAAAAAATGATATCTGGTGAAATGATAGGTGGCTACTCACCTTAAACTATAAGCATCTAATTAAAAAATATCGATCCGATTTCGAGATTTTGTGAAAATCGTTTAAAACTGAGTGAATCTTTGTTCCCCATTACGTAATAACGACTAAAGCGAATGATATGAAATTGGGTCACATGATAGATGGTTGCTCAACATAAACTATAGGTGTCCAATTTTTAAAACATTTGTATTAGATTTTGAGATTTTGTGAAAATTCTCTCAAAATACGTTTCTATTTCCTCAAACATCACGTAATAACGACTAATACGAATTATACGAAATTTAGTGATATGATAGGTAGTTGCTAATCTTAATTTATAGGCGTTGAATTTTTAAAATATTTTGATTACATTTTGAGATTCTGCAAAAATCGTTTTAGAATGCTGAAATTTTGTTTAAGCCTCACGAAATAAAGACTGCAGGGAATGAAACGAAATTGGGTGACATGATAGGTTGTCACTCAACTTAAATTCTAAGCTTCAAATTTTTCAAAAATGTTGATTAGATTTTGAGATTTTGCGAAAATTATTTCAATATGCGTAAAAATTCGTTCGCGCATTCCATAATTACTACTAAAGCGAATGAAATGATATTACTTAGTGACTCTCTAACCTGTAATATTTTAACAATACATAAAAATTATAACTTCGCTTTCTTTACTTTGGCAACATACAACATCCATTCTGTGTACTCCTACAATGCTGACGAAAGTTCTTGCTTTTTGGAAATTTGCATTCACTAACCCGTCAAGGACGGGTACTTCAGCTAGTTTTTTATAAAATTAATATTAATTATGGATTATTAAATTAATATTCAAAAAAATTATGAATGGCGACCTAGCCAATTTCGTTGGAAATAGATTCAGAAAGTAATATTATTTGGCTGTGCAAAATTTCAAATTTTTACATTCAGTAGATTAATTTATATTACATAAAATGTGTTATTTTCATGAATTAAGGAACCATATATAAATTTATTAAGTGACATTTTTATTCTTTTGAGAATTGCTTAAAATGAACGTAAATTAAATATCTTTTGCGCAAAAGTAGAAAAAAAACGGTATTAAAAAATAGCAAATTTTGAAGCAAATAAATTGGAGGTTTGTATACTTTGTTGTGATTTTATAAAGCGTTTATTGTTGCGTCCGCTATTCCCCCCTGTGTATAGAATTAGAAGCAGATGTATGTCATTCAATACAATGTCCTTTTTCTGAAAAATTAACATCCTCAACATTCCAGGCATGAATTTGACCTTTTTTTAATATCTGAAACATCAAGTCTTTAGACTTCCCTTAACTTTACATTCACTGTTCTAAATTAAGCATTCACTGTTCTAAAAAGTTTCTGAAATAAATGGTCATTGTCTGGCAGCAATGTTGCCGGAAAATAACCGTAATTTTCATTTCCGGTGTCGGAGAAAACGGTTAATGTCCGTTCACATGTTATCTTACGAAACGGTTTCTCTCCGTTATTTTCAGTCACAGAATCAGGTTTTTTTTCCGTTATTTTCAGTCGCAGAATCAGTTTTCCCCCCCCGTTATTTTCAGGTAGGAATGTCTTTTTTTCCCTTTAAGAGAAAGGTGTCCCCCCCCCCCTATATCACAAAGAAGGATTTTAAGCATTATTTAAAATTATGGAATCAGGATTTTTATCCTAATTGAAATATATTATGCCTTATTTTTCAATAAGCGACATTATTGGATAAAACTGGGTACCTACATACTTCCAAAAAATATTTTGTTTACCCTAGAGCCTAGAATATAATTTTTAGATATTAAAAAATAGTCATTTTTGAAACCAACGTTCTAATTCATTCAAGTACATTGTAATACATCAAATTGAAATTGAAGCACTTTATTTATGTAGTTATTTTACACGTGAGAAAATGCTGTCCTAGTCCAACTTTTTCATACATATATGTTTGTAGGTAGATGGATACACAACGTTAACAAAGTTTTTACGCATTCTTAGTTGTTAAAATATAAAATTCGTTTTTTGTAACTGCACCACCAGCATCAATGATAATAACTTTTTTTGTTGGGGGGGGGGGGATGGAGGTGGTCTGGTGGTAAAACACCAGAGTTGTTTTATAAAAGTGTACATACATGTACAGCTGCGGAAAAAAAAGGCCCACTTGTACTTTTTTCGGCCGTCGTTCGTCGTACAGCAAAGAGTCAGATACCAATCGTTTACGATTGACGTACACTTTAATTTGCTATGCATAAAAATTGCATAAGGGGCCATCTACATATTAAAATTCGCACGATCTTTTTTTTTCTCAATAGCAACCCCTAGATTTCACTTCATATTTCAAAAATTTAGCTCATTTTAACCCCGGACACCAATTTTCAATAAATTTGGACTGAAAATGAGTGAGTTATGAGCACCCAAAATCCCCCTCCCCCTATGTTAAAATATTTTTTCATACTTCAATTCATATCTCATATAAAACTGATAGCAAGAAGCTGATTTTTATTCGTACTATTAGAACTAAACAACCCAAACATAATTTAATGTTTTTATGATTTTTAATAAATTATTAATATGAATTATGAATTATTAAATTAATATTCAAAAAAATTATGAATAGCGACCTAGCCAAATTTCGATGGAAATAGATGTAGAAAGTAATATTACATGGCTGTGCAAAATTTCAAATTTTTACGTTCAGTAGTTTAATTTATATTAAATAAAATGTGTTATTTTCATGAGTTAAGGGACCATATATAAATTTATTAAGTGAAAATGTTTTGAAAATTGCATAAAATAAACGTAAATTAGATTTATTTTTTGCAAAAACACAGTAAAAGATACCAATATTAAAAAATATCAAATTTTGAAGCAAATAAATTAGAGGTTTTTACAGTTTGATGGTGATTCTATAAAGCGTGTATTGTTGCGTCCGCTGCCATATTCCCCCAAATAAAATGTTTTCCAGCTATAGAATTAGATGCAGTAGATGTATGTCTTCTACAACGTCCTATTTCTGAAAAACTAACATTCTCAACTTTCCAGGCATGAATGTGACCTTTTTAATATCGGAAACATTAGGACTTCCCCATACTTTATCAAACATTCAAAATCACGTTTTTCTGTCTAAATTTTCATTTAACTATAAATTAAAATACCGCCAAAGTCTTAAGAATATTGCACATTGCAGACGATAGTATTAAATGAAGAAAGTGAAATAACAAACGTAGTGATAATATTGGTCGGGAAAAAAGTAATTGCGTTTTTTACATGAAATTCAAACAAATAAATTTTCTATCAGGAAATCATTCTTCAAGTTCGACCATAGCTGAGTAATATTCATGCTTATAGTCAGAAGAGCAGAGAGCAGCCTCTAACTCCTGCCAACATTTCACCTCTCTAAGAGAACCATCAACGGAAATACTCAATAACAATTTCAAAATTACAAAGATTTTCAAAATCGTGAGCAGTCATTTTGCATTTTTCCCTTAAATCATGTGTATCGAAAATTATGTCCCTTAATCATGTGTCCCTTAAAAACGTGCAAAAATTAATTCGCAATATCTCCGGAAATTATCGTAGAAAATTGGTGAAAATAATATTAATTTCTTTTAACTCTCGCGAGCGAAATTAGTGAAAGGCGAAAAGTTCGGAACCTACAAATAGCGCTTTTCAATTTGCAGAAAGTCCCTTAAAAACGTGCAAAAATTAATTCGCAATATCTCCGGAAATTATCGTAGAAAATTGGTGAAAATTTATATTTAGGGTAATTTGAAGGTTTTCTTTCGTTTAAGAAAGTCAAAATACGGGGTTGCCATTGAGAAAAACGACGTTGGTGCAGAATTAAATATGAATACGACCCCTTATGCAAATTATAGTAATAGTAAATTAAAGTATGCGTTATTTGCAGACGAATGGTATATATAACTTTGCTATACGACGAACGACGGCGAAATAAAGAGCAAGTGGGACTTTTTTTTTTCCGCAGCTGTACATATAATATTATAAATAGTGCACAGATAAAAATATGTTTTAATTATTCTTTTTCTTCATTTTTTATTATCAGAACTGTAATCTACGATTATTAACCCGAGAAAATAAATATTAAATCAAAGCAAACACATTACATATATCTTAATGCACTGCACAAAATATTTTTTTTAATAAATAGAATATAATTTCATTATAGTCTCTAGTTATAAAAACGAATTCACAGTACATTTAGAATACAGAAATGCAATCATGGTTAAACCAGCTGTGAGATATAATTAAAGCAGCAACCAAATTTATTTACATGAAAAGGGTAAAATAGTACTTTCTCACTTCTTTGACTGGAGATCTTATAACTTCATTTGTTTTACAACAGCTACGAGATTTTTATGTTTCTGAGGAGTGCAAATAATTTTTTCAGCGATTATAAGCGGAGTCCGCACTCCAGGTGGAGTATAGCTCTGGACCCGTACAACACGGATTCCCATAACAAAATATCTTCGGTGTTATGAGGGGGAAGGGGTCTGCTGTAGTGTTAAGTTCAAATTTTTATGTACCAATGAACATGCAAGAACCAAGCAATGTGTAGCTCAGTAACATTCTATCTGATCCAATCTTCGGGTTTTGTATGTTGAAATTATGTCTGTTGGAATTTAATTGTATATATTTAACTGTAATTTTATCCAATAGATGGCGTTGCCTGCCCAGTATCCTGAAGTTGATATCTTTTAGTTATCTTATGTTTTCAGAGTGGCAACGTCTTTTGAATGTCCACATATGCGGCTGAATCAATGTATAAAAGGCTTTTGCGGTATTTCGATGTATGCAATCAATGGAATCTGGAAAGCAGTTTTGTCTGCTAATGCAATGTAATTTTAAGAAGTTAATAAATGAGTTAAAGTTGATTTACCTTGTCATGAATTTAAAGATGCCTATAGTTATCATTGGTATAGGGGAAAAGGCTTTTCAAAAGAAGGAAGCAAGCTTTTAAAGGAATTGACGGTCGAGCAAGCTTCAATGTCTTTTTTACGAATAAGCCTTATTAGGGGCCGAATGCCTCATGCGAAAAGCGAGCGTGCGAGTCTGGGGGCCTTGGCCCCTAGTTTTACATTAAATTCAAACAAATAAATTTTCAATCATGAAACCATTCTTTAATTTGATTCATGCTTGTAGTCAGAAGAACAGACAACAGATTCTCACTCCTCGGAACATTTCGCCTGTCTAAGAGAACCTTCAAATGCTCAATAAACTTTCAAATTTAGAAAGATTTTCAACATCGTAAGCAGTCTTTTTGCAATTTTACTTTAAATCATCAATATGAAAGTTTTGGAGCTACGGTTCATTTGAACCACTGACTAAATACTGTAAATTCTATCCCTGATAATCTCAGTACAAAAATCTTCAAGACTAGAAACAGTATTACAGTTATTAGAGTTGTTGTCTAGAGTGTTGTTTTTAAGTTTACAATTACTATATATAAATATATTTTACTAAATAAAATGTTAAACAGTAACGGTCTTGATATAATTTATTTGTTTGTTACACAGGTCCAATTTTATTACGTAGATGGATTAAAAAGCATTTATCCGAATGCAGGATTAGCTTGATTAACTAGCCTTGGTAGAAATAACGTCCCTGCCAAAGCGTATCTAATTCTGAAGCGTAGTCACTCCAATGGGCGTTTTTGCGCCTCGATAGCTAACGCCACCTAGGCATCCGGCACATGAACTAATGTCCTGGGAGCCTTCTCGCGCATGCGCTCTGATCAAAAAACCATGCTTGCACCATCAAAGCACTTTGTTGCACATGGTATACTTGTGGTGCGCGGTTTATATGATTATTTCCCGGGATTTTTTCTATGATTTCTATTCCAATGAGGTCTTGATTGTGTTATATTTCATTGTAATAATTATAGTTATGGTAACCTCTATTCTCTAATCAAGTAGAAAGTCAGTTTGCTAGTTAAAATGCCGTATTATTGTGCATTTCCAACGTGTTCGAATAACGCCAAAAGTGGTGGGAAGCGATTTTACCGATTTCCAAAAAACGAAGAAGGGTAAGTTAACTTTATTAATTTTAATCTTCAACATTATTATTGATTAATTATTTATAATCGTTATTTAACATGCCTTTGTCATTTTTATTTCGGAATTGGTAGTATTGAAGAGTACTCTGCACATTGCACATGCTAGAAAGTAAACTGCTTTAACTACTGTTGATTTGTTACTTAATTTTGAAATTAAAAAAATCTCTTAATTTTTGCATGTTGATAATTTTTCTTTATTTAACATACATGAACGTTATATCATTTTCACTAATTGTATCCTTATTAATGTATTTTATCTGTTGCACCTTACTCTTTTTCACATTCAAAAATCATTTAAAATCTGATCATGAATTATTAATTGTTTTTTATCGAAAGGTGATATGTAACGGTGCTATTTTGTCCTTATACTTTCATATTTTATTTGATAATTGATTCCACAGTTTTTGAAATTTGTCCAGAATAAATTTGGTTAACCAGATGTACACTTAAAATTTAGCTAGGTGAACAATTTGTTTTTATATGTATATACAGGGATGAGATTCTTTAGCTTTTAGGCTGATTTCAGTTTTTTGTGAATTGAGAGAAATTCACTTTTTGTCTTTTTTTCTCTGAAAATTCTGCTTTTTTTGTGGATTTCTGATAGTAGTTATTAATTAACTGCAATATTTTTATCCTGTAGCATGTTCTGATGTTTTACTTCTTAAATCTTTTTTCCACATGTATTAAAAACAATTATCTTATGTAGAACTTATTTGCTCTCGTTTGATTTCAGTCTTTTTGCTTTTTCGCCAATCTCATCCCTGTATATAAAACAAACTGTTTATGCATATAAAATCTGTTTAAAAAATTCACATAACTCAATCTTTTGTTTAGTTACGATCAGTTATTGTCTGGCATAAATGCTCACAATACTGTTGAATTATCCTATTGTTTTTCCTGTGTGTGCGGTCGTGTTTCAAGTATTTAGTAATTTGTAAAAAAAAAAAAAACTATAAATACATATTTAGAATTCTGTTAGCAAGGTAGGCAGCTGTCAGCGCCTAATTTTATTGATATTAATCTTCAACATTATTATTGATTAATTCTTTATAATCATTATTTAACATGCCTTTGTCATTTTTATTTCGGAATGGGTAGTATAGAAGAGTACTCTGCACATTGCACATGCTAGACACACATTTGACACATGCTAGAAATTAAACTACTTTATCTACTGTTGATTTATTACTTAATTTTGAAATTTAAAAAAAATCTCAATTTTAGCATGTTGATAATTTTGCTGCATTTAACATACATAAACGTCGTATCATTTTTACTAATTGTATCCTTATTATTGTATTTTATCTTTTGCACCTTACTCTATTTCACATTCAAAAATCATTTAAAATCTAATCATGAATTATTAATTGTTTTTATCTGGAGGTGATATGTAAAGGTGTTATTATGTCATTATATTTTCGTATTTTATTCGATAATTAAGTGATTGCACAGTATTTTGAAATTTGCCCAGAATAAATTTGGTTAACCAGAGGTACACTTAAAATTTAGCTAGGTGAACAATTTCTTTTTATATGTATATAAAACAAACTGTTTAGGCATATAAAATCTGTTTAAAAAATTGAAAGAAACCATTCACTTAACTCAATCTTCAGTTACGATCAGTTATTGTCTGGCATAGAACGGTTTGGGGACAATCTTTGAGTACCACATTGAATTAAAATATAAAACCTGTACATTTATAATGCAAAAACAATTGAGGAGGAAAAGGAGATCAGACACCATCTTCCGAAGAGAAAAATCAAATTATCCTTTTAGCATTTGCTAAAGCTTTTTTCTTATTTTAGCTTTTCTGCTAAAAAATTTTTGAGCTCAACTTAAACCCTGCCTTTTTTTTTGTATAAATTGGCTTGCCTCTAAGTTTTGTACTTTAAAATAGTTTTAAAATCAGTATTAAAGTTATTTTTAGGGATGCATACTTTATTAATGTATTGTAACACGAGTACAGTAACATATACTGATCAAAGTCCTTATCTGATTTAGCACTGAATTTTTTGCTCACATGAGCAGGCCCGGACTGGGAGGGTAGGGGCCCGCCCATCTCAAGAGAAGGGGGGGGCTGGGTTATTGTATAACCGATAAATTTTAGGATGTGTTAACTTTCGGGGTATGGGGGAGGTATGGTGTTATTAATTAATTATGATTGATAATTAATTAATTCATAAAATATTGATCTATTAATTAATATGCGTCATTCGTATTAATTAATCCCTTGTTCATTCGGGAATCCTCTCTCTAAACATTTTGAGAACTAAATATAAAATAAAGTGTTATGAAGCCTTTTGGGGCTGAAATGCAGCGGCAAAAATTTTTTCTGTGTCAAACTTCATTAAGTGCTATCAGTGTAGCACTTTTTTTATATTCTTTTTTCTGTGTGGGGGCCCACCCGTCTGCAAACAGTTAGACACACTGGAAAGTCCAGGCCTCAGGGTTGGCTTTCTACCGGTAAAAACTGGTTTTTACCAGGGCATGGTAAAAACTAGGTTTTTACCGGTAAAAACCTGGGGAAAAGGGGTAAAAACCTAATGATACAAAAAACTCCCTGAGTCATAAACTGTATATTAATGCTATTTATAAAACTGTATTTTCATGTAATTGATGTAGATATATCATCATCAGGACATCTTGATAATGCAAACTACATTATGTGATTGTGCAAACTACATTATCTAATAAGTAATATTTGTAAGCATTTGGTTTTCAATTAAATGGTTAAGATAAGTTCAGTGAAATAAAAGTATATTTACAATTTTTCTTTAAGTAAAAATTATTAAACTAGCCTGCATTACATAATTGTAATAAATTTGTAATGTGCCTTCTCATAATAATAGTATTAATAAGTTTCATAATGATAAATGTACATTATCTATAAATTTGAATTCTTGTAAGATGAAAACATGGATGAAAGTTTTCAGTGTTTATTAAATTCCTCAAAATGAACTATTTTCATATAGCATTCTTTTACTTACCAAATCAGACAGTGGATTAGGTGAATATTGTTATATGGAAATGGAAATAGTGATATTAAATGTCCTTAACTTTTATCCCTGAGAAAATGAAAAAATAGCAGATAATCTTAATTGTTTGCTTGTGGATTAAGGCCGATTGACTGCACTAGGGTCCCAGTCCTATAGGGGAATACCTTCCTATTTCTAAGGGATCCTAGCCAGTATTTATGTGTGGTTTCTGAAAAAAAAAAAAAAAACACGGAAAACTCCAAACAGCTAGATCAACAGGCAGGAACCTGGAAACTCCCACCCCCATTTCGAGAGCAGAACCTCTCAGCCATTGGTGGAGAGATAAATCTTCAAAAAAGTGACAAAAAATAGTCAAACTAATAAGTTTTTCTCAAAGGTTGTAAAAACCCTGGTAAAAACATGTTTTTCCAAAGACGGTAAAAACCGGTAAATACCATCAGACGGTAAATACCGCCCAACCCTGCCGGGCCTGCACATGAGAATAGTTATATATTCATTTTTCAAACATTAAAGTAAATATGATGCTATTTAACTTAAAAACATCGAACTCACTACAAAGTAATTCAAAAATCTTCAATCATTGGTCCATTATTTAGTGTAAAAAAAATTTCTGTGGATTAAGCAACCTAGTTGTACAGCTAATGTAAACTGGGCAAACACTGGCCCTTATTAAAAAACTTCTGTAGATTTACCAACCCATATAAGATAATGAGCCTTTTTGATCAACTTTTATTAGACTTCAGCTCGATCTTTGAATAATATGTAATCCATTAAGGATCAGCACCTGGGGAGAATGAAGCACAGTCACAGACCCAAACGAACAATTTTTATGAATTTTTTAATACTAAGAGTTGTAAAAAATTCCTTATGATCATTCCATTTTCAAATTATGCATACGCAACACTGGGCTTACCATGTTACTCGGAGTTCTGTACTTGGATAGGATGCCGGGCTGATAGGAGAGGAATAATTACGTTGTGCATATGGGATTCTGGTCAAGAATAGGTTAAAACTGCTTTTTACTCCTTATTTGTTCCACTGTAACTTTTTCTGTCTTCAGACTCATTTAAAAAATATGTTGCATGAACTGTGTAATGATTCATTTTTTCATGAATGCTAATCATGTCATGTTCATTTAATTTGATTTCTAAATTTTGTTAATTGCAGGTGTCAGCAATGGATGAGAATTGTAAATAATCCGAAACATTTTGGGAAAACACCTGCCAAATTTAATCAGTCATATAGAGTCTGTGAAGACCATTTCAGTGCATGGTGTTTCATGAATCCCAATGATAAAACTTCATTAGTGCACAATGCAGTCCCAGGTTGTCCAGAGAGACGAACATTGAGAGAAACTCAGGAATCAACTGCTGTTGTTCCTGTAATCCAAGTCTTCTCAAAAACTAGTATTGATGTCGTCTTTATGCCTTTCTGCAATATCTCATGGAAGTTCCTGGTCATCACTATTCCCCAGAAACTTAGCGAACATCCTGGACAAAGTTGGTCTTCCTTCACGGATATCTCTTTTTGAACTCAAGAAGCAAGTTCCCTATTTCTGCATTGTATTTGAGCCAGCCATTATCATTTATAAATATGCCTTATTCGAAAACAGTTATTTATTATTTGTGCAAGTCTTCTCAAAAACTAGTGTTGATGTCGTCTTTATGCTTTTCTGCAATATCTGATGAAAGCTCCTGGTCCATCCTATTACCCATAAAGTCTGCTAACATCCTCCACAAAGTTAGTTCGCTTTCACTGGTATCTAATTCTTTGAATTCCAGAAGCAAGTTGTCTCTTTCTGCATTGTGTTCTAGCCATCCATTATCATTTGTAAATATGCCTTATTTGAAAAGAGTGCCTCTTTATTTGTGCAAGTCTTCTTAAAAACTAGCATGGATGTCGTCTTTACGCCTTTCTGCAATATCTCATGGAAGTTCCTAGTCTTCCCTGTTCTCCAGAAACTTTGCTACCATCCTGGACAAAGTTGGTCTTCCTTCACGGATATCTCTTTTTGAACTCAAGAAGCAAGTTCTCTATTTCTGCATTGTATTCGAGCCAACTATTATCATTTGTAAATATGCCTAATTTAAAAACAGTTACTCATTTTTTGTGCAAGTCTTCTCAAGAACATGCATTGATCTTGTCTTTATGCCTTTCTGCAATATATGATGAAAGTTCTTGGTCTTAAGTTTGCAAACATCCGCAACAAAGTTTGTCTGCCTTCATTTTTTTCTCCTGCGTTGAATTCAAGAAGCAAGTTCTGTATTTCTGCATTGTGTTCGAGCCAGCCATTATCATTTGTAAATATGCCTTATTTGAAAACAGTACCTCATTATTTGTGCAAGTCTTCTCAAAAACTAGTATTGATGTCGTCTTTACGCCTTTCTGCAATATCTCATGGAACTTCCTGGTCATCACTGTTCCCCAGAAACTTTGCGAACATCCTGGACAAAGTTGGTCTTCCTTCATGGATATCTCTTTTTGAACTTAAGAAGCAAGTTCCCTATTTCTGCATTGTATTTAAGCCAGCCATTATCATTTGTAAATATGCCTTATTCGAAAACAGTTACTCATTTTTTGTGCAAGTCTTCTCAAGAACATGTATTGATCTTGTCTTTATGCCTTTCTGCAATATCTGATGAAAGTTCTTGGTCTTAAGTTTGCAAATATCCTCAACAAAGTTGTCTGCCTTCGCCTTCATTTTTTGCTTCCTGCTTTGAATTCCAGAAGCAAGTTGTCTATTTCTGCATTGTGTTCAAACCAGCCATTATCATTTGTAAATATGCCTTATTCGAAAACAGTTACTCATTATTTGTGCAAGTCTTCTCAAAAACTAGTGTTGATGTCGTCTTTATGCTTTTCTGCAATATCTGATGTTCAAAAACTCAGTTCTTGGTCTTAAGCTTTCAAACATCCTTAACAAAGTTTGTCTGCCTTCATTTTTTTCTCCTGCTTTGAATTCCAGAAGCAAGGTGTCTATTTATGGATTGTGTTCCAGCCAGCCATTATCATTTGTAAATATATCTTGTTTTGGAACATTTCCTGATAATTTGTGCAAGTCTTCTGAAGAGCTTGTTTTGATGTCGTCTTTATTCCTTTCTCCAATATCTGATGAAAGTTCCTGGTCCACCCTATTACCCAGAAAGTCTGCTAACATCCTCCACAAAGTTAGTCCGCCTTCACTGGTATCTACTTCTTTGAACTTCTTTGAAGCAAGTTCTCTATTTCTGCATTGTTTTTCAGCCAGCCATTATCATTTTTAAATATGCCTTATTTGAAAACAGAACCTCATTATTTGTGCAAGTCTTCTCAAAAACTTGTATTGATGCCGTCTTTATGCCTTTCTGCAATATCTGATGAAAGCTCCTGGTCTTTCCTGTTCCCCAGAAAGTCTGCGAACCACCTCAACAAAGTTAGTCCGCCTTCACCGGTATCTAATTCTTTGAATTCCAGAAGCAAGTTGTCTCTTCCTGCATTGTGTTCCACCCAGCCTTTATCATTTGTAAATGTATATGTTTTTAAAAACAGTCTCTGAATTATTGTGTAAGTCTTGTCAAGAACTTGTATTGATGTCATCGTTAGACCTTTCTGCAATTCCAAAATATGGTTCTTCATTTCTGCTCTGTGTTTCACACAGCCTTTATCATTTTTAACTGTATGTTATTTTGAAGCCAAATGATTTTGTACTTAGGTAAGTATATATTTTTAAAAAATTTTAATCTGTTATTTTCCTTTCTGAAACATTACCGCAGCATATTTCATTGTTTTCAAAGTTCTACATGTAAAGAGTCGAAATTACCTGTCTGCGGGGCCATATTTCCTCTTTGGCATTTTCATCAGGTACAAGAAGAGAAAAAATAAAATTAAGGGAATATACGGGAAAAAATAAAATTAAGGAAAATATGGTTCTTCATTTCTGCTCAGTGTTTCACACAGCCTTTATCATTTGTAACTGTATGTTATTTTGAAGCCATTTCCGAAATTTTTTGTACTTAGGTAAGTATACAGTTAAAAAAAAATTTAATCTGTTAGTTTCCTTTCTGAAACATATTACAGCAGCATATTTCATTGTTGTCAAAGTTCTACAGAGTCGAAATTACCTGTCTGCGGGGCCATATTTCCTCTTTGGCATTTTCATCAGGCACAAGAAGAGAGAAAATAAAATTAAGGGAATATATGGCAAAAAATAAAATTAAGGAAAATATGGTTCTTCTTTTCTGCTTAGTGTTTCACACAGCCTTTATCAATTGTAACACAACTGTATGTTATTTTGAAGCCATTTCCGAAATGTTTTTGTACTTAGGTAAGTATACATTTTTTAAAAATTTTAATCTGTTAGTTTCCTTTCTGAAACATATTACACCAGCATATTTCATTGTTGTCAGAGTTGTACCTGTAAAACATCGAAAGTACTTGTCTGCTGGGCCATTTTTCCTCTTTGGCAAAAACATCAGGCACAAAAAGAGAAAAAATAAAATTAAAGGAATATATCATCTCCTAGCAACTTATGAATGCATTGTGTTTGTAAGCAGTGCAGTTTATCTGTCTAATGATGATTCAAAAGTATTGTTTATGGGTGCAGAGAAAGACACTGATAGAGTACACAAGTATCCCCTCCCTTTGTCAAGATTTCCAGCATATTCATTTTATTTTGAAATATGTGCAAGAATTTCCACAGACAAAGTTTTGTTAATGAGTATACCGAAGTAAAATGCACTTCATGATGCATTAAAACTTTGCAAACTGAAAATATAATTTAAATTATTCAATTGGGATTTATATTCTTTTTCGCATACTTACGGAAAAAATAAACTGTAATACTTTTATCATGTAGCATGTTCTGATGTTTAACTAGTTAAAACATTTTTCACATGTATGTTATATACAAATAAAATCACCCCTGCAAATACTTTGCTTGTGTATATCACTCTTTTATCTTTTTTCCAATCTCATCCCGGTCCTGTGTTCCAATTTAGTACAAAAAAAAGGGGGGGTTGGGGGAGATTTTAAAATTCAAAGTTTATACTTAAATTAATCCAATTTTAATATAACATCCTCTTTTATATTGAGCAACATTTCAATACCATCCTCATTAGTATTTTTTTCCCAAAACTATGTGATTTAGCAATAGTCATAAAGTATTATGCAATTTTTAGTTTTCCACCCATGTTTCTATTGCCATGAACAACTTAGAATAATAGTCTATGTATTAGTATGTGTATAATTATAGTACATGTGTGTTTCTACAGTATTGTGAGCAAATCATGTCTGCAACAAATTGATCATATGTAAGAAGAAGAAAGAATTAGTTTTTTTTTTAAAGCAGTGTTATATTGTTTACTAAAAATAAAACTGTTCACCTTCATCAGTATTTAAGTTAGTCGCAAACACAAAATTCACATATACAATATGCACAATATTCTGGAATCGCCCATATATGAGTCATCTTGGAAATTGTATATTTTTCTGATATGCTGTGTGTTAACTTCCAAATGCATCTGTGTAATTTTTTATTAGGAAATGCTGTCTTTTTGATATTTTATCATTATCAATAATAATAAAGCACAATTTTTCTGTTATAAAAATCTGTTTGTCGACTTTGTTGGTAATTAAATTTTTTTTGATGTATCTTAATCTCAATCAATAATTTGATATATGTATGTATTAGACATCACCTATTTATGTAAAAATGTCTGTGAATAAATATCTTTTTGTCAAGATTATCCGTGCTGTACTTTTTGAATGAGTATAAATCTGCAGTTTTGTTTTATATTTATCTCTTTTATTCATATAATTGTTGGTTAAAAATTCCAAAGATCCTAAAGTATGGTTCATCAAGAATACCGATATAAGATTCTGAAGTAGGGTTCATCAGCTATAATTGTCTTCAGGTTGTATTTTTCCTCTTGTCTTTACTTATAAGGGCACACAGCGTACTCAACTGTTAACAAGGCTCGTGACTGGAAATAAATGTGGATAACTAATGTTAAGTTGAGGAATGAGATGCAGCATTATTAATGCACTTTTTGCATGATAAAATGTGAAATCCTTCTATAACATTAAATAATGTGGCCAGTTAATGTAACTGTTTAAGTCAATTATATAAATTTAAAATGATTTTCAGGAGAAACATTTCATCAGTTACTTGACTACATTTGTTGTAGGTATGATTCAAAATCATAATTTTCCTTGATTATCCTTACTTCTTTCTCCATTGAGGTGTGTTTGAAAGCTGTAGCATTTACAATCTCCGATTTGAATATAATAAATACATTTGGGGGGCGGGTCGTCCTTCAACATGTAATATCATACATTTAAAATGCAGTGCAATTAAAAAAGCAATTCCATTATATTCCATTTGTTAGATTTTTTTCTAAGTTATTTAAAGAATTTTTTTATTTAAAATATAAGTAATTAAGTTATTTAAAGAAATATTTTTAATTGGAAACTAAAGTATAATTGCCCTTTTAATGTCGGTGATATTTAAAAATTAGCACAAAAATGAATTTAGAAAAAAAAAAAAAAACACTATTGTTGATCAATTTTTCAAGATTACAGTTTATTATTTTTCTTAGCTTATAAAATGAAGTGTCATCTTTATTTATGTAATAGGCTCATTAGTATATTATTACCGCGGAAGTCTCAAGTTTGAAAGTGAAGAAAGATCAGGGAAATTACTTGTTATTTGTTGAAACGTTTCAATAGCTCACTCAAGGTAGCAAGCAGACGACCAGAAACCAAAACCGGTTTGTTTACCGAAATAGTTAAGACTCCATTCGCTATGAAAGAAAGTGGCGCTAGTAGCGACGATTGGCGTGGCCGGATTTTAACACTAAGTGAGCGTGCTTACCGTATATGTGCTTTGGTCCCTGCTCATTTAGGCAGTTCTCAGCAGTTGTTTTCACATCACTGTCTGAAGAGAACCTTGTTTCAGATAAGTGTTCCTTCAATTTCGGAAAAAAGGAAATAGTCACTAGGAGCCAAATATGGGCTGTATGTGGGGTGGCTCCAGATTTCCCTCTCCCTTTGCCCTCTCTGTCCGCTTTAAACGCGCCACAGCATTTCGCTACATGCTGTCTGCTAATTGATTCTTCCCCAGCTTTTCTAAAGGTCGCGTCCGCCGGCCTAACTGTTCGGTGGTTTCCGTGGTTTCCTCCGAAACTTAGCGTAAATACGGGTTAGGACCCCATTGAAAGACCCCCACGGAAGACACCCCACCTATCGGCCTAGATCCCACGTGAAAATAATTGGCCGTAATCCCACAACACAAAACACGCTTCTTTACAATAAACTTCTACGATTTGACTGTGAATTTCAGACGCGAACGCATTCTTTGCCCATAAGAAACAAATCACGGCTCGCACCTCCACGCGAGACCACTTTTCTAATCGTCAGGCCATTTCAATTTCAATCGCTCTGACCTATCTGCAAATCTGACATCCTGCCCGCACAAACACTGTATGACAACAAGCGCCCTCTGCCTCCGGTGGGGGAAAAACATTCCCCAGATAATAATTTCTTTTCAAATCAGTTGCTTGTAAACTTTTTTTTGGATCCATCTCGTATTTATTGTCCAACTATTTTATTTAAAAATTGCTTTTTAGAAACTCTTAGATTTAAGCGTATTTTTAAATAATGTTTGCATGCATTTTTTTAGAAAATTAACATCCACAACTGTAAATATAACTCAACACAAATTTGAAAGTACTCATGCAGATGTCCGATTTACATTGTGTTACGTTCTTAAATTATTTATTCGTGAAAAAAAAAATCTACCATTCTTTCTCTTTTGTTAAAACTACTGATATGAACATGATTTCTAAATTATCTCATTTCAAACCTATATAAAATAATAGTTATTGAAGAAGATTATTTTTTTAAGTTTAAATGCAACCCCCTGAACCAGAAGTGTTATTACAAAGATTTTGTAAAAGAAATTTGCATTTTTGTGAATGCAATTTTAAAAATAGCTTTCCTCAGGAAACATAAATCTTCATCCTAGAATTTCACGAAATGTAATACACTATGTCCTCAAATAATTTTAAAAAAATCGAAAACGATTGACAAAATTTAAAAGCTTCCTTAATTACTCTCAGAATAAAGGTTTATTGATTTGATTATAACTCCTCTCCACTTAGAATTTTTGCATGCAATTATTTCAAAACGTAGCGTGTTTAAGCTTTTAAATCAAATTTTAAAAACGCTTTTTTATCAGGTTTCTGGTCTATCATTTAAGACTGCGACATTTTATTTTCATTACTTGTATTTAATATCAATTTTATAATTCATGATATAAATTCTACTAAGCGTAACTGTTTACAGTGCTTTATTTTTACCCATAACTTATCATCCTGAATTGATTTACACTAGTTTTACGGTAGTTTTCCGTCGTACTGATACGAAAATCTTCCTGCAAATTTATTTATACAATCTTCCCTGGAGTTCATCTGAGAACTTTCTTTGACCACTCATACCGTAACAAATATACACAGTTTGTCTGTTAGAAACGATCAATAATGTAATGTGCGCAGCTTTTCAGCTTTGAAACAGCCTCTCTTGGTGATCATGCATAATTCATTTTCTCACATTCATCTATTTCATTGTAACGTGTGTATGAAACATAAACGTCTGACATGCATGCAAGCATTTATGTATAAACAATTGGATATTTTAATAGATATTGGATATTTGGATATTTTAATATGCTAAATCGATCCCTGGCATTAAAAAATCATTACTCAATAAAGACTTTATTTCTGTAGAAAACAATAATGTACAGTATTTAATCAAAATAATATTGACGTAGAAAGTATTTGATTTCTTATATATGTGCTGGAAGCCTCACTTATGTTACGAGTGCTGTTAAAATTATATTGTGATTAGATATAGTTTAAATTTTACATTATAATTTATTGGCACAAAAGATGATTATTCCCTTTTGAAGTTTTTCAGAAAACACTTCTAATTCATCAAGAGGTAAAAATTTAATTTGAAATTATGATTTCTGGGATAGGTGTTAAAAATTACTTCTTCGAAAATAAAACGACACATGATATAAATTTTACACCACAAACTACACGATTTTAATTTCATAACATGGTATCGTAAAGGCAAATAAAATTTGCTTTTGAGTCTCAAAAATCTCACATGTATTTTCCTTATTAGTATTTACAATTCGATATCTTGCACTATCTTCAGATTTGTGACTATGTATAATTCTCTCAAAATATTTTTTTTCAATGAAGCAGCACTGGCACATCAATTCTTTGCTGGAGTGTCGCCGAACGTTATGGTCATTTGTGAAAGGGCGCCTAATGGGCGGCCATCACTAACAAGAATATCAATAACATACCAGTCCGTTCCGGGAATTGAACTCTGATACAAGGTGTGGTAAAATGCTATGTTAGCTACTACACCACCTGGGCGGCTAGTCAAAATATTAGAGCTCATTAAATTTTATGATACTTAATTTTAAAAAATACGACGATATCTATGCTACTAAACTAACACATTTTGAAATTGAAAACGGTGCAGCACTGATCTTCTTGGTATGTGGGGTTTGAATAATGAATTAAAGATGTTGAATAGTTTGATTCATTTAAAATTTTTCCATATTCATACAGAATTGATATAAACAAACTTTTCATGCACCAGCAGTATTTTACAAATTCGCTCTACAAATACTCTGCATCGCAGCTAACAAGTATTTCTTCGAACTTTAACATGTCCTTTTGGTAAGATCCCAGGTTCATGCGTAAAACTCAATAGCTGTTAGTCATAGGAATTATAAAATAAAATAGGTGAGAGTAGAGAGGGGTGGGACACCGTCGATTATTCCTAAAGGAAACATTGTTTTTAATTTTTGATTTTTCCTCCAAGTTTAGTAGCCATAGTATCATATTAGCTATTGATATAAATCGTTTTAGTTACAAATTTCTGTGAGTTTATGTGACGAAAATGCTTTTTTCCAAAACCAAAAGCAAGTAACTTCTTATACTTTCGACGCACAGTTTCATTTACTGTAACTAACAAAACTCTTCTTAATGTTTCGTAGACCCAAGAACATAATTTTTATAAATTAGCAGTGTAGTGTGGCCTAGCAGCAGCAACATTTTAGGAATAATTCATTTTATTGAGAGGGGGGGGATGATATATAAGGGAGGGATGGGAAACTTTAACTTAGGGAGGAAAACAATTATTTTTTTCCCACAAGAAACTGTCTGTTTCATGAAAGAAAATATTATCGCAAAATTCCATCCACCAAAAATGGTTAGCCGAACTAGTCGTAAACAGGCATATTTTTCTTTTGATTTGGACAATACGTTAGATAAATACATGTTATTATATGCAATGAACCGTAGGAAAATAAATTATGCACTGTTTCTGTCATTTTGTCATTTATGCAGAAAATTCTGCACAAATTTCAACTTTTGGAAACATTTCTCATCTCTCCCTTACGTAAGGAAGAGTGGAACATTTTTTCCCACTATTTTGATTTGTCTGTATAGCTAAGACTTTAATAATTATCATCAAATTTATTTTTAAATGTTAAAATGTTAAAAGATGTTATTTTGAAACATTCAAAGTAGTAAAGTTGTACAAGAGTTGTACAAGAGTAAAGATTGGATAAGTTTATGAACGCATCAGTTTTGACTCATCACGAACCATGGTATAAAAATTAACCTCGAATAATAATATTTTAATAGATGAGCGAGTATGTATGTGTGTCGTGTACACGTGTGTATGTATCTGTATGAGTGTCCTGTACATTATATCTTATGTTCTCATTTTCAAGATATTTATATTTTGCATGATGTTCTAGAAAAAAATTGAAGATTAGCAAGAAATATATCATGGGAAAACATGACTACAAGTAAAAAATAATTTATAAGAAATATTTTTGTTTAAATGTTCCATCCCTCCCTACTCTTCCCTATTCCTAAATCACGCTAAATCTTTCAAGTACATTTACCACAAAACTTGCTCAATTACCGTAGTACAAATTCTATATCACTTCTCAATGCATCATTTTAAAGTCCGAAAAACAAAGTAATAAGATTTATCAACATATTTCAAATATAAATGAATTGTATAATAGTTTTCAGCTTGCTAAGCATCTGCATGATCCACTCTTGTACCAACACCTATACTTTACAGAGCTAACAGCCTGGAACGTCAGTGAAAATATTGACTATACCTACTAGTATTGAAAGATTATTAATTATACCTACTAGTAAACCTATCGGCGTTGTTTTATTTGAATGAATGAATTTTGAAAAAGTTCATAACTTCAGCATTTTAAATGCCAAAAAATCTCCTAGAAAACTTGTTGTGTTACGGTAGATAAAGCAATTATTGAAGATTACATATCTTAATTTTTGTATTACAATTGGTAGTGAATTTTTTTTTCCAACTGCCCTAACAAACCTTTTTTGTTAGATAATTTACTTAATGATAAGGATAATGATAAATAGTTAAATTACTTAATTTTTCTATAACAAACCTTTTTTGTTATAGAAAAATTAAGTAATTTATCAAATTTTTATAACTATACTCTTCTGTTTAAGTAACTATTCTCAGATAATTTAACTGTTTAAATCTACAAACAGCAGACATAAAGTTGTCTAGACGATTATGAAGCAGTTGTATATACATATTTAACTAAGTTTAATTCTTCTGTAAAACAAAACTGTCTTATGTTAAGCTTTAAGCGTAATTAAATATCAGATGATATAGAATTCTACACCATTTTTCTGCAACCCAAACGGCTTTTCTAGCAATTCAATATTCTAAAGTGCACAGAGTGCGATTTGTTCAAAAGAATGTTATTGAAAGAGTACATACAAACGTGAAAGGAAAAGAACGAGAAATATACTTTAAAGGTTCTACATTTTTCGAGGGTTTCTCAGATAAAAAAATCTTTAATGGAATTGTTAAGAAGACATCTACAAAGAAAGTTTGCAGGAAGAAAAGTATTACTGAAACACTATGCTCCCTGTTAATTTAATTTTATTTTCAAATGACGGTAAAAATTAAATTCATACAATAATTAATTAATATGTTACTTATCAATAAATTAAATAGTAACACTAAAATTGGATATTATCATCATTCCGAATCAATATGTTATCTAGATTTTCAATAATATTGTAAATTCTAACTTGTATGGTTAATCCTACAAAAATAAAATTTCATCCCCTTAGGTGTAAAAGGATTAATGCATTTATCAGGGATACGATTTGAACAACATTAAACGGGATTTTGGGGGGGTTTGTACGCCGCAGTGGCTTTTTTGGAACTTTCTGGAAACATTCGACATGTTGTTTTTTCATTCTCATGAATTAATTGTGAGTGACTCATATTTAAAGAGGAGCATAAAATCAGAAAAGAATCGCGGCTGTATACTAAAGAATGTTTTTCTTTTTAAAGAGAAGTTTAATTTTTTTAGTGAATTCTAACTATTCAGAGAGGTTTTAAATAGTTAAAATAAACTAATTTTCCTAGGAGGTTTGAAAAGTTTCTTTAGATGTGAATATATTCATCTCTGAGAACGTAAAAAGTTCGTTTTTCACCCAAATTTTTTGGAAAAAGTAAATATTCAAATTATCAAAACGTAAATTCCCAACTTCTATCGATATAAAATAATAAATACTTAATCCTTCAGAATTCAAACACTTTGGCTGCATTTCACTCTTTACCAGTAACTATTAATAAGGAGTCAATTTCATTCACTCTTTTTGTTACAGATTGGTATGAATCAATAAAATAATTGCAGCTTTAAATACTATTCTCTTGCATATGGATCAGATTAAAAACTTGGGAAAAGTCACCATTAGAAATTCAGTCATGGCGCATTTTATGTTTCGAAAAAACATTGGACTAACAATTAGTATAATAAATGCATGTTTGAAAATGCAAAACTTATTGATGTACCTGTTGCGGGTAAAGCGGGCAGAATATTTGCTATCGTCACGAAAGACCGATATGGAGTTTTCTAACGATCGAGAATCGATGTAATCCCACACCATGCCACCTACGTATTCCAAGCAGCGGTAGATGGACAGATGATACAAAAACATTTTGATAGGTTTCTTTTCACAGCTTTGCTGAAGCGTTTATATGGAACATTTAAATGCTTTATTTGATAGAATTCTGAAATGTAGTCTATTTGTAATATTTGTTAGAAATTGTACACTCCTATTTCTAAATGGTAGAGTACTATTTCCAATATATAGGTCTTATAAATAAAATGATGTAGATATGTATCATTAAAACTCAAAAAAATACGATATAAATATAAATACTTGTGTTTGGCGAAAATTATTTAACATAACTCTTTGAAGGGGTGATCTAAAGAGTTTAGGCATATTACATCTACACAGTTCATTTTAGATAATTTATATATATATATATATATATATATATATATATATATATATATGTAAAACTCGGCTGTTCGAGCCTCATCAGGGAAGACCCCCCCCCTGAACCTCCCTAATTTTTTAGTTTCATTATTGCCATTTTAAAACGATATTGAATATGTCGTTTTATCTCTCATCTGTCGTGTATTTCGACTGGTTTCCCTATGTTGAAATTTTTATGTTTGTAAACTAGTTATAGAAAATTACATATGATGCATTGTCTACAGCTTACGAAATATTGTAACAATAGATTAAAGCGGTTGTGAACTAATAGTATTTAAATATGTGTAAAATTATGTCGCATTTTTATGTCGCTTTTTTGGGACACATTTTTCTGACAATTTTCAATCAAGGGGTGAGAGATAAAATGACATAGTCATTAAATGCATGTGATGCATATTCTACAGCTTACGAAATATTGTGACAATAGATTAAAGCTGTTGTGAACTAATAATATTTAAATATATGTAAAATTATGTCGCATTTTTATGTCGCTTTTTTGGGACACATTTTACGGGCAATTTTCAATAAAAGGGGTGAGAGATAAAATGACATAGTTATTAATATATATGAATTTTTCGGAGCATAGACCAGTTTCGATTAAATTCCTGAAAACGAAACAGTTGAAGAAACGTGGACAAATTTTGATTTGAATGAGGTGAAAATGAGACATACGAAATTTTCTTCAGGCTCATTTGTTCTTGAGGCTTAATACGGTATTGATGTGAAAAGTAAATCGTTATGCTGTAACACTAGCTCAGCAAATCTTTGCACCTGTGACCATTATAGCAGAAAAGGAGGAAGCATAAAACTGCTTTTTTAATGATATTTTCTAGTGATTAAGTGATGGGATTTTGAATATGATACTGAGTATCTAAACATTTATAAGACGTTCTTCTCAGAAAGGCTAGTAATTTTAATAATAACAAGCTTTTTAAAACTTTAGAGTATCATTAAATTATGTACAGGAAACTGAATTTTTTTATACGAACATGGGAAAGTTAGGCCGCCTGTGATTTATCTTTCGTAAGTACATAGTTCATCGCGAAATTTAAACATGCTTTTGACATTTACTTGAGAAAATAAAATACGAAGAATTGTGACCGCGTAATCCTGTAGTTTTTTTTCAGAGACACGAAAAATAATTTCGATTATACATAGTTTTATTTTTGCTCTAGTAAAACTGAAATACGTTCCGTTTTGATCTAATACTGGAGCATACGAATATTATTGTCAATAAGGTGAAAAGTATTATTTTTAAAGTACTGATAAAAGCATAGATCCTACTATCACGAGATCACAACGCTGCCGTAATTGTCTGAACGAAGAAATTTGTCGATAAGGAACTATTAAAAAAATGGACATATTACTGAGTGCATGCATATATTGTGAGCAAGTGCATGTGATAAAAAAAGATATGTTGGCATAAATCAACTTTTCAATAATCTTCATCTTCATTCCTGTATTTGTAAGATTTACCTCTATAAATAATGGATGAGTAATAAAAATGAAAACTCAAAACTGCAACAACAGACTTGAAGTAATACTAAACGATGTGAAGACGCATAATTTTATTTCTTTTTTCATTTGAAAGGTTCGGACCTTATATTCCTAGCAAAAGGGACATAGTAGGTTATAAAAGTTTCCATCATAAAACTTATACTGCAGCACGGATATTCAGTGTGTAAAAGGTCGGCATAAAAGTTGTAGATTCAAGTACAATTTTACTTAATACCGTGAGAGTTGGATTTCAGAAAAAAAGTTTCAGGAACTAGCTGCATGTAAATAGAATGAAAATTAAAGTAGTGATTATTTTTATTATTTGTATAGTAGCTTACTGAAGTAGCGTACTAAATAAATTCGCTTAACGTGAATGAAACTTATCATTCAAGTAAAAAGCGAGTTTTAACCGTAATAAGCAAAAATTTGTTTTAATTTGGTGGTTGTTAAGGTAAAAATAATTGTCGTTTGATTCGTTGACTCATGAAATGTTCAAAGCCGTGGGTTAGAATCTATAGAATTGAATAGATTGTTTTTGGCTTCAAGCTACATATGGGTAGATGCCTCGGTAGAGGACTATTTAAAGGGTACTAACGCGTGTTCACGTTATGTATACGGAAAACTATTCAAAATTCCAATCTGTTAGATCAACGACCGCGAGACAGCCTGTAATGATGAGACCTGTATACTTCAATCACCTGCTAGTGTTCAGTGGTTTATCCACTGAGCCATTCTCCGTCCCCTGAGCTTAGTGGATAATTGAGCTTTGAAATAAAAATATCAGCTGTGAAGAAAGAATGTGTACGATAAAAATAGAAGCAAACCATGAAACCAATTTACAAGATTCTAAAACTGTGTATATACTATGAGTTATATGTACAGGCAGGGGCGTAGTCAGGGGGGGGGATATTGGGATATATCCCCCCCCGAAATGTTTGGATTAGTGATGAAATTCCGTCTATTTATACTCATATAAGTTCATATCCCCCCCCCCCGAAAATTTTTTCCAGGCGCATATCCCCCCCCCCCGAAAATTTTTCCTGGCTACGCGCCTGTGTACAGGGCATGTCTGTTCAGTTGGACACCAATCGAGATAACTATGTTTTGTAGATAAAATAAATTGTAGAAGGTTTCAAAAGGCGACATTTGCGCATGCTATTATTATTATTTTAACATATTAAAAGCAAGTCATAATTAAAAATGTTCATGGATGCTGTGAGTAGAAAAATAAAATAATTTATTTGTTTGAATAGTAAATTGGAAATTGGTAGAGGTACCTGCAAGCGGCCAATTCCATGTGTTATTTTTTTCATGTCAATTTCTTATATGCAAATTTCGAATGCATGTGAATTGCATTCAATATACACGCATTTTTTTCTTTGTTACAAAATGCTATGTGTCTCAATAATGACAGTTTATTTTATAAAAAGGAAATCTGCCATTTATAACTTAAAAAATTCGCACAATCTAAAAAATTCATTTGACATGCCGTAAGAAGAAGTATTTTTAAGTGAATTGACGTATAAAAGGTAAGACAAAAAAAAAACTGTGACAATAAAAGATGGAATTTAATCGACAAATGTTTAATCTCGGACGCAAAGTTATATTCTTCATTTTGGATATCTTCTCTGAAAGGAAATTTTTATTGTCTTTAAAATATACTGGGAGAAAGAAAAGATGACAAATTGTGTATTTAGAAAACTTTTTAAGTGAATGTTGCGTAATTTTACCTCAGTCAACCATTTACAGTAAATAATAAATAAGTCACTAACCATGGTTTTAACCCATGATGTTAACGTGCTTTTTTAAGATAGGGTAAACTGTATAAATTCTCTGCCCCACCAGAAAAAAGGGTTTTCTTTTTGCTTGAGTAAATGTTCCCAATTATTCTGTAAAGTAATTTTTCTATTAGGGTGTCATGCATATAGTAAATCAAAATTCAAGTTCTGAAAATCCAGCAGCCACACAGCAAAAAAAGTCTGTCAAATTTACAGAAAAAAAAACTGTCAGCCGGGACGCCAGTTTATTCCCGCTTTTATTTACAGAAGTCTTGCGTAGATTTTAGATTCTCAATTTATTTTACCGAAATTCTCCGTATACGGAAAAAAATACGGAAGTCTTCAGTAAAATATACGGAAATAAACAGGCATCCTGGCTGACAGTTTTTTTTCTGCCAGTTTAGCAGACTTTTTTTTGCAGTGCACTTGATATTTGCTATCAGTAAGTTAAGAATTCAAAAAATAATTTTTATTTTTTATTTTGAGTGAATAGTGCGTGAGTTATAGAGCCGTACTGAGTTACACTGATACATGAGCTATAAAACTAAAATATTGAATGCTAAGTTCGTTCAACTTATTTCAAAAATTAATTTATACACTTCAAAAAAGTATGTCAAATTTACAGAAAAAAGTGCCTGTCAAGACGCCAGTTTATTTCCATTTTTTTTACAGAAGTCTTCCTTAAATTTTACAAATTCTCAGTTTATTTTACAGAAATTTTCCGTATACGGAAAAAAATACGGAAGTCTTCTGTTAAATATACGGAAATAAACTGGCGTCTTGGCTGAAATTTTTTTTTTTTTTTTCTGTCACTTTAACATGCCATGCTTACATGCATGGCAGCGTAAAAGCTTAAAGATAATTGATAAATATTATTTTAGATTATATTTTTTTCCAAATTAATTCAGAAAAAAAACTCCTCAAAAATAAATTTTGGTTCCACAACCTTAAGAGACCGTGTTTCTCTAAGATTTAGGGTCTTATGTATTCTAGTATTTTGCGCATTGTTATATTTAACTTCCCAGAAGCTGAGCTAACTATAGATACTGTCCGTGATTACCAATTCGCTCAATTTTTATGGAAGGGTCGTTTAATTTCACATTTAATAAGGAAAATGAGCAGTGGTTGATGTTGGAAATTTCAATTTTATTGTAAAATTTAATATGTAGACGGTCCTCTCAAGAGTTAAAATTTATGTCGAAATCAGTAAAAAGTGTTGAACCATAAAAATAGATCTAAATTGTTAATTGTTCTGCAAGTTAGAACTCACAATATTTCTCAGATTTGATTTTTTCTTTCCTTCGGCAGGGTGAGGGACTTGTTGCACGTTCCCTTTACAATTATGAAAACAAGACAAAAACATGCTGAGTGAACTAATAATTTATTAATATAGTAAATGCAACTTATTGCTTATACATTAAGTACACAGTTGAAATATGCACTTCATTTTAGTACAAAAGGTTTTTTAATAAAAGCATACATTCAGAAGCTTTTTCATGATGATCTCAGGAGAGATCATTTGCACTTTTAATATGCCTTTTTGAACAAATTTTCCTATGTGTTTAAAAAAAACAACCATTGATTACCTAATTAAAAGGATTTCATTGGAATTAAAAATGATTAAAACTCACGGCAGCAAATAAAGAGAGATTCGTGATTCAAAATAAACTACAGCAAATTGATGAATACTCACAGAGGGAATTAAATATAACAAGCAAAAGACATTCCTATTTTATAAAATGCAGTATAAAGTTGTATTTTTATTCAGTTGAAGCTTTGCATGCTTTAAGTACTAATTACATTTTTTTTGACTCAATATTTGTAAATATAAAAAAGGAACTTTTAATTATTGTGCATTGAAAAAATTAACATATTTTGGAAGCTAAGTAAATATTAATAAGCAAATAGAAGTATTAAAATACACGCAAAAAAACTCTTATGAATTTAACAAAATATGTTTAGTCAAATAGTTCGGTTGTTTAGGTTTGTTGATTTAACAAGAGTTTGTTTTATTCAACCAAATTAATTTTACAAAATGCCTTTTTGACTTAACATAACTTTTTGTTGAAACTCCGACCGAATTATGTTTCAAATCGTTCAACAGTCAATTTACGCATTAGTCCAGAACATGCGCAGGACACAGGACGCTGTAAAGGAGAAATATCTTGACTACAAGACGAGAGTAGTTGAATGCAGTAACATTTGTTGATAAATTCACTGTAAAAAAATTTCCGTGAAAATACGGATAAAGTACTGGCAGCTGAGACGCCAGTACTTTTTCCGTATATTTACGGAATTTTATTTCTGTAAATTCCTGGACAGTTTCCGTTATTTTCAAAATTCCGTTTTAAGGGTTTTCCGTTATTTACTGCATAATTTCCGTGAAATAACAAAATTCTGTATTTTGATTTTTCCGTTTTTTTACAGGATATTCTTCGGTACAATAACATATTTCAGTATTCTAAATCTTCCGTTTTTTACCGGATAAATTTTGTGAAATTAATAATTTCCGCATTTTGCTTTTTCCGTTTTTTTCACAGATTAAACGGTATTTGAACGGACTTCCGTATTTTATTTTTTCCGTTTTTGAACGGGAGATTTTTCAGCATTGTAACGTATTTTCGTTATTTACCTTTTCCGTTATTATCTGGGTAATTTCCTAGGTCTATAAAGTTTCCGTATTTCAATTTTTCCATTATTTAACAGAAAGTTTTGTTGTATTGTACAGTTATATACAGTACATACAGTGCATCGTTAAGTATCAATATTATTAATATATAACGGAAAAGATTGTCACAAAAATTAGAGTAACATTGCTGGAGTTAAAGTTTTGCTAATGAATGACAACACAAATTTTACTGATATAAAATTGACTTCTGATGCCTAAATTAACACATTAACTTTTAATTATTGACAAATAATTAAATTTGCTGACATAATACATTATGTCACATTAACAAAAATATCAAATATTTAATTTAAACAATCTTTTTTTGTATTATCTTTGGTTATCTTTTTCTCTAAATTTCCTATATATTATTATACAGTTATGTATTTTGAAGACTTCGGGAAAATCCCGTCAAAGAATCGTTTCCATATCTAAGTAGAAAAAATTATTTGACAATATACTCATAAATTGACCATAATGTACAATTTGACAATATACTGATTTAGAAACGTGTTATCTTAAACATCCATAAGATAACATGTTTCTTCATTCCTCTCAACAAAATACTTTCTGAAACGTTACACAATTAACATTTTTCTGTTCATTTAATTTTTAATTTTATTTCAATTTTTTTATTTTATTTCAATTTTTGTGTGTATGTTTTTTCTTCCCAGGATCAGTTTTCTTACAAAAATAATTAATTATATAAGCTCATTGTAAAAAAAAAAAAAAAAAAAAAAAAATCTGATTTGGAGAATGCTAGGGGAACACTGTTATAAAATCAGGTGCTACTTACGAGTAAATTTGTATCCTGCACTGAATATTATTAAAATAATGCAATTAGAACCATAATTTCTAAACATTATTAAAAACAGCAAACCCTTGAAAAAAATTAAAAGTGAAATTTAGAAGAACGTTGATTTTATGAGAATATTGCTTACACTTTGAATTTAAATTTTTGACTTCTTTCTTTTTTGTACGAGACAAACATTTTCAGAATTATGTACTATACATAAATAGGAACTTTTATTTCTTCTGTGTACATAAATTCCACATAGCATTATATAAATTATAATTCAGTAACCTAGCGGGCTATTTGCAGGACCCTAAAATAGTGTAACGTATAGGAGCCAACTGTTCTCAGATTTTTCTTGCCGTCATAGTATGCATAATGTATAAATCGTACATATATACCTTTTGCAAGTACAGTGAAATTCTCCCAATCCGGACACCTCTCAAAGTCGGGCAATATCTGAGGCAAAGACGCAGCCAAAAGGTTGGCTCAAAGAGCCCGGGCGACTTTCGAAATTTGAATTTTTGTTAGCAAACTGATAATAATCAGGCCTTTTTGTGAGAATTTTTACTTTTCCACTTTGAGCCACCCCCCCCCCCAATTTTTTTTCTATCTACTTTCCTGGTCTATGGAAACCGCATGAGCCGGATTTGCACTTTTTTTTAAATAAATAGAACAATAAAAAACTATTCCACTTTCCCCCATGAAAACCTTATATCCTTTAACGACTGCTCACAATTAGTAAACTTTCCTAAAAACGAAGATAATAGATATAAATAATTCACTAATGTGTGCAAAGTAAGTTCATTGCAATTTTAATTGGTAGAATTCATATGTTGAACCATTGTTCTGCTATAAAAGAGAGCAAATATTAATTAATATATATTAGTATATTACCAATATATATTAATACAAGGGGAAGTAATTAGATTTATTTTGTTCATACAGATAATAGAATTCTAAATCAAATTTGAAATTATTGTATTCAGCTTAAACCTATCTACAGTAATTAAACATAAGTTAAATTATCTTATATCAACGATGAATATTGCTTCATTTTGTATCAATATTATTGAAAGATAAAAATTACAAAAATTAGAGTGACATTCCTGGAGTTAAAGTTTTGCCAATGAGTGGCAACACAACTGATGTCTACTGATATAAATTGCTTTCTGATATCTAAATTTTAAGCACATTAACAAAAAACATCAAATATTTAATTTTAAAAATCTTTTTTGGTACTATATCTTTTTCTCTAAAATGATAGTGTATATAATGCAATTATTAAACTTGTAGCATGCACACAAAAACAATTCCGAATAATAAATTGACTTAATGTGAATTGTATTATTTTATAAAAATGTTGTGCTGACAAATCTACTGTCATAAAAAAATAATCCATCATGAGAAAAAAAATCACAGAGTAAACATACAATTCAAAATAATAGAAATTTATTGTAAGACATAATTAAATAACAAGAAATTACAATTTTAAGATTTTATATTGGATTAAATTACTAAGGTTTAAATTTTTGGGGTTCACAGAATTTTTAGTTTTTTCTTTTCATACTTCGTTCCTCTATCAGGATTTATATCCGCTAAGCATCTGCAAAAGAAAATATATCTTAAATTTCAAGGAGAAAAAAATATTATACACTTCAATTACAAATAAAATTAAAACAGCAGTAGTATCTCTCTTATAAGTACATTATTATCTGACATATATGTTGTAATGTGGTTATAGATTCTGACTGTACTTGAAATAATACTGTTCTCTGTACTTATATTTGCTGTTGACTGTACTTAAATACATTTCATATAGCGTAATTCCAATGCATTTAATAAAAGTTACTCCAAACGTAGATATATCTTTATGATGAGTTTAAATTAAAATTACTGAACAATATTAGTATATTGATTTTGAACTGATGGTTATATTGATCTCAAAGGCAAATTTTAATTTCAAGAACTTAAAAAATTTTAGAGTAATTTTTTGTAACTGTGTTAAATTTAGAGAAAATTGTTTAGCGAAATGACTGCCACATATACAGACGTCCCAAAAAGATTGAAACGCTCTTTACTTTTATTCTTGTTAAAGATAAGTGATCAGTGTAAATTGAAAAAAAAAATGTTTAAAATAAAGTAGGAATTAAGGTTACTTTAATGAAATATTCCTCTCATTCATTTTCAAAAAGTTACAAATTTTAATTTTGGCTCTTACACAAATTTCTTCAATCAGTAAGTTGTTGTGTTTAATTTGGAGATATCATTTTAAAAAACCGCATACCTGTATAACTGTATCTTTAAAATGTACTGAATCACGTTGAAAGAAAAAATCTGACTTATGCCACTTTTCCGTAAAATAGAGACCATAAACTGACGGTAAAAATTTTATGATCAAAAATATGCTAATGTGTGTCGACAATTTTTACCACATGAATCTAAATGAAGTATGGCACAGAGATCCTATAAAGCAGTCGTACTCCTTATGGGGCCCGTGAGCTGCATATGGCTAATATCATCCAGTTCTATCTTTTTTTGTGATGCGTCAAAAAATATCATTTCCCCTGTGATAGATGGTCCTCATTCACAGTATTAGGGACTCACAGTGTTGGACAAACATAACTTCTTCAGTTTTAAAAATATAGATGTGCGGTTTTTAAAATCATTTTTATGTGAGTCGAATAATATTTTTCGAATTCAAAAAGTGCAACATTTTGAAGATTGGTGAGCGTTATAATTGCAATTTTATAAACTTATTACTTTATTTTCTACCTTAATTTAAACATTTTTGAAATTTACACCACTTACTTTTATTGGTAAAAAAATAAAGCGTGTTTCAATCTTTTTGACACACCCTATTTAATGCTTTGTTTCTTAATTTTTAAACATAGTAATTACATAAAATAAAAATATACATGGAAATACGTTTGCCTTATTAATTGGTGTAAATTAAGTAATTTTAAATCAGAATAAAGCAATAAATTCATTATACTGCAAAGTGAAAAAGAAGAAAAACGTTTCTTTAAACTTAGGGGACAAACTGTAAATTAATAAAAGTTAAATAATGATCTATTTCTGTGAAAATGAAAATTAAACGCCTTCAAATTCGTGAAATTAAAATTTTACTTACCGAAACTTACACTTAGAGATATGATTTTTTCTTTTTAATTTGGGTTCTTAGACACTAAGCAACATATTCTAAATATTAGTGATAGGAAAAGAGGGACCACATAAAAATTAAATTTCGTATTTTAATATACAATACTTTGTAAAAAATTGCAGTGACGTGTTTATTAATTTTCAGAAAACGAATGAGATTAATACAGGAATTAATTAGTATTCATGGTATCAGATTGTTGAAAGCTAAATAATAAGTTAATTATTCTACAAATGAATGCTATCGTGCTAGGAAAAAAGGGGGTAAATTAAAATAAGAATAATAATAATAATAAATGGAGTAATAACGCATAGGAAAAAATAATCTTGATGTTGTCAATCCATGCTTCCAGTGTACATTTAGGGCAATAAATTAACTTAATCATGTTGTAAAATATCCTTGTGATATGCATACTACTAAGCATAGAAAATTACACAAACTACATTTATGATGAATATATAAATGGAAAAGAAAGAAAAAAGGCACCATTTACCGTTGTATAAATTCCAATTATAGGGGTATTCTTGAAACAGCACCGACGAAATTTTTTGTCCGCTTTACTGGAACCTTGTCCATGAAAATGATGAAGTCGCTTGCTGCAAAAATTGAACCACCTGAATGAAATAAATATTTAATTAAAATTAATGTTTTCTTAGAACGAATACAATAAATTTTATATGAAATTTATAAATCTGAAAGTGAATAAACAAATTTATAAATAAACAAGTTTATTTTTCTCACGTTGATAACTACCAAGTTTTGGGCTGATTGGCCCTAATAAGCTACAAATAACTTGTTAATAGTCCACAGGGGAAACGATCACATTTACTCACACAAATTCCTAAAAGGTTAGCGCTCGGTTTTCTTTCTGTAAATCAGCCGAACTTGTTTGTATCTTTTGAGTGCTAAACCCCTACCACGAAGACACTATACAGAATTAGTGCTTCAAAATGTATGGTAACAATGTACCATGTGAATCAAGTGTTATACTCATTTACTTTATTAAACATACAGTCATCAGCTGTTATGTAAGTTTTATAAGTTCATACAACACGATTATATTACTTTAGCGATATAAAAAGTAAGCATCAAATTTAATTTGTCAAATAACTTACTTTGGCAATCTAAATAATAGTCCATCTGTTTTTCAGGAATATAAAAGGACTGCTCTAAAAAAAAAAAAAAAAAAAAAAAAAATGTGTGTGTGAGTTTATAGCAAAGCTACTCGAGGGCTATCTACCAAAAGGAGATGCCTCGGGCGGAGAGCATTTTATAGGGTTCTATAATATTACAGGAATTCCACTAAATTTTCTATCTAGAAAAGGGGAAAAAGGAGCATTTCTGACGAAAAAGGGACCATTTTATAAACAATTGTTTTTAAAGAGGGATAGGCTTAGGAGATGTCTGGGATTATAGTCTTTTTTTTTTTTTTTTTTTTTTTTTTTTTTTAGTGCTATACAGGCATAATGCCTGGAATTTGAGAAAATCCGGGATTATTGAGGGTGGTTCAAATTCAGAGGTTCCAGACACCATTGAAGAAAAGTGTGTAGTGTAGAGTGTAGTGTGTTTAGGGCAAACCTCCACATCAGGTATCTGCAGAAGGTGGGGTGCCTTGGGAAGAGGACTTTTTAAAGGGTTCTAATGCTCATGGGCGAGGAGACACATCCCTCCAATATTTTGCCTTACTAACGATAAAATTTTAATGATGATTGAGAAAAAAAAGAATGTTTTGTTCTCCACCGCCCCTCCCCTCCACAATAATCAGCAGCTTGCGATGCTTATGTTAATTCATGTGACATATGGAGAAAACCACCTGAAACTCCAGAGCATTAGATCAACAGTCATGCGGTTAGCCAGAGAACCACTTCAGCCATCTATCATTTCCAATACTTTATACAATGGACCATTGTGGGGCCTGAAGAGAAGTGGAGAGCTATTTTTCAAAGCTCTACAGAAGACTGATACTACATGTCGCAACATTCTAAATAGTTTGTTCTAAATTGTTCAAAATAGTTTAGGGTGTCTTTGCCTGGGGCATCTGTAACGGGGAATATTTTTCTGCAGAAAGGGGATAGACCTTCAGTATGTAATGTTAAGCATCTTCTAAACTTCAAAATTATTTCTGAACTTTCGTGTTGTAACTTTTATGATGTCATCATAACAAACAGTCATGTCTAATGAAAAATACAACTAAATAAATAAAGTTGAATATTCCAGTAAGGTAAGATTTTTAATTTACTTTATAAAATAATTTTAAAAATACTGTAAAATCTCATTAGAATAAACTAAATTTTTATGAATATTTCCGACTAACGAATAAATATTTTTATTAAAGAAAATCATTAGAACTAATTAAATAAATGAAATTTCCCTTTAATGAACTTTCCAGAATTACCAGTTCAATTTTCCCTTTAAATTCGTTGTAATGAAATTATACTAAAGACCCCACAAAAATATGTTTTGTCCTCGTTTGGCCTTAGAAATATATGGCAAGCCTAAACAGGGATGCCTTTCAAGAAAACCAGAAAAAGACGAAATCACATGTGAATCAAAAAATAGCAATATACGTGTAATTATGCATGGCGTAAAGTTGCGACATTATTGATAATTATTCGTAAAGTAATTAAAAATAATAATTATATATAATTAATGCATAATACAATGCAGAAAATTTCTTACATTGAAATTAGTGTTATATCACAACTATGTAATATAACAGACACTGATTACAACATTTATATATTGCATAAAAATGGCAAATGTTTCAAAAGTTTTCCAATAAACCTGTTGCATGAATATTAAAAATGAATATCTAAATAACATATTTTTCCAGGAAGATATACATTTTGTATGGCAATACTATACAAGAATATACATTTTGTATGGCAAAAAATTCCTCATAGGGGGGGGGGGGAGGTTGTGACCCCCTATCCCCCACCCCTTGGCTACGCCACTGACACACATTCGTAGTAGAATTGTTTTAATTCTTTTTTTTCCTTTAAGGAATTATGCAGAAAAATGAAATCTTACGAAACATTGCAATTGTTATTCAAAAGAGTTAAGCAATTATGACTTATGGATACGAGAACATAAAAGAATGTCAAAAATATTTTCTGTTCAAACATAAAACACCTAAAAAACATTGAAAACTTACAGCACAGGATATTTTAAGCAGATGTATTAAAGCATACTGAGATTAGGGCTCATAAATGTAAATTACACCTTAATATTATTAAAATATGTTAAACTAAATACATATTTCTAAAATGAAAGCTTATTAAAGTAACTTTCATATGATGAAAATATATAAATATTAAGCACATAATTTATACGATTCTAAATACATTAGTTGTCCCCCCCCCCCATAAAAAAAGCAACTTTGCCATAGAGAAGAGCAGAATATCTGAAAAGCAGTTACAATATCAAGAATATTTTTTTAAAGAAAGGTAAAAGTTTTTAAAGGTTCTGTGAGTAATTGCAAAGCTTTTATTTATTTTTTTAAAATTCTAGAATGTTAAGTTTATGTCTTGTTTGCTTTCATAAACATTTTTAGACTAATCAGAGTATTCTTTGTTTCAACTTTTAATTCCTTTGCTTTTTTTTTTTTTTTCAATCATATCCAAATCTGTACTGGAAATGAAAAATTTTAAATGATTTTTTTTGGGGGGGGTGGGATAAGGTTAAAAAATTAATTTATAATTAAAGTAGGTATAAATTTTCACTCTCGTGGGATTGTAGGTTCAAAAAAAAAAAACAATGCTAAAGAAAAAATATTTATTCTGAAGAAGGAATAGAAAAGATTGAAATTAGTCATCAAAAACTTTGACCTCAGATTTTGGTCTACATCAATAATTATTGAAAAAAAATTATTTAAAAAAATCTTCTTCACTGAAGACCAAATAGTAATTTCTTTACAATTTATTAGTTAAGATTTAGAGTTGCACACTTCTTAAAATTCCATTTACTTTACCAGACCCTAAAATTTGACTTTTAATTTGTAGCATAGCAATTCAAGTGCATGAGAAAATTAAAAAAAAAATCAACTGAGTAATTTTTAAAAGCAATACACTACAAATTATTTCTGAAAATAAGCCAAATAATCAAATAAAAATGTACAGTTTACTAACTTCATTTAATATTTAAGGTATTAGGCACTTAGCTGCATGAACAAAGTAATAGATAAAATGATCAATTATCTACATTATTAAAAAGTTAATATTTTAGTATACATCAATAACATTTAAGAATTCTAAATTTCAAATGAAATATATTCTTTATGTGATTTTGGAACCAAAGGAATTTTTTATAAAGTGAAATAGCCTTCTTATATATAAGCCAACCATCAGTATTAAAAATAGAATGATTTGCTAATAAAACATAATTTGGCAGCTGAAATTGAGAAATTTTTTAGTATAATGAACAGAGCCTGATTATTACACGGGCATGCGGGACTATAACCCTGGGCCCCAGAAAAATAAGGGCTCCCAAACCTCCCGATTTATTGTTATCATGATTTATTACATATTCATAAATACTGCAATAATAAACTTTTTGCAACTAAATTTCCTTTGTAATATCTATAGCATAATTTTTGACAATAAATGGACTTAGGGATTTATTTACTGTTCTTCTAATTCAATGGTCTTTAAGACTCATGGATCCATAAACAAGAAGTTAGGAGTTTTTGGAAACGTATGGTATGGCCATATATATATATATATATATATATGCTTATTACAAAATATCCATCTGTTAACATTTTTTATTTCATGATGAAGTAAAGAAAATTTCGAACTTTTTGGTGTATGAAGAAAATTTTTTGGAGTGAGGAACTTTGCTCCCGTGCCTCGTAATTGCCAGTCCTTGAATTATCGCACCTAATAATACAAACGGGCTAAAGAAAAATATTAAAATCACTTTTAAATGCATAGTCTTGTTCTAAATAAGTATAAATAAATGGGTAATTTTTAATTCAATTTCAGTATTCCTTAAAAATGTTTTATTTTTATGTCAGGAAAATGCAACAACAAACAAAAATAAGTTAAAATACTTGTGACAGTATAGGGGCCCCAAAATAACCTCTTGCCGCCCCGGGGCCCCGTCCACCTATGATCAGGCTCTGATAATGAAAAACATTCTCATAAAAAGTATTAGTGCAAGATATTTATGTAGCTAAAAAAAGTGTAAAGTTAACTTACTTTATATGGGTGAATATAGTAGAGCAGAGCAGACGATCCTCTCCGCCAGACTCACAGCAGAATGATGCCGCTTTTCCTTGAGAAAATGGATCTATAGTGGGGATCTCCGAGAGCCTGTCCCCTTTTCTTAGAAAACCAGGTGGACAGACACCACATGCTGTGACACGGCGATACTTCTTTTTAACATTCCGACGAACAGTGAGGGGCAGTTTCGAAAATCGCTAATTACATTTTGACGAGGCCGGCGATTTGGGGAACAGGAACACAGTACGTGTTTGCAGAGGCACAAGTTGGAAATTAATACTATAGTCACACGATCTCTTCAACATTAAAAAAATGTGTTGTTAAAACAGTTTTTAAAAAAGATTTATCTCAAAAATTTTCAGAACTTACCATTTTCCTATTTGCCCCACCATGTCTCCCTATTTTTACGGTCCTATATATGTTTACAGTTTCTAGTCATTTTACTTTAGGGCATCAGTTATAAAATTTTAAATCGTATAAAATATGCTTTCTTTGTTATTTTCTAATTTTATGAGCAATTTATTTTTTAACACACAATAAGTGTGTTAGTTTTATTGTTGGGTTATTAATTCACTATACTAATATTGTCCATTTTACGTTTGTGTCCTTTCATTCTTCTTTTAATTTTCAAAATGTTTAAAAAGGTAAATATCATACGGAAGAATAAATTACTATAAACAAAAATAATAATTTGTCATTTATGTGTGGTAATCATAAATGAGATCTTAAGACCACACATAAAGTGCTTGACATTGCACGTGCAGCCAGTTTTGAAAAACAAAGGAGGACTAATAAAATTTTAAAAGGATTCGAAAATATTGCTTTCTAATTAAATTAATTTCCTCTCATATTGATACCCTTTTTTCCTTACATTCAACAAAATTATGTGTATAGTTCCACTTAAAGTTAGTATTATTGTTAGCTTAATGAATGTTTTTTTTTTTTTTTAATATTTCGAGAAATGTGATTTGAACCCCTCCATCTCATACTCTTGCAATGTAAATTTTTCTAGAATGGGGCTGAAATTTTTGTAGGAAAAGCTTAGTCGCCCCCCCCCCCTCCCACAACTCAGCAGAACCCAGTCAGGAAGAATTATTTTTCGCAACCCTTGCTTATATACGTCAATGATGGCCATAAGAATATATGTTCTTTATTTTATTTTCAATATTTCTTGCTTGTTTTCCAGGACAGAGAAAAACACTGAAATGTGTCGTTTGAAGCAACTTGCATTTTCCAATATAATTTACTCGTCAAAATATGAGGGACTTCTGAATATTTGCATCCCTTGGAAACTGCTAGCGACAGTCGAAAAGACTTTCGGAATCACGGATTTAACGTGCACGTACACCGCATGTGCACGGTGGTCTTAAGTGGCGGGTCGGACTCGTTTACTTGTTTGACGTATTATCCACTCACTCACTACCACGTGTGAATATTTGTCGATGGTTTCTTTTATTTTCTGAATATAGATGAAATCGAACAGGAAACCTTTTTATTCTACTTAAGGGTGCAGTTCGAAAAAATAAAATCTCCCTCACGGTCTAAGTACACAAATCAGAATAAGCTAATTGCACCAGGGGCTCGAAAAAATTCAGGAGGATTCTTTCTAAGCTGTATTACACACCGCAATAAAAGAAATAAAGGTGCTTTTTATAAAACTTTCGGAAAAAATTCTTCAAAATGGAATTCCACGGCAAAAAAGTTTCGAAAAGTGACATATCCTGCTAAATTTTCGATTTTTAAGAAATTTTCCTTAAAGTTTCGCTACTGATACAGGTTTATCTTTTATTACAGTGTATAATGCAGCTTGTAAAAAGATATTCTAAAAATTTTGAAGTGCATTACATAATTAGTTTATTTGTATTTATGTACCAAAATCCCATGGTTTTTTCGAACTACACTTAACTGTTTGGCGAGAGGCGAACCAGAATCCTGAATCAGGCAGCAGTATGCTCATGGATGTAGCAAACAAAGTTCTTACGTTAACATTTCCCATAATTTTATATCTATTATTTTTGTATGTACCGGGCGCGTATAATGTGCATACACATGTTCTTATCAGTTTTATAGAAATAAAGTTTTCTTTAAAAGTACGAGTGTACTGTAATAAAATTTGATTTATTCTTTCTATATCGGAAAGAAAAGAAAATATTTTTAGAAGCAAGATAATATTTTTCTTTCTTGTGACTTCATTATAAAACAATTTTAAAATTCTCTGTACATAAAATTTTTCTTAATTACTATTTTATAAAATTATATAATGATCAGTAATTAAATATCGTCCAAAATATATTTTTAACTTCGTTGTCCTTTTTCATTGGCACTTTCCTTCTAAATTGTAAAAACTTCGTACGAAACCCACTTTTGTAATAAACCACTATAATTCAAACTATCCCCAATCCACTTCCTCGTTTCCTTCAAGCGGTAATTGTTCGGACGTCTTTAGACCCCCCAGAGCTTTCTCGGAAAACCGGATGGGCTTTTCCGCCAGTAAGGGCCAAATTCTTGATATACGGAAAAAGTCCTGGAATAAGATAATACGGAAATTTCCCGTAAAATTTCCAGGAAAGTATCCAGTGAATTTACGGTTATTTTTTAGAGTGTTGAGGTAAGCCTAATTAGTTTATCCATTCATTAAAAATGGCATTTCTATTTTAGTATTTTATATGTATTAATGGATTTAGTTTAAAGCTAATCAATTTCAATATTTTTACAGTAACTTTTGTATAATGAGCTATATAATTTATTTGACTGTTAAGGACTTGAAAAAAAAGTACGTAAACTGACTTGGGTGTCCGAACAATTAGCAGCTTTTCCGAGAATGAAAAGAGGCAGATGGATAAAAAAGAAGACTAGAGCTAAAATTTTCTGTTTACTTGACGAGTTACTTCCTGTTAAATCTGAATCTGCACACCGAAACAAATTGTTAATATCAAGTCTACGCATGAAAAATAAGCGGGATGGCTCCGTTAAAAAATAATATAAACAAGTAAGTTTATTTAGCACACGGTTCATTTTTAAGTATTATCTCGTATTAAACATACATATTTATTTTTTTTTTACCCATAACACAAAAGGGATTCTATCTGCCTAGCTGTCTTATGAACAACGGGGAAAAACTCTGACTAACATTTTTAAAATTAAATTTGTAGATATATAAGTGCACTAAAACAAATATGCTAATTTTGATAAATAGATAAATTAATTAGACTTACCTCTGTAACTTTCAACCAACAGTTTGGTGGGTTCAACAAAATAACATAGTAAAATCAACAAAATGATTTTGTCATATGAGGCATAAACACATAGTTAACAAATCCATTTTGTTAATTCAATCAAATAATTGGTTGATTTAAGCCAAGTAATCCATTTAATCAAATAGTTTGGTTAAAAAAACAGAATATTTGTTGATTTTAACCAAATTGTAGGACAATTAAACAAATAATCTTAACAAATTTATTTTTTTAATTGAACAAAAATTTTGTTGGTGCGATTTCAACCGGATAATTTCGTAGATTTAACTATATTTTTATTCATTCAACAAAATTATACAATATCTGTAAGTAACAATGTATCCTAGGGATATAATTTGAAGGTATTGTGGAAAAATCTTTGATCAAATAAGTTGATTTGATCACATAATTTGATTTAACTACATGTTCAAACTCGCAATCTGTCTCAAAAATTCAATGAAAACGAATGAAAACGCTTAAAATAATACTTTATGACGATAGAAATTAGAGGAATAAGATGAAAATCAGATTTTCGGGTAGTGTGAGTTTAATATGTTTGCATAAGAACTAAGAAAAATTCCATAAAAACTGGATTTTGATTTCACACATAATTCAAAGAATATTATTGGCAGAATTTGATTATTAGTGCAATTATATAAGCGGATATAAGCATAAACTGATATGATGCAAGTAGTTTCACCCTCATCTCTTCTGCTTTTGAAAATATTTAATCATTTATTGTTAGCTGAAAATCAACCAAAATTTAAATAAAAGCTGAAATTATTCCTTCATGTAGTGAGTTTATCGGTCAAATAATTAATTAGAGTAATTTAAGTCCGGTGAAAAACACTCTCTGTTGTTACATCTTAAGTCCTGTTATACAGTAATGAATTTTTAAATACCTCCACGTTGCAGACATGTGCTTTGTGGGAAGTCTAAAACAAACTGGACTGTGGCCAACTCACATAGTCAACAGCGCTGGCTTATGAATTATCCACGTAGCAACCTCTGTCTACACGCGCATGTTGCGGATCAGATGTCCTGTCAGGAGAATCACGCAAAAATGCTTCTTTTTGAAGTTGGGATGATATAAAAAAAGTAAAATGCTTTTACATTTAAAATTTTAATTTATCTGCTGCAATAAATCAAATAAAAACTCGTTGCTTCACTAACAAGAGAAGCAGAACCGTTAGGAAAACAAAACATTCTGTGTGGATGCTTCATTGAAATTCTACTTTATCCCACCCAATCACTGGACATGAAATCAGAGTAATTTCAAGTAAAATATCAGTAAATATGATAAACTTTATAAAATAATTCGTGTGCACATATTAATTCTAAAAAGTAATTATGAGTATATTTTCATCTTTTATGTGCATAAAATTTAGTAAGATATTATATTGATTTCCGGGTGATTTTTTTTCTGAAATACAGGTGTTCCTTTCATATCAGTTTCTGTCAGTATAAAGAGACAAACACTGGTATGCATAAATGCATTACTTTAATAAAATCAAACCTAACACAAAAGGTCTACTACTAAGAAATGAAGAAAAGCTTATTTGTAAAGCGTTACTTATTTAGAGAAATCTTTCTAACTTTAACACATCAAACGTTATGAATCATCGATTATAAATACAAAATTGAGTGTTATATGGTAGCTGTAAAGACTATGTAACACAAACAGAGAACCTACTAAAATCCTGCCTGACGAACTTGGGGCAGAGACATCTACAGCCTTAAATGTGGTGTCCAGATAGAACAAAGTGGCTATGCCTTACGCGATGAGGCTGGGTGCAGCACTACTGGACAGAAAAATAGAAAAGTTAGCGTTTCTATCAGGAAAAATAGTTTAAAAAATCAATTACAAAATTACTACGTCCTCAGTGTAGTAAGAAACCACCGCTCTTGTACAGTAACGCTTAGAACAGAATGCATTTGTCTGGTGGAAAAGATATTAGATCATGTTTTTGACCAAAAACTAGACGACGTCGTTGTAGTTGAATAACGAAAGTGAAGTTCTCTTTTGATAAGTTGTACTGCTTGTGGTGTAGTTGCGTCAAACTATCTAGCATTTTACACGCTCTGTTCTTAGCATTAGCTCTGGCCTTTTGTTACGGCCATTTTTTTCACGTATCTCTAGTTGTTTCCGAAACAGGAACATTAATTTGTTTTTTTGTTTGCCATTATGAGGTGCTCTAACCAACCTCTTCACATAAGGCAAAATCGTCTCAATATTTTAAGATTGCTGAAATGGTAAAAATACCATCCTAATTAGGTAAGTTAGATACGTCACGAAGTAGAGCTTATTTTCCATCAGTGATTTTTAAGCTCTAGAAACACTTGTTACTTGACTACACATAAAAGAAAATTAAAATAAATAATGTAGTGAAAAAAATTATTTATTAAAAAAAGGAATATGTGCACAGCCATAGTGAAAAAATAAGAAACACACACACACATATATAGAATTGATATAAATTGCTTTGAAAAACAAAAAAAAAGCATGTTTATCCATTAACTGCAAACCTATTTCAACACACTCACCTATACCATTCTCGCAGAAATGAAAAAAAAAAAAAAAATCGAAAACTTTAGTGCAATGACATTTTAACACAGTGACGAATGAATTTTGATTTATCCATAATATCGGAGCAATTAACTTACAGTGTTACAGTGTTATAAAATGTAACCTTCTTGTATTTTATTTTTCCTCAGAATCAACAGTTTTCATATCCAAATCGCAAATTCTCTAAGGACAAGTCATTTAGGCACTCGGTAACTATGGCAACACAACTCTGCGTTTTTCTAGCTGAATAAGTGGAAGTGAGCATGCTTAATTTAGTTACGATTCTATAAAAGCATTTTATGACAGAGGAGAAATAAATTTATTTTTTAGCGTTATTCTGTTAGTATTCTTCTTTTATAATTATCATTCTTTTTATGTGTCGATAAAAAATACTGTGCAACATATATTTAAACTATAGGTAAAATTTGAGAACAATTCACTTTCATGTTTTTATGTAGTCTAGTATATACAGTATTCCCACTAAAGTCCCTTCCCACCCACTTAACTTCGGAAAGGCGGCTGACATATTCATAAAAGCGATGTCTAGGTAAAGTAGTCTTGCGATACTAAATGAAAACGCCTACACCGCCACCTGGTGGAAAACAGCGGAGTTAACATTTTCTATCTCGAAAACGGGACGAGACACGAGAAAAAAGTCAAACACAAAGATGTTCAGCATCACCAATTTATTAAAGAAAGACATCTTGAGCATATTGGTACTAAAATTTGGAGGCGTAATATTTCAGGCTTAACTATGTATTACTGATGCTATTGCCAGCGTGTCACCAGCCATATTGCACAACTTCAAGCGATAATTATAGACCAGCGTCATATATGTAGGCAGTGTGCCCCATAACTATTGGTGCAAAATTTAAGGGGAGACAAGGAATATTATAAGGAATCGCATAGCAATGTGGGTTCAAAAACGCCATTTTCACTTACATGTTAATAATCACTAAGAAAGGTGTTGAAATATTCATCTAATTTCTTAACTTAGTTTCATAAAAAAATGGGCTTGTCTCTAAAAATTTCATGTATGAACTGAAATAGAATTATTCAACTAATCAATTTTAGTCATGTGCTTTTTGTGAAAGACACACACGTTTTTGACAAACAAAGATCGGAAAGTTCACTATTATTTCAGCACTCGTTCCAAAGTGATTATTAACAGCTGCATGAAGACGACGCACACATTGCTGCGTGATTCTTATTCCTTATTATGTGTTCTACCTCCCCTTAAATTTTGTACAAATAGTTAAGGGACATTATGTATATATGTATGTAAGTATATATACAGGGAGTACAAAAAGTCCCTGACACATTTCAAAATTAAATATAAAATCAACTAAGTGGGTTACGAGACTGCGGTTTGTACCAAAATGCTTTCTATGATGAAAAGTTTTGTTTATGCAAATAAAAAAATAGTTCCAAATTTCACCCATAGATGGCTCTGTAGAAACAGTAAAAACAAAACTCAAACAAATATTCAGCATTTTTATTTTGTGAAGCAGATACAAGCAAAACCAGCTACCATACTTCAATATGTGCACCTAATGTACCTCTAACCACATCCAAACGGTACTCAATTTCACTCTACGCATTTGGTAGCTTGTGGCTTTTGATTGAATTACCTGCGTGATTTGCTTCTTCGTTTCTTCGATATCAGCCACAGAAGAGGAGTAAACTTTATCCTATTCACATACCCCACAGGAAGAAATCAAGAGGGGTTAATTCTCAAATGAAATACGCATTTCAACTTAATGCAAGGGCAAGCAGCGCCCTCTATAAGTGAAATTTGGAACTATTTTTTTTATTTGCTTAAACAAAACTTTTCATCATAGGAAGCATTTTGGTACAAACCGCGATCTCGTAACCCAATCAGTTGATTTTATATTTAATTTTGAAATGTGTCAGGGTCTTTTTGTACACCCTATATATACATATGTGTGTGCGCGCGCGCGCGCGCGCGTGTGTGTGTGTGTGTGTGTGTGTGCGCACAGGGTGTAAAGTGCTAACGGTGCCCAATGGCTATTTCCTAAACCGTTAGTCTGAGACACATAGTTCCAGTTGCAAAATTGGTTTAAATTATATAATCTATCATATAGCAGAAATGCGATAAAAGTCAATAAATGAATTCATATAAAAATTAAGAAATTTTAATTTTTATACGGTCACCCGGTCCTACCAGTTATATTTAGAAAAATTTTCTTTATGCAATTTCATGCTCACACACACACACACACACAAGAAAACTTAAGGAAAAAAAACCCTCGTCCTTCCATGACCAAAATTCATCGAGTTACTGCTGCTTAAAGTTAAAGCACTTTTCGAGCAGCGAAATAGGGGTTGTATACAAAATGAATTTGAGAAAAATTAATGTACATGGTTTTGAGCCTTGTAGTATTTATTAGCAATTTCATTAACTATTTTATGAATGTAGATTGCAATAAAGATTACTGCCGACCGAGTTGTATGGTGGGTAAAGCACCGTACTCCGGTTTCGGGTTCAACTCCCGGCTGCCGGGCTTCTATCCCCGACTGGGCGTGATTGTAATGTCCGTCCCTTCATAGGGGGCGACGTTGGTCCACCTACTAGGTGCCCCCAAAATAAAGAGACCAACAATTCCGGCCTGTTGTGGCCAAAGCCTTCAAGGCAGAGGCCGGCCATTAGAAAAAAAAAATAAAGGAGATTATCATGTAACTATGTGTATCCAATAAATGAACATAAAAATATAGCTTATACTGAAAGTAGAATATTTTAAAGAGTTTTTTAAAGGAACTGGTGTCAAATAACTTAATGAAACACTACATTAAACATTAAATTAGAAAATGAAACATTTTAAAATGCAAATATATACATTTAGGAAACTTAAAAGAATGTTAAAAATTCTGTTAGCGTAACATTTGCTCAAAAGTAGCTTCCTTCGGTTGCAATACAAATATGCACCCGTGTAGAAAACTCTTCCTGTACTTTGCGTTACATACTCGATGCTACACATCGGCATGCTACACATATACGATTTAGTACGTCTGATCCAGGATAGATTTTTATAGAGCCTGACAGTTGTCTTCGAAACCCTCCATGACGTAGTACGTTAAGCGACAATCAAGAGCCAAGCACATTTATACTGCTACTTTGCTGAACTTTCTTACTATGCGGCAACGCGCTCGATCTGTTCATTCAGTTATTAAGTAGCTACGTAGCTAGTAGCACGTTCTTCAGTGTTATTTCAATAAGTTTTTAATTAAAGGATTTTAATTGCACTTTTGTTATTTCATTAAAACACGGCCACAGGACTGACTATAACCTTCTGCTTAAAGATTAGTATTCTAAAATTAGTTTTGTTCTTTGTCCGCATCATGCCAGAAAATGAAATTAAAACCTATAATTTAAAATTTCAATATTTATATGATCCCTTAACGGCTTACCTTAACGGGACATTTTTAAACGTGGAAAAGTGATTTAAGTCAAAATATTTGCTGCTTTATAACTCGGTAAACTTTTGTCCTAGAAGGACAATTTTTTTTTCCTTGAGCATCAAATTGTTTAAGACAGATTTTCTAAACATAGCTGATAGGACCGGGGGGGACCGTATAAAAATTTTAATTCCGAAATTTTTACAAGAATTGATTTATTGACTTCGATTGTGTTTCTGTTGTTTAGGAAATAGCCATTAGGCACCGTTAGCACTGGACACCCTGTATATATATATATATATAGATATATACACACGCTAAAAAAATGAAATGGAAATTTCTATCTGTTATGTTAAGCGAAAACCATTGCAAAACACCGAAATAATTTTTCTGCTACTTTACAAATTTACTGAAAAATTGTAAAGAGTACCTTCAAATACAAAAGTACGCACTTTTAGACATTGTTTGAGTGGTAAAGGTGCTGCTACATTCGGTGCATTTTATCAGATTATATTTTGCTGTATCTTGATTTGAAGCCTTTTGCAATTGATGCATGGCAATTTTGTTACCTATGTTTTATCTGCCTATCGTTCTTTCATGCATAAAAGAGTTTTTCTACTTTTCAAAATAAATAACTGTGTGTTGAAATGTAGCTCGTGAAAATAAAAATAAAATAGGACGGAGAAAAATTACTAAATTTTGTTATTTGCTCAAATTGATGTCATAAAGTGACATCGTTGACATATTTTTATTTCCAAACAGATTTTTTTCTTTATGGATGTAAAATGGACGTCTGTTTTTGAGGTCTGATCCAAACAAAACGTAAAACGCATAAAAAATGTATTTAAAATGTATTACAATAAAGGTTAATTATATATACGTTCCCGATACACTTTAACTGATAAATTATCTGGAACACACTTAATCAAATATAATTTATTTACAGAAGACATAAAATATGTATTTATAAAGTTAGTATGCGCGATATTTTTGCAGATACATGTCTTAAAGAAGAATGAGTGTCGATAAGAAAAGGAAAGTTAAGCCGTTTTGTGACCATACAAATTTGAATCACGCTGAAGTTCAAAAACCCATGGTTATAAAGTAAATTAAAATAACCACCCAAAAATGTACATGATTAATGAACTTATTAACTACTGTAGTTTAAAAAATTAAATACATATTTATAGTATGATAAAAAGAACAATTATGAGAGAGAAAATGTATTCACAAAACAAGTATAAAGCACGCAGTATTTATCTAGAAAAAAAGTTTTACTCGTCGTTTTAGATTATATTGCAATCATTCAGAAAAAAACATTGATTTGTGCAAAGTTACATTAAAAAAAAGATGCATCTCAATGAAAGTTTGACGATCCACCTTTTATCTAGCCCTCTTTCATGATAGTATGTAAATATTATTATAAAAAAATCTACAGAAGTTGAAAATCCGTTGACAGGAAAATCCAATAAAAAAGGAAAGAACTTAGATAGTGTGTACAGGTAACTCCTGTTGCTAGTTTTTTCGGAACTACTAGGATCAAACTGAGACTGATAGTTTATTGTAAATTTCTGTTATATTTTATCCTGCAAAAAGACGCATTTCTTGACTTATTTAAGTTAATCCGAACTACAGTTCAAGGAACTTTTAAAGATAAATGATGTCCTACGACACGTTCATTGTTGTTGTTGTTGTGATTGAGAGTTTTTTCTTGGGGTTTTGAGTTAAGTTCTCGAGTGTTCCAGCTTTGTGCTAATCGTTGTTTATGAAATCATTTAAAAATTCTACACTATAATACTTCCTCCAAAGTGCTTATTAATACACGGAGGAAGACTGCATCTGCCACACCACATTTAATTCTAATTCATTTTTCCAAAGCATTTTTCTGCTTGACTAATTTCTTTCAAAGTAGAGCATGCGTTATATATTTCAATTGAATACTTTCGCATAATTTCTTATGAAATGATGCATTTTGAATACATTTTTTCTGCAGAATATGATTCACATTTAGTTCGATTTCGTCTCTGTAACCCCCTTTTGTAATGAAAACACCATATTTTCTTTTTGCGAATAACGCGACCATGTGAAATCGTGGAACATGTCCATTAGACTAAAAATTTCCAGTCCTTTCTGGCTGCATAGTTTGTTGTAGCACCAGGTGCCGGTTAGTCTCTTCTCTACAGCTTCAAACAGATGAGCTGAACAAGCTCAGGCAGTCTTTTTTTATTGTAATGTCTCGTCACATTCCTTCTATTTCTTGCAATGAATGCTCAGATTTAAAGAATGCACGTGTGTCAACAAACAGTTTTGATGCAGCCATCAAACAAAAACGAAAAAGATTTTTCGAGAAGGTCAGGAAGTTCATACAAATGTTGAATGTGACTGTCCTTTCGTCGAAAAATATTTTTTTTAATCAGTTGGATTATATTTTGTATTTGAGCCCTAATAAATGTTTAATATATAAAAAAAAAATTAAAACTTAGCCAGAAAAAACATTTTAAGCTTGTATATCTATAAAATTGCAACATATTTTATTGTATTTTACTGCAGCTTTAGATTGGAAAAATTTTAAGGAGCGAAAAGATTGCGTAGAAGGAACTTTCATAGAAAAGAATTGAATTATATGCATATATATATATATATATATATATATATATATATATATATATATATATATATAATATAATATAATAAAATAAGAATGATGAAGCCTTTTTGTGAAAAATTCTGCCTTTTTCACCGTTTAGACCCCCTCCGAAATTTTTGTCTGGGTACGTCCCTGTAATATACATATGTATATTAGCTTTATTTATACGTAAGTAAAAAACTATACACTAAGCCTTCTATTATAGCACTTGTTAGGTAATCCGGTTTTAAGTTTTAGAAATAAGGATAATTTCACACTTATTAAAACTGCGCGTGCTAGGATATCCAATGTAGATGATGGCTTGTTGGTTTAATAAAAACAGCCCTTCTGATTACCTTCTGTAACTTCATCGTTGTGAGTCTTGGGTTATTGGGATAATCAATGGCAACCAACCGTCAAAATGCCACCCAGCAATGGTTTTCTGTTTTATATCATTATAAGAACATACGGATAATATCTTTGATGGATTCTTGATCTCACATTAGAATAACTCCCAATAAACTATAAATTCAAAGCCTGATAATCAGAAAATAAAATTTACTGGTGCTGTCTCGTGTATTTCTCAAAATTCCATATCAATTTATGCAATCACTTCGTTCATTTGATGTAGAAGCTGTATCGTGCCAACAAAAACGTCTTTCATTACACAACAGATTTCAGAGATTGCTGCGATAGCACTTAGGTAACTATTAATTGATGAGAGAGTGTTTACTTCTTTAGGTTCGGATCTAGCTAAAATGCAATTAAAATAAAAGTATGTCCTGAAAGATTCAACATTCATGTTTTCATGGTATAGTAATTATTTGTAATGCATTATAATAGGTGAAAGTTAAGACTAGTGAGGAAAGTGATTAAGTAGAAATTCAAAATATAATGTGACATATATAGGAAGCAACTAAATGAGGGAAATGTCTCATCAAACCTGATTAAGTATAGTGTTTTTATTAAAGTTAGTGTTTTCATTAGGGATAGTGTTTGATGTACAGTGGAACCTGCCTAATGTGACCACCCTCGGGAACGACAAAACTGGTCACCTTATACAGGTGGTCACTTTACAAAGGTAGCACTTTAATAAATTTGTTTATGCTTAAAATTCAAATAACACTTGCACAAACACTCTACAGTTTATTTATACAGGGTTTCTAGAGATTTCACGGCTTTTGCTTCCCTGACTTCTGCTCCCTGATATCTATCATGCTCTTCCCTGACTTTTTATCTAGCGTGCTTTCCCGAATTTTGCATTTCTATTTTTAATATTGCATCCTCTAATTTTTAACTTTTTATATATTTTGCCCCTTGTTCAAATAATAATAAAATCAATCTACACAAAAATATTATTTGACATCACTGGATTCTAACAAAAACCATGTTTGATAATAATTTAGGATAAAATTAAGAATATTTCAACTGAACAAGATATGTTAATAAAGGATGCATTTTAAAATTATTTATAAGGTTGAATAAGGAAATGAAAATAAAACAGCTTCTATAATTAGGTTCAAACAGGAAGTATTTTCTTGATTTTGCCGCAAAATTAAAATATTCTTGCATTTCCCTGACCTTTCTTCAATTTCTTCCAATTTCCCTGACTATTTTGAAAAATCCCCGACTTTCCCAGATATTCCCTGACTTTTCAGGTCTGTAGAAACCCTGTTATAACAAGATCTCAAAATCAATAAATATCCATGAACAAAAGAGAGGAATGTAGGGAGTAAAATACTGAAACATTAAAATACACATTGCATACAAATTGTGTGCGACTTCCTTATACTTACGTTTCAATATGTATTTTAATACTTCTTGGTCACAGTGAATAATAAAAAATAATAAATATGAATAAAAAATATTAATTTCCATTTTGCAGCGTGACATATTACTAAACTACAGTTTGAATGTTTGGGTTGTTTTCATGCTTGCACAAATATAGTTCATGCTACAATTTTCACTAGTGTACATCAAGAACACATTGCTGTTACAGCACAGTGTGTTATCTAAACAAAGTTCTAAAAGGGCCGGTCGCCAAATAAATCGCCAGGTTGAAAAAATGAAAAGAAATATTAGGCTTTATGCATGTTTGGCAAAATTTAAATGTGGCTCGCCACAGGGATGATCAGAATATATAGTTTTTGTAGCCTAGACAAAATTATTTTAATCCTGTGGGAAAGGAAGAAAATTAAATATATTCACAGACTACAGACGCCAAGAAAATGCATTACAACGGCTAAAACCAAACCAAAATTAAGAAACAGTTAGCATTATTGACAGATGGGAGATTTAAAATGGGAAGAGTATTACATTTAGAATAGGTAAAGGGAAATCAGAAGTACTCATAAATGTGTGATTAACTTCATCAAAAGTAAGTGTAAATATGTGATTAACTGCATCCCACACACCTCTTACCGGCAGTGGCGGATCCACGGAGGGGGGGGGGCTCTGGGGGCTCAAACCCTCCCTAGAGCTAGAAATAAACTATGGATAAGGGAAGTTAAAAAGAAATTGCAAATTTTCAGATGAACTGAAATTTAAAAAAGTAGCACTGTATATACAGTTGACTCTCCGTTTAACGACGATCTGCTTCCAAAGACGATATTTCAAAGTCCCTGCAACTCCAACGTAAACAATTTCTTTTCAAAGACGACGTCGTTTCTGTTTAACAATGATTTTTTTTTTCATCTTACGCTGCAGGAACAGGGCGAAATTTTTTTAAGAGTGGGAAAAAAGTGTCGGCGAATGTCAAAAGTGCCATTCGCAAGACAGTCTCAACTACCTGAGTGTATTCTCAAAGGTACTTTAGAAGCAAAGAGAAAATTCTTGAAGCAGCACAAAAATTTAGTTCGGGATCCAAATCCAAACGGCCGAAAAGTCAATGTGGCCGATTTGGAGAGTTTGCCAAGGCACTTCTGCATGCAAATGGTTGCATGAAGCAAGAGCGTCCAACATTCTAATTTGTGGGCCCCACCATGGCCGAGTGGATAAGACACTCGACATAAGAGACGGCTGAAGTGTGAAGGTCCCGCATTTGGGCCTACCGCATGGCTGTCGATCTAAGTTAACTATCTGGATTTTTTCCAGATGGTTTTATCCAGATTTAACGTGAATACGCGTTAGAACCTCTGAAAAAATCCTCCGACCAAGGCAACCGCCACAGAATGCAGATGCCTCTAGTATAGGCTTGCCACATAACATCACATAACACATAACTCCAATTTCTGGAGGACCGACGAGTGGCTAAGCGCATAGAGCTCGCAACTGGGAGAAGAAATGTGTCTGGTTCAAACTCAGGTCGCGTCCGTCAATCTAGCCGTTCAGAGTCTTACGCAGTTTTCTCCGAAACTTCTCATAAATACGGATTAAGACCCCTTAGAAAACTCCCACGTAGGGCACCCCTTACTCGGCCTAGATCCCTCATGTAGATAATTGTTCGTATTATCAAAATAAAATAAAATCAAGCAATTACTGCAGTGCTGTTTTTCTGGCAGAAAAATTTGGAATGCAAAATTTTCAGGATTCGGCTGGTTAGCTAGAAAAATTCATAAAATGGAAGCTGACGCATTTGACATTTGAGAAAATCTGAAATAAAGAATAACGGGAAGGAGAAAAATAAAACAACTGACTCATTTTGATTTTCTTGAAAACCTAATTTTATTGTATTGCTCTTGTTTCTACTACCTTTTTTTAAGGTAACTTAAAATATTTTTTGTGGATAATAAAATAATATAATGACAATAAAAGTAACATCTTTAAACACGCCAATATATCAAGAGCAATATTCACAGTCCTAAGAATGTAAAGTGTAAAGGGTTGGTGTTGGTGCTGTAGGATTACGGCCAGTTATCTGCACATGGAATCTAAACCGATGGGTGGGGTGCACTCCGTGGGGGTCTTTCTAAGGGGTCCTAACCCTTATTTACTCTAAGTTTCGGAGGAAAGCACGGAAAACTCCAAACAGTTAGATCGGCGGACGCGAATTGGTTTTGAACCAGGCGCCTTCCAAAGTGTAAAGGTAAATGTTATTCTTTTTTAAATTCTGTTTATGGAAGATCTCTATTTAAGGCTGATTTTTCACATTTTCACGGTTCCTTGAAAGTCGTTAAACAGTGAGCCAACTATCTCTCTCTCTCTCTCTCTCTCTCTATATATATATATATATATATATATATGCTAAGAATATGTGCACCAATACTTATTGAATCCTTGTGGATTAAACATAATTTCTCTATTTACAAAAATGATAGAGCTTTTATTTTTAAACAGAAGTAGGGCAAATTTTATTGACTCGCTATCGCCATAGTGGCTGGAGCAGAGTTCCAAGTTTTATTTGTACAGTGGAACCTGTCTAATGGAACTACCTTTGAGAATAACAAAACTGGTCACCTTACAAAGGTGGTAAAGTGTGATGGTTGTAAGGCGAAATTGCTTGAAGTTGTCGCTATAGACAGACGATCTCGTTACCAAGGTGGTCACTTTAGCAGGTTCCACCGTATTTGAATGGACGAAGGCACACTGATACGGGGAAAAAATCTTCCGTTGCTCTTTCCATTTTATAGGGGACGGAGTTTGCAGTTTAGTGCAGATATCTTTTATCTGTAAGCCTTGAATTGCCATTAAAAAGTCGTAAAATTCGCGACGAGAATGCCCTCTTACCCACAGCAGTTATCTTAGACGCAGCGGCAATCAGCATCGGCCTTAAGTGATGCTGAAGCATAGACGAACAATCCAACCCTCCGCAATTTGTACAGCTTTCATTTTTTCAACTGCTCTCATAAGTTGTCCACACCACCCAGACGTATGGGTACAAATCCTCATTATAAAAGTTTAACAGATTCTAAGATATCAGAGAAAGCGAGTACCTGGCAATGTTTAGCTGGTCTGGTTTTAAAAAAGGAAGCTCAAATTGTAAATAGCAGGTAATAGTGATAATAGTTGAAAATAGCAATTGAGGTTTGTTTACTACAGTCCTCACAGGAAAAGATGGGAATTACTTAATCTGGAAAACTTAATGCCATCCGAAAATGCAAAAATATATGCTGTGAACACTGTATATTGCACGGTGGCTGTGAAATGGGTTCAATAATGCATTCAACAATTATACTCTGTTCACATTAAAATGTTAATGTGTAGGGTCCGCGAACAACAACACCTTGGAAAGCTAATCACGTGGCTAATCATAAAGGTTGTTGCTGATTAGCCAAATCTTGTCGTCACTACAGGGATAAAGGCGACATTTTTCTGGCAAAATTTACGACTTTTAATGACCAGTCGAGATCTACCAAAAAAAGATTAATGTTTTAAACTGAAAAACCTGTCCCCCCACACAATGGTGAGAGCAACGGAACATTTTTTCCCCGTATTAGTCCCGTCGTCCATTGAAACGCATAAAACACGTGGCTTATGAGCATCGACCTTGACTTGATCGGTATAAAAGCACGATAGCTCTGCCCCCCCCTCCCCTTCCCAGTTTTCTTTCGACGGTTCTTGCAGCAGACAACATACTTATTTAGTTGTTATATACCATGTCTAATTATACATTGGGAGAAAAAGTATTGGGAAATCAATGTATCATCCTAATGAAAAATGGAGCCCCCCCTAGACGGTTTCTCTGGATCCGCCCCTGCTTACCGGAAACCACGCTGAATCACTTTTAGCATCAGCAGAAATATAAAAGAACCTAAAACAAGTTTTCCTTTTTAATTTATTTATCTAATTTTGTTTTTGTTTTATTTATTCATCTATTGAGAATGTGGTACAGTAGAGAGAATCAGTGTTGAGATCAATGTTGTGTTAAACAACTGAAAAGGGATATAGCATCTATATTATCTGACTGTGTTTTATATTTAAGAAGCAGTTTATAGTGGAAAGTGGTCACATTTAACAGGTTAAAAAACTTAAATTTGGCAGATTATATGGTAACTATACAGTTTTCGCAGGTGGTCACTTTACAGGATATTTTCCCCATACATTTTTTATGAGTTACAATGAAATTTCATGAAAGTGTTCTTTTTAGGCAGGTGGTCTCTTTACCAAGGTGGTCTCTTTACCAAGCTGGTCTCTTTACCAAGGTGGTCACTTTAGCAGGCTCCACTGTATTTCTTTATTATAACAAAAATGTTCTTCAGAAATAAATGACTTTTCGGTATACGGAAGTGCTTTTTTGCACTTTATGGAAACAAGTCAACATTTCTTCTCTTTTGCAATGAGATAAAAACTTCGATAGTTCAGAATAATTTTCTGCTAGTATTTTCTTTTGATTGGAATATAGAACAGAGGATTTATTTTGAAAAGGGCTCTGAAATTTGATAGATAGCTTGAAAGTCACATAACCGAGCTTTCCGAGGAGAGATATTAAATGTCAAGAAATTCTTTAAATGTTTTAAATTCGCGGTCATATCATTTTAAGAAAAGTTATTTATAATGTATGAAACTTTTAAAGGATTAAAAGAAGTATGAGAGAAAATAAAAATGAAAAAAAAATGGCCGCCGAACTCCATCGTAATACTGTTCTAACACAACTATATATTAAGAAAGTAAAATTTTGATCCTAAAATAAAATACAACTCAAAAAAACCCAGATCCGTTGTATCGAAACTACGAATAACGTATGTTTCTATATAGAAAATTAAGATTTATAGTTAAAAAATGTGTTTAAACCTGAAGTCCCCGCTCTTTTGAGAAGGCATATTACTGAAAGAAAAGCGTAAGAAATCCATCTAGCTGTCGGTAAGTGTAAATTTCTAGTAACACTCCATGAAGTATGAACATGTTTAAGTGACTGTAATAATAAAGAGCAATTTTATATAGCTCAAATGACGAAAATGACTCTGTCAGTCACTGAAATTGACTTTGTGAATGTAGAGAAAAATCTCCAAACTGATTCATGACAGCTGAAGAATTTTATTACAAAGGCAAATTGAAAATACAAAGTTTTCAAAGAGATAAATGATATCTGCAGAATTTTATTACAAAGTCAAACTAGAACTTAAAAAGTCGCATTTAAAGCTAAAACTAACTTACATAATGTTAGGAAAATAACTGAGAATGTTTAAACTTCCAGCTTTATATGGCAAGGGCATTTATAGTTGAACTTCATTTAGACAAAGTTTAGTCACACACCGACGTCAACAGCCACTTATTTAGAAGAGATAATCCGAAACAAGAATAAAGTGCATACTATTTAATGAAGTACCTGCAAAATAACCTGACGCTTCTCCAAAAGACTTGCTTTCGGTTTATTAAAACAAGGTATAGACATTGAAAAGACTTTGAAAAAGACCCAAGAGGAGTAGTGTAAAATTATCATGCCCTAGTAGCACAAAAAGTTCGAAAAACGTTCAAATTACGTTGGAAACACGTTTTTTGACGTTAAAAAACGTGTGTGGGGCGGTTGGACTAATTGTGCTACTAGGGTGACGGTATTGAGGGGGAGGGGGAATACTTTTATAAAAAAAAATCGAGCTAGAGCTATTATCAAGAGCTGATTAGAGCTATTATCAAGAGCTGATTATCAGATAGAAGCAAATCGGCGAAAAAAAATATCGAATTAATGCATAAAAATGAACTATTGGTGTCGTTTCCGAAAGAGAATGACCATCTACACGAAATCAACTTCTTTTCTAAGTATCATATTTGATAATAACAAGAGAATTTTGCACAGCTTAGATTAATTTATACTTACATTGGTAAGAATGTAAATAAAGAATTACAAACAAATTCAAATGTAATTCAAAGATTTATAATTTTTACAAACTATTTAATTTGTTGGTCACATGTGGACACTTGAATGCAATGGTATCTTTAATTCTGGAATTAGCAACTGAATTACCATATGTACAATTAGGGCGGTCCTAAAATGCACTTTTGCACCGATTTTCGAAATCGATGAGAGCGTAAGTTGCTCCTTGAGATGGTTAATAACTGTGTAAAATATTTTTTAAATCGGACAATATCTCCAGTCAGCACCGGTGCCTTTAAAAAATGGGGAATTTGGGCCAAAATAGGTATCCCCCCCCCCGAAAACACAATTTTTGTGAATTTTCGCGAATCGATATCAGCCGAATGCGAAAAAGTTGTTTCTCGGGTTGATCAATAATTGTGCAAACATTTTTTGAAATCGAACAATATCTTCCGGTGGCGCTGGTACCTTTAAAATTTGATATTTTTCCCAAAACATACTTTTTTCCCGAAAATAAAATTTACCGGAATTTGGAAATCATTTACATCCGTGAGATAAAGTTGCTTCTTCTCTTTAGATGTATCATGTAACGAACGTTTCCCCACTCGGCTGATAAGAGGAGAAAGTGTGTTTTCGGGGAGAAAATGTCTGTTTTGGCCCAAATTCCAGATTTTAAAGGAGCTGGCGCTGACTGAAGATACTGCCCAATTTAAAAAAAAAAATTACACAATTATTAACCAACCCAAGGGACAACTTTTCGCACTTGGCTCTCATTGATTTTTGAAAATCGGTGCTATTTTCGGAACACTCTAGTGTACATTTTGGGATTTAATAAAAGTTCACGAATTTTAAAGAGTAAAGTATCTCATGCAAAATCTCCTGATATGTTTCTGCATATAGATTCACGTATCGTAATTTATTAGTTGTTTCTAAAACATGGTATAACCAGAGATGTTTTATTTTCGAAAAGTGGCAAAAGTATACATAGGAACATTGATGGATATTTTTTTACTTTGTGACTCTCATCCAATTTTCATATTAGATCCCCATATTACAAAAAAAAACAAAATGAAATGCGTAAGGTTTTCTAAATTTTTATTATTTTATGTAGTTTTTATTAATTGTTTATGACGGAATGGACTTTAACCAACTTAATAAACATACACACAGATCTTTAATAATAGTATAAGTAAAAAGGAACTAAATATATTCCCTTTGCACTATGTATAGATTCTAATAAATAGCTTTATCATTTTTTTCCCTAGATCAACGTAAAAACGTTTTGCTACATTATTCTCGTTTTCAAGAATGTAGAGAAATCACGCTTGCGCATCCCCACATGGGTTATGTGAATAAAATATGCAGCACGAGTCATATAATTCTTTAGTACCATCTTCTATAGCAAACTCCTTTCAGTCCGTTTCTTTCACGAGAGTGGTTAATACTTTTTCCACACACTACTAAAATAAGCTCATATTTCTGATAAATGGAAGCATCATTCCCAAAACAACTATGAAATAGTTCCGAGGTAAAATATATGTTGGGCATATAGCAGAAAAATTACCTACAGTGTTAAAAGCTAGGATTTGTTCTCGAGAGAAAAATAATTTTCAAAACTGGGCACTATCAATGAAAAAAGGCAATCTAGTTTAAAACTCACGATTTACTGGAGAAGTATACTGACTGAATTATAAGCATTTCGAGAATTACAGTATACATTTAAAGCTTTTATACCTAATAGTTTTCTCATATAACTCACTGTAACTATATTACGTTTCATTTTATATACGGGAAATTTACGTTTGCAGAAGGTGCCTCTAAATATCAATTTCGTTTTTAAGAAAAGGCTAGTGCATTAGTGGATTGTGTAGTTTTATTTTGTAAAGGATTATTTGAGAGTGAAATATGAGAAGCAGCTATTCTTATGTTATATTTATTACATTCGGCATTCACTAAAAGAAAGCGTTTAATATATTGTGAAGTGAATGAAAAAAATAACAAATTTTTCGTACACAGCATGTATAACATGATCTACTATTAATGGTCCTGGAACATCTTTCTACTATAACAGTTTGGACATGAAGACAATAGTAAGAAAACTTTTTTGAGAGAGCTCATATATATATATATATATATATATATATATATATGCATATTTGAGCTTTCAACAATATATATATATATATGTATTGTATACATATTATACCGGGTGATTTGAAAATAGATGTTAATGCTTTTATTTTTTAAACCGTAAATGATCGAAACATACTTCCAATTAGAAAAGTTCCTCAAATTAAGAGTAGGTTTCAGATATGGCAATTTTTTTTACTGGGGATTGTATACATATTAAAATACGAAATTTAATTTTATACTGTCCCTCCTTTCCTACCCTTTATATTTAGAAAAATGTTTCTCTTTGCCTAAGAAAATTAATAAAACAAATCCTCTGGCTGGAATAGTTTCCCAGATACACCAAATTAAAAATTTTGACATTTGTTGCCAAGAACTAAGGGGATGTCTGAAAAGTGAGAAAAATGTAATTACTTTTCAACTGACGTTAATTTATGTTTATAGTCACTCGATAGACACATTTGACTCCTCAAATCCTAATTTAGCTAGAATTTTCCAGTAGAGTATGCTTGGCAGTTTCTAGTGAGTTTACCACACCATAGTAACCTACACCACTATTTTGTCGTTCTCTTTTATACTTTAAAATTCCTTTTCTTGAAGCGTGATGTAATTAGTGGATGACTCCCCCCCCCCCCTGAAAGATTGAATTATCGCTAATTTCATAAAGCAATACTGATCCATTTAGGTAAAACTGTACCTGTTAATTTCATACATTTGAACGCGTTTATTGCTTTTCCCAACAATGGGAATTTATTATCTTTTATCAACTCATAGTTGGTGTTGGTCCCCCAAAGTAAAGATTTTTCAGCTTGATGAAAGTCATAAAAATAAATTTTTTGCTAACTATTTCAATTAGAGACACGGGATTGGTTTCATTAGTTTTCTTAGTCAAAGAGCAGCATTTTTCTAAGTATAAAGGGCAGGAAAGGAGGGACCGTATAAAAATTAAATTTCGTAATTTAATATGTATAAAACCCCTAGTAAAAAATTGCCATATCTGAAAGCTACTCTTAATTTGACGAACTTTTCTAATTGGAAGTATGTTTTGATCACTTATGGTTCAAAAAATAATCGCCTTAACATCTATTTTGAATCACCCGGTATATACAAGGTGATTCGCTACCAAGCTGACAAACTTGCAGGGGGTGTAGGGGATACAGAGACGGTTCAGAATCACATAGCAATGCGGGGTCGGAAACGTAGTCTTCATGTACCTGTTACTAATCACTTTAGAGGAAGTGTTGAAGTGATAGTAAATTTTCCGACTATGGTTTTTCAAAAACTAATCCCTCTTTCACCGATTGCACTTGATAAAAATTGTTATTTCAGAATTGTTTCTTTCATTATATTTATGAAATTGTCACCATATATATATATATATATATATATATATATATATATATATTATATATATATATATATATATATGGTCGGAAACATCCTGTTCATATATCTTTTCTAAATTATTGGATTAAATTTTATTACTTTACGAAAATAGTTTGACAACCATAGCATTTCATATTTGCAATAGCCATGATAGAAGCACAAATGGGATGCATTTTTGGCATTGAAATTTTCACAATTAGGATCATTGAATACTTCACCTAGGTGTTTCTATATTTAAGGTATCGACAAAGCGACAAATTTTCTGAAGTTGAATTTCCATAAGGCTGCCTAAAACTCGCTACGTTTATCACAATTTAAAAAAATTAATTTATGAGAATCATGCAGTACCTACAAATGCTTCAGTTCTCTTTCGAAGTTGTGACTCCCTTTAAATATGCGTGTAAGTTCGACGTCATTCTTACATCATGGTTTTACATCCGAATTAGAATGCAATAGAGTGTTTTAACTGTGACGGGAAAATGACGGCATGTGAGAAATATTTTTTCAATTCTTGAGAAACCGAATAACTCAGTAAAACATTTCAAATTATTCCGATACATATTTCATGAGATTTTGAGCTTCAAACTCCTCAAGAACTCAAGAACTCAGAACTAATATAAATAAATAATAAAACGGATAAAATAAACAAAATAAAACAGTTGTCTACTTCATGTGACATATTAGTTTTGAAAAGTTATGATTTGTTAGCTCTAGAATCTAATCCTAAATGATAAAATTTATTGCTGTGATAATAAAAGTTTACGAACATAAATGCTTTCGTCAGCAGAACTTCCAAGTACTACTGGGACTGACATTTTTCTGTGTGTGTGTCACAGCTGTACTATTGTATTTCACATCATGAAAGGTGACATCTTTGACACAAATATTACTTCATATTTGCGTCATAGCTGCTTCAGTTCTGTTTCGAAGTTGTTAGATCCAATCATAGTGCAAGTAAGATCGGCGTCATTCTTACATCATGATTTTACATTCGAATTAGAATGCAGTGGTAGTTATTTAACTATGACGGGAAAATGACGACATGTGAGAAATGCTTTTGAAATTCTTAAGAATCCGAATAACTAAGAAAAACTTTTGAAGTTATTCCGATGCATATTTCATGAGATTTCGAGCTTCTATCTTTAAAGCCTTTAAGAAGTATTAAACAAAATAATAAAATAGTGCGGTCTACTTCATCTACATTTTTTGAAAAGTTGTAACATGTTAGCGCTAGAATCTAATCATAAATGACAAAAATTAATACTGTGATAATAAGAAGTTACGAAAATAAATGATTTAGTCAGCAGAATTTCTAAGTACTACTGAGAATATTTTTTGTGTGTGCGTTACAGCTGTACTATTGTATTTCCCGGCATGCAAGGTGATAGCTGTGACGCAAATATTACTTCATATTTAAAATAATTTTCTTATTGTTTTAGATTCCGGATAGCTGGAATCAACTTAAATCACGTAGGTTCGGAAAACATGATTTCTTGTTTAAAATCATGCTAAGAATGTGTAATTGGTTAGTTTACTTAGTAAATGCACAAAAATTGAATTGAATGAACTTAATTATTCAAGTTTTAGCTGAGAGGATAAAAAATAGTGAAACAGTGGGGCTAAACGCTTTAATTTCTATTCGAGACAAAAAATATTGTGAGACAGAAAGTTAATAAATAAATAAGGAATTTTAAAAATAGAAGTTTAAAAAGAATTGCTGTTACTAAGATGAATCCAATGATGAAATATATATATATATATATATATATATATATATATATATATATATATATATATATATATATATATATATATATATATATATATATATATATATATATATATATATATATATATATAAATAATTCACAAAATGCTTTCGAAAAAAAAAAAAAGAAATTAAACTTAGATAAAGGATATTTATTTTTAAAAATTACTTCATTTTACAAACATCAGAACAATCCTTTACTCTTCAGTAACTTTTCATTCAGTATTTAAAAAAAACACTTGAAGGTGTGTTTAATTTAAACAGCATTAGTTATTCCCAACAGAGAAGAAAAAATTTAAAAATTAAAACGTCTTTCACAAATCCGTAAAAAGAGGAAGAATTTTTTTCTTGTCTTTGTACAAAAGATCAGCACTGTAACACTGTTTACTCACCTAAAACAGTCATTGTCAATTATAAAAGCGAAACATTTATCCAAAATATCCATCAGTTGTTTTCAGATGTAATTAAAAGTGACAACGGGAGCGTATGCTTCGTTTTCGACAAGATGTTTCTGACATTCTCAAGGTACCCGTTTTAGAGAAAACATTCCTTTATCTCCAAGTTCATGGAGATGAAACTCATAAAAATGTCATTGTTACCTTGTATTTTACTATCTCCGAGTGGCTTAAGATTCAAGTATATGTACTTAGAAGTTTTTATCCTGTTTGTTTTCTTCCTTTCTTTTTAAATAAAGTATATGTAAACTAATAAAAAAATGTATTGAAACAAGACAGTACCTATGAACTTCAGATAACTGAAAATCAAACAGAAAGAAATTAAAAGGTACAAAAAAAATGCATATTTTGAAATTTTATGGCCTATTAAGCTGTTGAAATTATAAATTGCGAAAGCGAAAACCTTTGAGATTTCACTAATAAAACCAGGATAAATATGCAAGTGTTGAGATTTTAAAAAATACAGAAAATAAAACAATCATATTTATAGAGGTAATCTCTTAATATGATTGTTTTATAGTCATATTAAGAGATTATAAAACAGATTGAATAGCTTCTTGTGCAATTATACAAGAGTAAACTAGTAAACTATAAGTCCCAGATATAGATTTGCACCAGTAAGATATGGCTGTGCCTGCACAGCCAGCTGTCGTCAAAAAAAGGGTCTCTAGATCTGCAGCACGCGATGAACGTTTCGATCGTCCGCCATCTTGCTGGTAGTTAAGTTGAGCGATGGAAACGGCTGCTCTTTGCATTGGGAAAGGGTTGCGCCTCAAAGGGTTACGTTTAAACTCGCTCATGGGGTTCACATGTACACTGATGATGTATCGTCTCATAATTGCAGCTGTACGGCTTAAACAGCTGTCTGCATTTTTTATTTCTCATTTTTTTAATTACATTGGCTAGTGATTTTTTAAACATTAATTCGTTAAACGTGAATAAAATTTTTTTTTGCGATTTTCGTAGCATTTAAAATTTGACTCACTCTTTACACATAAACATTAATCAGCATCTTCTAATTTTTAAAAAAAAATATTACGTTATGAGTAAATACTAACAACTTTTTAAAAATACATTAACTTTTTAAAAGGCATATTTATGAGGCAATGTTAAATATTCGAACTTGCTGGTTAACATATATAGCAAACCATAAGAAAATCACATTACTTTTAAATGCTCACGCACATATATAAAACTATTTTTTTTAATTGTTTTTACTCGTGTAAAACAAATTCAAATGCATGGCACAATTCTTTTTTCATTAAAGCTAACAGGATTAATCCAACCCCCTTAAAATCTATATTTTTTGTTTAGAAAGCACTTACGTATAAATTATCTTTTTCTTTTCAAAACCAAGCAGCTCTGAGGAAGTTTGAGAAAGAATATTTTATTTTAAATAACGTGTTTTTTGCCGATCATTCCTTTATTTGTGAAACCAAGATAAAAGTTTTGACTTTCATCTGAATAATTGTTCGGTGAAGAGCGCAAGGACAGATATAAAGTGTGTGTGTGTTTGATAAGGCAAACCTGCACGCGGGGTATCTGCCTACGATTGGGGGTGCCTTGTAGGAGGACTTTCTAAGGGGTTCTAACGCGTATTCACGTTACATCTGGAGAAAACCTACCCAAACTCCAGACCGTTAGATCGACAGCCGCGCGATGGGACCCGAACCCGGGACCTTCACACCTCGGCCGTCTACCATTTTCAGTGGCATAACCACTGTGCCATGGTTAGGCAGGACTGATATAAAGTAGTGCTTTTAATGCAAGTGCCCTGGGTCTCAATTTTCAAAGGTTCCGAATTCCACTGGTTGACTATTTTTAATAAAGGTTTCATCTTATAATCTCACACATAATGGGGTTAGAATTTTTTGTCACAATCAACTGTATATCTGTTTCCCGAACAGTATTTATAATTCTGAGCTTAATATAGAGAAGATTTCGTGAGTTAACAATTAATTTACAATCAGTAATTAAAGAAAAGGTTTCTAATAATCTTATTGATTAGTTTTAAAGATTTTAGCAAAATACATATGCAATAAATGTAAATACTTAAACACAGCAGTGGTTCGGATACATAAATTAGTTTTCGAGGCATACGCAAATGGAACTGTATGGTAACATCCCACTTGCACCTAGGTTTGTTATTACCTATTTTTGAAAGGACATAATAGCAGTGATTCCCCTTCTCGTCATCGGTTTGCCAAAAGCGAATATTTTTTTTAGAAATTCATAGTTTTGAAGGGTATTAAAAAATTTCAATAGAGCACGATTAAATGAACGTTGATCTTTAAAAAATTCTGCGTAAGCTACTCATAAATTTAAACAATATTCCTCAAGAAGTACTCGTGCAAATCAATCACTTATATTGGGCCTGAGCAGGTTATAAGAGTAAATAAGTGATAAAAATTAAAGTGTACATATTTACATGAATTCATAACATTTATATGAATATATTAATACTTTTGTTAAGCAATTACTATTCAGGATCGTATGAACTGAAAATTTCAGCAAAATACACGGTCGGAATACATAAGAATAATTATGTTTAAGTAAGAGATTTATTGAATTAAACTTATTAATGCATTTCCAGAACTCAACCGCAATTCGCGTCAGAAATTCCAAACACTGGATTGAAGAGAATTACATATTGAAATCCCACTTCATTAGCTAATGCTCCAGAAATGTTTACTTTTCCACGAAAAATATTTGCCACGCCCGGGAATATGTCTTGTAATTTACATTTTCCGATGAACTTACAGTATCAGACGTGTTACGTGTTTTAACGCTACTAATAGTTTTGAAACACCTTTAACTGGTGGTTAAATAATTACTAAGTAACTTTTTTTAATGTGTATTTATTACCTCTCTTGTGATGCGATAGTAGTTATTTTAATTAAAAATGCAAATAATAATTTACACGTAAACATATAGATATTCCATTGGATGCTGTTTAGAATTTTTATTTAAGAAGGGAGGTTTAAAATCATATGGTGTATTTTATTTGTGAAAATAAGCTTTTTAAACCGAAATTGTTACCTAAAACTATGTGTGTAGATGTTTTTTGCTGCAGCAGGATGAAGGTCGTAGGTCGCGGCATTGCACTATAAGTAGGCTCCTATCTGCAGGTATTTAAATGTATGTTTTATGGAAAATGTTTCCTTATTTAGCTATTTTTGAATAAAAGTGTATTCCGTTTAGTTCTTAACTCTTAGTTTTTAGCTAAAAAAATAAAATGCAGAATACAAAATGGTGTACAATTTGTATGGGCTTTAAAAACAAAATAATAGTACTAATGATGCTTTTATTACTAAAAACTATCTGGTATTTGGCAGATGACTATACAGGGTGATTACAAATGAATATCCTTCCATTTCTGATGAGGATCTAAATTGTGGCGGGATACTACGTGAAGGACGTGAGCTGTCTTTTACTGGCAAACAAATAAACAATAAATATCCCATCTTCGAAAGATCTTATCTTCTAAACAATACGAAGTAGCTTTCCGTTTCACACATCGTTTTGAGTAATAAGTTATAAAGATTCATGAATTTGAAGTTTGTTTTATTTCTTGTTTATTTTATTTTTCTTTGCGAGGGATGTGACGATGCTCTTCATCAGTGGTCAGCAAGAAGCCCCGAGTAAACTCCCTGCGATTATTTTCTTTGGGGCTACATAACATACATAAGAGTGCAATAAACTCTACGCATGTTTCGGGAGATATAAAGGGCCACCCTTCTTCGAGAGTAAAATATTTATCGACCTTCACCCAAGTACGAAGGTTAGGAACAAACGAAACATTAATTTCACTTATCCCACAAAGGAGGCACGAAATCAAGTTTCCAATTAATCAATTGATTAACATAGTTCTCACCGAACCTAAGAAAATTTTCTATACGAAATATTGATACGATATCCACTTCCTAAAGTTCCCCCGGGGAACATCATATGATTTATACCGTTCAAATTATTTCTAGCATTCATTTCAAGGATTGTACCAAGAACTGAAACTTTTCACAACAGCAAATGCGCCCTTCTGCAGTCTGCTTGGGTGGTACACATTATACTTCTGAATTAGAAAATAAATCTAAATCTGAATTGAATTCAGGTATGTAACAGACCACGAGGGGCCAAGGCCTGTGCTGCCCGACCGCGCCCAAGCGCATTAGCACAATGTGCTAATCATTACATCGCTGACCTCCTAGTAAAAACAAATCTACAATCGTTATATTTTAACTATCTAAATTATCATCTACAGTATTTTAAATCACAAACTTACATGACATTTTATTGCAGAAGGTCATTCTGACTGTACTATGGCAAATATTGCACGTACAACTTGGATAATTTACCCAGGTTATGTTCGAAAGCTTCTTTGAAGAATAAAAACACCAAAAAAACGAACAAATCAATAACACACGCTTTGCAAGTTTTTTTCAATTAATTATCATCAATTGTCTGCTTAAGCCTCGTGTAAAACAAAAGCAAAACGGCTCATTTATAATTATTAAACTGTTTCTTATATTAATAAAACGGAAAGTGTTTTCCTTGCCACTCGAGGCCTCGATTAATATTAAGCATCGGAGACATAAATCGGTGGAACCAATAAGTGTTTTGAGTGTTAAGTAATTTACGAAAAGTGTTTATATACATATTGGTGTATTAGTGCGATTTATTAGCCACTTGATAGGGCAAGTTATTGATGTTTCACTATTTGTTTGGTACACGAATAAAATATAAGTATCTGGAAGGAGAGTGCGATCAATAAAGTAAAGCATGTGCATAAAATGCATTCTACATTGATTGATGAAAGTGAAAATTTAGTATACAGTGAATGAATTTCCTTTTGAGAACTTTTGTACGACTATATTTTTTGAGTAAGCGTAGTCATAAATGTCGAGTTGATATTTCATGGAGATGTTATAAGCTTGTGTTTAGTCAAAGATTGTGTTCTCTAAGATATACTACTGTTGCGATATTAAGCGTTTGGACGAAGTAAACATGAAAATTTTTATTAGATAAAACTTTACAGTCTGGTAAAAAATTATAAGATTACGAGACTTTTCGCTAGTACGATGATAAACGGCACACTTTAATCAAATAATTTGTTATTATCAACGAATTATTTCATGTCAGAATATGGGGTTTGAAAAAAAAAATTAACAACTTATACTAACAAAATCGTTCAGTAAATATGAGAGTAATATAAAGTAAAAGTAATACAAATTGCTTTAACAAATTTATAAAACCAGATGTAGAAAAGGATGTACTAGAAAGTTTAGTAGATTTTTGCTGCACAATTTTTTTAATAACTTGAAACACACGATTTGGCATCAATTTAATCAATTTTTTGGTATTATTTCACCATTTATTCATAATGGCGACTTAGAAATATTATTAATTCACTTAGAAATATTATTTAATATCCCATTTATTTGAAGTGGCAGATGATAACTTTTTGCCCTTCTCATTGTACATGTGTGTATTCACGATTGAACACAACTTTTCCCAACATAACACTTTATTAAAACGAAAACATAAAACAGATAAAACACAAACTGGCACCTTGTGCCGAATACAAAAATGGGACTATACCCCAGGCGTAGTAACTCCCTACATACGTTAGTAACTAGCTACAGACCTTATATAGTGTCGCTGTTCACATAGCAACACGGTTCACATTAGCATATCTCTGCTTTAGCATAAATCTGCTTTTTTGGAAAAAACTGGCCTGGTTGCGAAAACCCTGTCGTGCATTCAAGTCGATTCTCTTGGAGACTCGTGTCCTGGAGGTGGAGAGGGACATAACGCAAAGTGCTGCCGCCGCAGTACCCCCCTCCTAGTGGAAACGAACTTGCAGACGTTCCGGGGGTTTGCTGGTACGTCCACGAAATAACCTTTTTGCTATTATTTTTATGGCCTTTTAAAAGCTCATTTAGAGGCGCTTGTAATTTAGCAGCCTGCGGGACATTCCGTCTGTAAAAGTTCAAGAGTCCTAAGAAGCGTTTTAAACCTTTACATGTTTGGGGTTGTTCGAAGTCTAAAATTGGTTTAACTTTGCTAGGCAGCGGTTTTATGCCGTGTTCGTTAACCAAGTAACCTAAGAATGGTAGTTCAGTGACCCCAAAAATGATTTTAGACAAATTGATTCTAATCATAGATGTAGGAATCTCTAGATTGAGCATAACGAGAGAAAACTTGTTGCTTCCAAATAGTAGCCATGATAGTGGCATGCGCATGCGCAGATTGGCAATAACTTAAATTACAATTGTATTTTCAATCATTTTAGAACGATTTGTATTTTAAAAAGTACTCGTATCGAAATATTTTCCCTCGAACTTATTTATTTTTCTGAAGTACTGCAACGAATGTTTTATTTTACATCGACGGCAGCCATGATAGTGGCAGAAATGGGGTGCGTTTTTGGCAACAAAAAGCACACGATTAGGAACATTGGATGAGCAATCTAGGTATTCCTACATCTATGATTCTAATGCCGTATTTGTTTAGTCTTTTAAACAGAGTTTCAAGATGAGTCATGTGCTCTTTCTCATTTGAACTGGCTATTAAAATGTCTAAGTAAGCAAATGTAAAGTTTAAGTCTTGTAGGACTTCAGATATGAACCTTTGGAAAGTTTGAGCTGTATTACACAACCCAAAGGGAAGGAATTTGAATTCCCATAAGCCGAAAGGTGTGGTAATAGCGGTTTTTTGAATGTCGTCTTTGTGCACTGGGATTGGATGGTATGCACGGATGAGGTCGATTTTGGAAAATATTTTTTTTCCTTAAAGTTCATTAGCAAAATCATGTATATGGGGAAATCTGTCAGGAATAGTAATTTTATTTAAAGCTCTGTAATCGCCAGTCGGACGAAAATCAGTACTATTGGGTTTTGGGACCATGTGTAAAGGGCTGGCCCAACACGAGTTACTAGGTCCACAGATTCCCTTTGCTGTTGTTGTTGGTTGACGGTGATCTGGGGTATGTAGCTGCATTCTACGAATGGCTTTGCACCCCCGGATTCCCTTTGCTTGCATATATTGAAATTCCTGTTTAGGTATTTTTAATTTCAATGGATTTAAACGCCGTGGCCGTGCAAATACAGGTTGTCCTGTTGTTTCAATTTTATGCACTGTATTGTGCTTTACTTTCATATTAGAAGGATACGGTTTAAGTATGTCGGGAAATTTTCGTAAAATATTTTTAATTTTTAAATCCTTAGCAAGTAGACTAACGTTAGGCGAACTCTCGTTGCAAGCGGAACCTAGAGCTGCCTTGGACGAACTTGGATCGCGTAAACAAAGTCTTTTCAGATCAATTAATAAGCCAAAGTGTTTTATAAAATCAGCACCAATTATTGGTCTGCTAACGTCTGCGACTACAAACGGCCACTGAAAAGACCGGATTAACGCAAGATCGAATTTTACTAATTTAGTTCCGTAGACTTTGATACGAGATCCATCAGCAGAATACAATATATTTTTAGGTCCATTATACTGAGTATTTTTGGCTCTGGGTAAAACGCAGATATCACTGCCACTGTCAATTAGATATTCAACCCCAGATATTTTATCTCTAATAAAAAGACGGCGACTTATAACGTCCTTGTACGTATAGTCACATTGCGCCGTATAATGCGACCGGCCCTCAAGTTTTTTTAAAGAGTTATAATTGCACGTCTCTAGACATTTGTGAGCACAATCTTTAAATTTTTTATACCAGCACACCGTTTCAGAGGAGTGGGAGGGTGTTGACCGAGTAGAGGGTGTCACACGGTGTGGGGGATTACGCTGAAATTTATTATTAATGAGTCTCGTACGACTAAGAGTGCGTGGTCTAAGTTTATCTTTATCTTGAAAGACCTTGTCAATTTTTAGAGTTAGTTCTGTCAATTGTTTTTTTAATTCCTGCACCTCATTTTCCGAGTTAGTAGTATGAGTGTCTAGACTTTGTATTTCTGAACTAGAATTACCCGTGACTTCTACGATTTTATCTGCCATGAGAGCTAATGTATCTAAAGTACCCTCATATACAGACAAGATAGCTTGAGTGTCCTTAGGCAATCTTTGCAGAAATAGAGTTTTTAAAACCTCGGTGTCTGTTTTATCGGGTGCCAAGTGTTTCATTTTCCTTAGTAAATGGGAAGGTTTTTCATCTCCTAACACTAATTCCGAAAGTAATTGCTTTATCTTTGTTTGTTCGGAATCCGTGAATTCGGCTAAAAGCCGTTTTTTAAGGTATCATACTTTAGAGTGGGGGGGAGGTGTTAAAACTACATCACTTACATAACTTAAGATATCAGCATTTAGACTAGACACTATGTAATAAAATTTTGTAGAATCTTCACTAATGTTCACGATGTGAAATTGTGATTCTATATTAGCGAACCATAAATCTGGAAATTTTTCCCAAAAGGGTGGTAACTTGAGAGCTACGCGACTAATGTCGCCGGTTTTCACCGCCTCTACAGACGTTTCACCATTCATTTTTAGAAAGCCTGACCGAGCAACCAATTAAATGGGGATGAAGAAAAATGTATCAATGTTTGTTTAAAACTTGCCACCTGTCTAGTCCGTTGTCTTCAAATACTTGATGACGGTGCGCGCAGGAAAGTCGAAGCAGCAGGCCAGAGGAAATCTTTACCCGTAGAACACCATTCTTTGCAATAGGGCGGCTCCAACAAACTCACCGAGGGCCAGCTTGACTGTAGATCTTGCCAAAGCTGCTGAAGAGGCTTGACTTTGAACATTGATCGAACTTCCGGATTAGTACACTTTGTTTCTTACAGAAGATGGGTTTGTCCCTTTCCGGGTCACCAGATGAAGTGGCAGATGATAACTTTTTGCCCTTCTCATTGTACATGTGTGTATTCACGATTGAACACAACTTTTCCCAACATAACACTTTATTAAAACGAAAACATAAAACAGATAAAACACAAACTGGCACCTTGTGCCGAATACAAAAAGGGGACTATACCCCAGGCGTAGTAACTCGCTACATACGTTAGTAACTAGCTACAGACCTTATATAGTGTCGCTGTTCACATAGCAACACGGTTCACATTAGCATATCTCTGCTTTAGCATAAATCTGCTTTTGTGGAAAAAACTGGCCTGGTTGCGAAAGCCCTCTCGTGCATTCAAGTCGATTCTCTTGGAGACTCGTGTCCTGGAGGTGGAGAGGGACATAACGCAAAGTGCTGCCGCCGCATATTCATAATGGCGACTTCCAATTCATATACCATATAATATTAATTGTTGTTTTCTTACATTTGGTGTGATAAAAAGCTCCACCTCTTTTCTACTGAATTTAGATCAAGGATAAAGCTTTTCAATACCATTTCCCCCTATAATTATTATATAGTTGATTTAGACAACAGCAGCAATATCTTCCGGGAACTTTCATTTAGACCTTTTAAAAGTTGCCTGAAGTGTATCCGACTTTTGTATACTTTTTTCTTGTGACTCAACATTACTTTATAAGTATTTTGCCATGAACTCCAAAATAATTGTAGTTTGCAGCATATGAAAGAGCTATCCAGACCGTTAAGGAATCACCTCCAATCAACATATTGAATAACTTAATAATTATACGACCACACTTATAAGAGTTTCTTGCAGAGCAAAACTTTCCCCAAATAATTATTTTTCATGTTAGAGTCCCTACAAGAATTTTTAGAGGAAGTACCGATTCATACGGAAGATTAAATTGCATTAGATTCTTTGTTAGTTTTATATTCCTGGTTTTGAAAAATTTACCAAAGCAGGATCCGAGACATTTGCAGTAATTTTTATTAAAAGAAAAATTTCCTTCCCGTGAATGAATTATGTTATTTTTTAAACTATACAACTTTCTGCGTTTATTTTAATAACATGATAGCAATACAAGATAAAGAAGTTTTTACATATATCCATGGACAATTGATCATTCAATTTATGTTTTCATCTTAATGATAGCTTACAGAGGGTGTAAGAAACGATCATTTCACAGCTTGGAGGGAAGGTAGGGTGCATGAAGAATACAGATAGCTACAAAACTAGGTAGATCGTAAAATCTGAATGTATGCACTAGTTAATAATTTTTCTTAAGTCTGTTAACAAATTAATGAAATTTCAGTCATTAAAAATGCAGTAAGATTTACAGAATTGCAATTTATTTTCTGTTTTACTTTCTTTTTTTCAAATATTATTTAATATCTCCTAAATCATGATCGGAAATTTAATATATTTTTAAGGAACTCATGCATAAATACGTTTCCAACCCCAGAATCGCTGTGCTAGTCTCAGTTATCTTCGTGCAATATAATCTTCTTACGAATTTTTAAACGATTTTATGGGGCACCGTGTTCATAAAATAAATATTATTTCCTATAAAAGCATTTATAAAAATGCAGTTAATTTTGAAAGTTATAAAATCTGCAGTTATTTTAGTTGATTCAACTATTTGTGTAACAGATTTGTGTCACAGGGATGCTAACAGGAATGATTTTGAAAGGCGCATCAATCCTCATGTAATAGCATCCTCAGATAACAGTCATTTTAATGCTTAAATACAGCGCTAATAACTTATTTGGATGTATAAATTTACAGCATTGCGTAAACCTTCTTAGTTGGTCATACGAAATATCCCACAGAACTAATTTGCATTAAATCAGAGAATTAACTTTCTACTTTTAAAATTCTCTACTAATTTCGCGATATTATTTTAATTAATGTACTAAGTTAAGCCCGAATTTATATGGGGAGGGATTGGAGAATGCATTGAAGATTATTAAGAAATTCAATTAATATATATCACCTCGATTATCTTCTGAATGTCATCCAAGTTACGTTGATGAAGAATTTGAGATGTGATCAACAGCTTAGCTAGACCAATCGATATTATAAGCGTCCATGTGACAAAAATGTTTTAGGTTGATTGATGAGCCATAATACTTACTACACACTGAAAAAGTTTTATAGTTAGTTTCAAGATGATAATGTTTAAAATGAAGCAGAAACATGAGAAAATTGAAAACCATTATTTAAATGTAGTAAGATGTTACATATTTTAGACTCAGCTTTCATTAATCATTTAATTGTTAATTATTTAATAGAATGATTCTGCTTCGGAACATCAACTTTATAGTATTTTTATTGTTTTTATATTGCTTATGAGATGATGTACCAAAGTTCATCCTTTCATCGTACAACATCTCAGAGATATCTTTAAAGAAACTGGATCGGGGCTATACATGATTTTGAATGTAAATTTATTTTGCTAAAAGTGAAAAAAAAAACCTCTTTCGTAATTTCTGTACGACCCCTGAAATGCGAACATTCGACGTAATTTTTTACCTTCGAGAAACATTGAAAAGTGGTTTAAGTCAGCGTTGTATTTATCTGCATGGCTCTGACACTTAAATAATAATCAAATTTTTATGTCATCTCATTACTGTATGGGGCACATTTTACTGAGAATTGTTTTGTATGGGGGTCGTATTACAAATTTTAAAAGTGTAACTTTTTGAAAATTAACGAGAGGCGATCTTTCGTAGGGTAATATTTTTTCCGACCGATTATTTTGAACATTTTTTCAATTTACATTACCCACTTATTTCTAATAGATAAATAAGAATCAAAGCCGTTACCATCTTTCCTGGGACACCCTGTATGTATGTATATATAGTAAAAAGCATAACTCACGAATCAACGTAGCATCCACTTGGCAAATACAAAATTCTAAATATCCATGGATTATATTGTCAATTTCAAGTGTGGTTAATTTAAATATGATTGGCCACGGCTGACTACTTATTTTTTATAATGAGGTTATTTACGATACATCTGGCAACCTTCAACTGATTACGGAAAAATTTTAAAACATTTTGAACAGTGTTTTCTTATTTACATTCAAAACCATTTCTTTGTCAATCATGTCATTCAGATAAATGCTGTAGGGTTCTAATAAGACAATTTAGCACAAAATGACAAAAAAGCTTCTTACAGAAAATTTAAAACATGCAAAACTGTGAAGTCTGTTTTGTTTAATAAAAATAAGAACAAATGAATAACAGTGTACTCAAATTCTTATATAACGTATGGTGTAGCAGAAAATCGGAACAGTTTTACACGTTGGATGCTTACAGGATATGGAGAAATCAGTGAAATGCATTACATTTAAATTCCCTTATGCTCTTCAACAGAAACTGTGAATAATAATAACAACAACAATAAAAATAATAGCAGTAATAACTTTTCATTAGACTCACTAGAATATGTGATATAAACAAATCTGTGATTTATTTATTAAAGGGGTTAACCTGATATTAATAATTGCATCATAACATTCACAAAATCCATTTTTCACAACAGATTCTGACGGCCCGCATCACTTACGGCGGAATTCATATCGATATGATATATTTGCCCAATTTGTCACCTGTTATGAAGGACAGAAACTTGGAGCTTTCATTGTTAAATAATGCTTTTGTAGCATAATTTCAAATATAAAACGATAGATGACTTAAACGATATTGAAACTAGTTTTCTGTGTAAAACAATTCATAAAAATTCATAATTGATTTTGACTTTAAAAACATGTTATAATTAGAGAAAATAGACATGGAATATTAATTTAGAAAATACACGATTTCATAAAAGTAGACATTCTCTTGTTCGCAGTGCATTCCGTCAATTGTTATGAGATTTTTTTTTAACAATCAGTGAAACAGTCCATTGCGGTATACAGTAATCTACGTACAAAATAGTTAAGTGTGTTTCAACTACGTGGAGTTTATTTGCTGAATAACTTTTTGTATGTTAAGTAATTTCTCTGGAAATATTCTTAAAATTTCAATTATTTTTATTAGAGAAATAATTACGAAATAAAATAAAATATAGAAATGCAGATATATATTAACCAACTGGAAGTGTTTGTATTTTACAACTTAATTTTTTTCAATTGAGTCTCGGGGAATAGCAATCAGGATTGTCTAACAATTGCCACTGATATTTGGCCAGATTCTGAATCTTTTTGTCAAAATCATGAAGCTGAAAAAATTTAGTGCTACTGCTGCTATTGCTTTGGGGTTTTCAGATAAGCCTCAATCGAGTTCCTTTTACAATTTAGATCCTTTTAAAAAAGGAAGTAGTTTTTAAATACTTCCAACCTTCGGGAACCGCATGCAACAAACTAATGAACTTTTGGCCCAACTGATTTAACACGTGCATATGCTCTGCACCATAGTCTTTTTACAGCCTAAAAAGTATAGATAATCTTAGTTCGAATTCGATGATCTGTCCTTCCAATCCGCCATTTCTTATTTACTCTAATCAGATTTTAATTGTTAGCTCTCAGTATTTGAAGTAAAATGTTCCAGTTTAACAAAAATATCTGAAATATATCTAGTTATAATCAAATATAGATTAGATTTTAGAAATTTTTCTTCGTAAAAATCTGTTTAACTTGGTGAAGAGTAGTAGCAAAATAAAGTAGATGTTTAGCTTTTAACATATTATTACAATGAATATTATTTTACTTCAATTCTTAGAGGTCAATTTACAAGACAAAACACGCATGTTTTTTTTAAAAGGAGTCATAATATCAAAGTGTATCTCTTTCAAGGAGTAAATTATATGATCAATGATAAAAAAGTATTATGCGTATTGAATTTTTTCATCGATTTTATTTATAATTTTGAAAACCTTTATTTTGCAAATATTTTCTTTTCTAAGAAGAATACGCCATTTTTCGATGCCTTAAGCGAAACGAAAATATGATGTGACATTTCATTTTCTAAAATGCAAACAATCAAAACTTTGAGACTTATGAAAATAAATATAAAAAAAACACGCCTTATAAAATTGTGTTTTCAAAGAGTTTAAAAGTTTTGTTTGAATCTTAATCGACTGCGCATTTATCAAATATTTCTTCTTTTAGAATCTTCAAACGTACATTTGCAAATACTTTTGAATTTCATTATATGAGTTTTAGAGTATAACGTACTTTTGATTTCGGGCAAAAATATATTTAGCTTTGAAATTTTACTCAAATATTCTCCATTTTCCTGCATGCTAAGGCTGGTTTTAATTCGCCTAGCACTAGTTCAAACTTACTTTAAATAAATTTTTAAATTAACCTACTATTTTCAAAATTATTACAATATAATTTTTTTTTGCATTTTGTCATTTGTTAACTAAAAAATCACGTATTGTTCAAGTTTTTTCAAAGTATAGCACAATCAAGAATTTCGGTGAGAATGGCAATTTGGTAGTGCTGAAAATGATGTAGTGAGGTCTTTAAAAAGATAGTCATTTAAAAATAATATGTAGTCGCCCTTAATCCGATCAAAAATCAGTTAGTGTTAAGTACGATTCCATCATATATGTATACGATATCATTTTTAACAATGGAGAACTGTATGGAGAAGTTCGTATTTAACATATTAATACGAACTTCTCCATACAATTCTCTCCGTATACTTAGATCTACTTTTTTAATTGGAATGTCTTATTAAAAACTTAGTTCAACAACCTCATTTCCAGTATACTATCATGATCCAGTTTTAAAAACAGTTTATTTGCCAGTAGAAGGCAGCTCACGTCACTGAATGTGTCGTTTAGAACTACATATGTCATTCCCGGAGTTTCCGGACACAATTTGGATCCTCATGTGAGAGCATTCTGAATATTGGCGCCTTTCGGAAACTGCTAGCGACCGTCGAGAGGACTTTCGGAACCACGGATTTAACGTGCACCTACATCGCATGTACACTGTGGTCTTTAGTGGTACGTCAGTATCGAACCCGCAAGCTTCCGGTTAAGAGTCCAATTCCTTAACCACTGGGCTACCTCAGCCTTTCAAAACAGTTTATCAAAACTACACTGTCTATCAGCGGGAACATATTAGGAATGCAAAGTTTAATTCATCTCTTCTGTAACTAGGAAATATCTCACCGCTCGTTAAAAGTTTTGTATGTTATTACAATTATCGAGGTACTCTCTCAACAAAGTGTGTGAATGTAAGCAAAAATTCAGAATTTTTGAAAAATTGACCCAAAAGTTCCCACGATTTGTTCACTTATCTTTACTTATTATGTTTGACTAACGTATTTGTTTGTAAGCTCAGTTTCCACTTTTGAAACAATTTTAAAATGACTATGTATATATGTAATGTATAAAAAGGTAATTTGGGTTTTACTAGTTTGGGTATTGTTCAAGCGGGTACTTTCACTGTAAGTTTTACTTTCCTGTCATACTTGCCACGCGCGCTCTGGAGCTATGTTTTATTTATTTTGTTATTTGCCAGACATCAGGCCGTCGATTCTGAGTTCTTTAGATGTACACTAGAGATGAGACGGGCTCAGCCCGAGCCCGAAAGCCCGAGCCCGAGCCCGGGCCCGACTCGGGCTCGGGCTCTGTAATTCACTATTGCGTTCGGGCTCGGGCGGGCTCGGGCTCGTGAAAAATTTCTCCTTTGTTGAACATACTCCTTGAAACAGATTTTAAAAAGTGATTCATGGGATAAATAGACGTAATTATTTCAAAAAATAGCGGCACGGGGGACTAGAAGGTGTGTGAAGCTCCAAAAATTATTGTATCCTATTAATGAAGTAGTTAATTTTATTTGTCTTTAGCTGACATTTCGGGCTCGGGCTCCAACTTTAATAATATTGCTCGGGCTCGGATTAAAAGTCTTCGGGCTCGGGCGGGCTCGGGCTTCAAAAAATGAGCCCGAACTCATCTCTAATGTACACGTGTCTCCACGCCCTTGTGTCCCCGGATGTGGGTCATGTTGGGAAATGTGTGTGGTTCGATCAGAGATAAGAGAGAGGAGGAGTTGTGTCTTCGCAGACCACGTGGGGTGGTAAGCGTAAATACTCCCGCACATCGAAAATCGGGGGACTTCTCCCACTGGAACGGCTTAATGAGTCCACGCTGATTCTTGTACCCGTCTCCCCTCCCCTCTTCTCATTCTAAATTGTAACTTAATTGTAATGTTCAATAAACCATATTACCTGCCTTAACTCTGAAGCTTACTTGAAAAATCTGACGTCTCAAATAGCCGGCAGGATGATTGCCTGTGTGCCAATTAAAAAGTTTAAATTGTAAAAAATTAACGCTCAATAATCTGGGAGACGGGGTACACTGCTTACCGGAAGATGCGGATTACGCCGGAGATGCGGCGTTATGCCGACCGCCTGCCGATCAGAGAGATACGTAGAACCAACTTGCCCTTCACCGACTTCAGATATCTGGACTTCTCATTCCCTGCTTTGATGAAACTACTTTCGCCTGACCTCCCATCGAATCCTCCCATGAAGCCCATCGAAAAATTTGCGCTCCTGAGTTTTCCATAGCGACTAACGACGCTGATGCCGACACGTAAATTAAAGGAGTGCCTGCCCTCCGTTATCTGAGATGATCTTTCTACAGCGCTCATCATACCGAAATCTGCGCCTCCTAATTCACCTTTTTTTTCTTTTTCGCACGTTCGCCACAAACCAAGAGAAACTCCTGTCATCATTACGGCGCGGCGGGCGGTGCCTCAAATTTCACCCAAAACAGGCCCCCACGAGAAGTGTGTGCAACTGGTGAATCATTTCCCCCTTTTCTCTGCCGAATATTTTTGTTTTTGTGTGTTGTGCGTATAACTTATGTTGACCGAACCTCCTTCTCCTGTCTGCCTTAAATCTGTGAGAGAAGATATTTTTTTTTTCCTTTTGTTTATCTTTGAAGGATGACGATTTTAATTTGTGGATATCAATTTCTTTCGTAAAAGTAAGCGATTTTTATTTTAGAGTTGAAGTGAACATTAGAACATTATACTTAAATGGTTATTAATTGTGTGTGTGTTATTTTAAAGGGCTATTTTAGTGTTGATGAAAAAAAAAAATATTTGATATATCTGCATTTTTCCCATTAATATAGTATTTTCATTAAGGTAAGATTTTGTAAATTTATTGCAGTATTATTATTAATGCTGTTAAATAAAAATTCTGAATGCAATTATTAAATGCTTCTCCGTTCAGGTAAAAATTTAGAAAAAAATTTCAGCATGTCGTTAGATGGTAAAGAAAATACACAAACTATTGCCACTATGTCCCTGCAAAAAAGTGATGAGTTTATTGCCCCCTTTAATTTTGAAGATAATATGAGTTTTGAAAGTTGGATAGCATATTACGAACAGTGTTGCTTACAACAAAATAAAGATGAAGACTGGAAATTTCAAAATATAGGAAAATTTCTTAAGGGGTCTGCCTTAACAACATACATAAATAATATTGCAAATTGTAATAATTGGCAAGAATTGATTGAAATACTGAGAGAAAAATATATTTCATGTACCGTCTTTACTTTCATGGATTTTACAAATTTAAAACTAGAAAAGATTTCGAATCTTATAACTTATTTTCATGAAAAATTAGAAATAGGTAGAAAATTGGGGCTACCTAATAATATAATATTAGAAGGATTGACCAATGGTCTTCCTAGTAATGTGAGAGCTCTTTTAACCCTGCAACCACCCAGTAGTGCTACCGAGTGGCTTAAGGTAGCGTCAAAATTAATTAAAATTACGAACCGCCCCAACAGGCAAGCTTTACCTCCTCGGCCAATAATGCACAAAATCCTAGTTACTTTACACCTAAGCTTCGGAATTATAGACCCTACCATGCTCCTGTTTATAACCGACCAAATTGGCGTCAACCAATTCATAATTCAACCCAAGGGCGAACCCAAATAAATAATTGGCCCCGTTTTCGACCCCTATCTCAAAGTCCTCAAAGTTTACACCACCAAAATAATGTCAATTACCAAGAAAGCACCCTACCTAGAACTCCATGTAGAAAATGTGAGGGGCTAGGGGTAAGTAATGCTTTCCATTGGAACTACACTTGTCCCTTTAAAGGTAGCAACCAAATTGCGACAAACCCATACGCGACACCAATTATGACTCACCCGAATATGACTGCGAACACCACTATTTTAAATTCACAAAATAATGGTACTGAGACCTCGCGAGAAGAGAACTTATTACTATTTACTGTACCCGGGTACCTAAGGAAAAAATTAACTCAACCCAAAATTGACAATTTTGAATTTTTAAGTGTTCCCTGTGTCATAGACACTGGTTCTACACTCTCTGTCTTGCCGCAAAGTTTTGTTGGACGATATAATTTAGAAGTACAGAGAGTCTCGCCTTTAAATGTTACTCAAGCAGATGGACTGCTGATACTTGATACAGTGTGTTATGTTAATTTAGAAATTGGAAACATTACTCAGTGTGTAAAATTTTTTATAGTACATTCAAGCCTGCCATATGCCATATTGGGTTTACCAGAGTGTTTTGTTTATATATTGATTGTGTGAATTTATGTGTTTTTCAAAATAATGTTAGATTACCTTTATACAATTATGATGCCTTACCTATGTCTCTACATTTAAATCAACCCAGTTCTTCAACCGATAGCAAAGCCTCTGAGGAAAGCGTTCCCCCTCAGACTGTTTATAAAGCTATCAACCCAAAATTAGAGGAATTATTAAATAAATATGAGAAAATCTTTGCAAAAAATAAATATGATATTGGTCGTATTAATGTAGAACCTCAACGTATAAATTTAACTTCTGACTTTCCTGTTTGCCTCAGACCTTATCGAACCTCTTCTAAAGAGGAAGACGAAATTAATTCTCAGATTGAACAATTATTAAAAGCTGGTTTAATTAAGGAAAGCAATAGCCCCTATGCTGCACCCGTCACTTTTGCGTATAAACGCGACGAGGGTACCAAAACTAGACTGTGTGTGGATTATCCTAAATTAAATAATATAGTAAAAAATGATGCCGAGCCTTTGCCACGTATTGACAGCTTATTAGATAAACTAAGTGGGGCGAAAATATTCTCAACTCTTGATTTGGCGTCTGGATTTTGCCATGTGCCCATCCACCCTCAAGATACTGAAAAACTAGCCTTTGTAACTAATACAGGTCTCTATACGTTCCAGGTCTTGCCATTTGGCATTAAGACAGGGCCTGCTATATTTAACAGAGTCATGAGAAGAATATTAAATAAATATAAAATTAAATTTGTCTATAATTATTTTGATGACATAATGGTTTTTTCTTCTTCTATGGAAGAACATATGCAGCATTTAGAAACTATTTTCCAAATTTGTTTGCAGGAAAATATTAAATTGAAATTATCTAAATGTAACTTTGCTAAGGACACTATAAAATTTTTGGGGTATGAGGTTAAACAAGGTCAAATTACTCCAGATAATGCTAATATTGAAATTATCAAAAATTTGAAGCCACCTACTAACGTAAAGGAACTACAGAGGTTTCTTAGTTCTGTAAATGTTTATAACAGATTTATTGATCGGTATGCAAAATTAAGACGTCCTTTAAATGATTTGCTAAAGAAAAACGCTAAATGGGATTGGTCAACAAACTGTGAGAAAAGTTTTGAAACCTTAAAAAATATTTTGATATCTAAACCTGTGTTACAATTATACGACGTTAGATTACCTATCCATGTATTTATTGATGCATCAAGTTGTTCAGTTGGAGCTGTGTTGAAGCAGCCGGATGCCTCAGGTATCTTGCACCCGATTGCATATCATTCGAGATCGCTTCGATCATATGAAAAGAATTACACTATAACTGAATTAGAATGTTTGGCTATCGTTGATGCCCTTGATAAATTTTATCATTACCTTCACGGTCAAAAATTTGTCATTCATACTGACCACGCGGCATTGGTTTGGTTAAAAAATGTCAAAAATTTAAGAGGAAGATTATTCCGCTGGTCCCTTAAATTAAGTATGTTTGACTATGAAATAAAGTACCTAAAGGGCTCAACAAATGTCGAAGCTGATATGTTATCAAGGATTCCTCCTTCTCAACATCTCCAACTAATTCAACCTTCGGTTTTATTGTTAGATGCTGAAGAAATTAAAAATCAACAATTAGCAGAAAATATGCATGGTCCTAAATATAAAGTCATTAATGATTTAATTACCATAAATAAGAAAGTATTCAAAAAAATAGTGGTGCCTATGAGCTTAAGAAAAACTTTAATGAAAAATGCACATGAAAATTTTGGCCATCCTGGTGTTCAAAAAATGTTGAGTATAATTTCACCTTCCTATTATTGGCCTCATATGACTCAGGATATTTCCAATTATGTTAAACATTGTTCGACTTGCCAATTTAACAAAAAACTTAAACAGAAGAAATTTGGTTTGTTACAGGCTGTACCTGCTACTGATAAACCCTTTGAATGTCTTTCTATTGATACTGTAGGAGGTTTCAACTATTACAATTCAACAAAAAAATAGCTACATCTAATAATTGACCATGCGACAAGATATGTTTGGGCCTTTCCTTCGAAAAGTGTCACAACTGAAACCTATATAAACTGTCTAAAACAAATATTCAATATTCAAGTTCCTCAAAAGATACTTAGTGATAGAAATGCAGCTTTTACTGCTTCGCGTTTTAAAAAATTCCTTAAGAACTACAATACTAAACAACTATTAACTTCAGCTCATCATCCACAGACAAATGGAAAAGTAGAGAGGGTAAATCAATCCATAGTTACTAGATTAAAATGTAAAGTTAACTCTTCACCTTCTAAAATTCCTTGGACTAAGTTACTAGAGCAGGTTATTAGTGAATATAATAACACACCTCATTCAGTAACGAAGTTTACACCCATGAATTTAATGTTTGGAAAATTGCCATATGACTCACCTATTTCGGAAAATACCTATCCTCCTGTTGATGAAGCTCGAAAATTAGCAAAAGAAAGGACAATAGAATTTCATAATAAAAATAAAATTAGATATGACAATAAATTCATAGAAGCTAATTTCGAACCAGGAGATCTTGTAATTTATGAAGAATTTAACTACCCAAATACACGTAAATTATCTCCTACTTTTTCAGGTCCTTATTCAATTGTAAACAAATGTTCTTCAGTTACATTCGAAATTGATAAACCTAATTACCATACTAAGAAACCTACGGAAATAGTTCACTCTTCTAAATTAAGACCTTATTTCCCACCTGACAAATTAAAGCTAGCCCACGAAAGTGATTAAATTTAATTAACAATAATTGATCTTAAAAAAAAATAGAAAAATAGAAAAAGAAAAAAAAATGTATTAAAAATTTCTAAGTGTTGAGTTTGGAACCCTGAATACTCGACATAAAGTCTATCGTCTATCCTTTTTTCTTTTATGCTTCTACCAACCTTTCTCAGTCACCCGCTTCTCTTAGTCATTGAAGAAGTCCCCAAGTCCGAGTGTGTTCGGTGTAAGTAAAACTGCACCTTTTTTTCTTTGTATATTTTATAGATATTATGCAAACAATAAATCAAGCTAGACTTAGACTAGGCTGGGACTATATATATATATACACTGTTAAAAAACATCTGAATTTCGCAGACAATGTCAACCTGGGCTGGGATGCAGACTCTATTGACCGTCATTATAAACCAGTTCTTTATTGACGATTCCAGTTTTTAAACCAATAATGCAATTGAAATTGGTCAATAAGCTGGTTTATAATGACGGTCAATAGCTTATAGCTTATAGTCCAGCTTATTGACCAATTTCAATTGCATTATTGGTTTAAAAACTGGAATCGTCAATAAAGAACTGGTTTATAATGACGGTCAATAGAGTCTGCATCCCAGCCCTGGTTTTCACGGGAGAATCTCTCTTATTGGTGAATGAAGCATTTTCCTGTTTTGTAACACAAGTTCTGTTAAAAAAACGAAAATTATCAGTAAATTTTCTGAAGTATAGTTCTAAAAAGGGATTTCTTTTGGCATTTACGAACTTCGACGAATGAAATGTCTCCGACTAACTTCCGCTGGTAATCAAAACAATGTGATACTGTGAAAGACCAAAATTGGAGAGTGTCGACATACACTGGTGAATGTCAACACATACCAAATACGCCGGTGAAAGACCGAATATTTCATTATATTCTTGTACATTCGGACTATCGCCGGTGTATGTCGACAATCACAGATAGACTGTGGTGGAGGTCGAAAAGAGAAGCCGAGGTCAAACAGAAAAGCAAAAACATTACAAAAATACTTTTACTTTATTGAGGAGGTTCTTTCTCCATGAATCCTAATAGCGTAGTTATAGAAGAAAAGTCCACTGTGGTATAAAAATGTCACGTTCTTTATTGGCTAAACATAAAACTAAAATCTCTCTTATTGCTTCACATTTACCTAAGTACATCTTTTATCGTTATTAAGAAGGCAAGTAATATCGATCAACCTTTCTTCTTCTCACGCTAAAATCTAAAGATACATGTCCAAAACAACCAATATCTGACTCCACTTTAAATCTACTGCGTCATTTAAATTCTCTGAGGTTAGTCCCTCAGTGAAAACTCCTCTAAAGACTGGCATTCCTTGTCCTTATTGTAACTAGTGACTCCTCTCCGCAAAAGAGTAGAAAACGTTAAGTAACCCTTGGAACGTTTTATCACAACTGAAATGCGAAGAAAATGCAAATCTTCGGCATATTCAACATTCACCATTAGTGCACGGTGAATGTCGATATTTGACGATGTAAGTGAGAAATAAGAATATTCTGCAAATATTTCGGTCATACACCAAGCGACTATGTGAATAGGGATGGACGCGAGACGCGAGAATTCTCGCATTGTCTCGCGTTCTCGCATTGTCCCGCGAGACGAGACGCGAGACGAGACAGGCATTTTTTTGCGAGACGAGACGCGAGACGAGAAAAAAAATATTTTGCGGGTCGAGACGCGAGACGAGACAGAGTCTTGTCTCGCGCGAGATTTCTCGCGAGAATTCTCGCATATTCTTCCGTCTCGCATAAATACGATCTGAAAAGCGACAATTTGCCTGAAGCCTCTACCGTTTAACTTGCGTCTCCTTCGTTTTCGGTCCTGGTATACTATCAGCACTCTACAATACGCACAAACACGTAACATTTAAAATTAGAACAGACGAGAGATATACAAAACACACAAAGGAGAGGATAAAGAAAGAGGCGGAAAAAAAAAAGAAAACAGAGAAGAGTTGAAAGAAAAATAATAAGTAAATAGGAAAAGCGGTACGGTATGTTCAAATCTGACCACTTTTAGATGGGGCCCGGGGCATTAAGTTTGGGGCCCCCCCTTACTGTCCCCTTTTTTACGCATTAAGCCCCTTTACTGAGCCTACCTTTTTTAAGCATTTTAACCCAGTTTTGACCGCTGTTGTACTCGAAAATTGCATTAACTGTAGTTTAGTATTTAAGTTAACTGTAGTTTTTGTACTTTTATCAAATCGTATTTATCACCCCAAAAAAATATCTCTAACTTGATCTAGTGATAGACAATTAGGTAATACCAATATTTTAGAGGAAATTCAGTGTTTTCCCAACAGTTACTATTTCAGTACATATGAATTCATAATTTAGATAATCGGGATATATATGGGCCCCCTTTTTCTTCAGGGGCACCGGACTACCGCCTCCCCCCTTGCCCCTGTGATAATCGGGTTTCGGGTATATCAGAGGGAGATTAGAAGTAGAGCAACTTGCATTCGCATTGATGCTTAGTCTGAGTAGGTTGAAATATGGTTGAATATCCTTGGTTGAAATATCCTTGTACCGATATTATCCTCAAACTTTCCCGCACGTTGCGGCGCTCGTAGGGGGGGGGGGACGCCCACCCTGGTGACAACTTTCTAGGGGCGGTTAAATCCCTATCGTTGGCCTATTTTAAAGAGATTTAAATGACATTTTTTATTCTTATATATTAATATCGGACGGAAAGAAATGCAAGCAATTTTTTTAAAACTATTTCTCTTTTCGTTTTTATTATCATGTTTTCCTTCCTTCGGCTTGCAAAACTTCAGAGTGTGACACATTTTCGTGTAAAAATCTCTCTATTCTAAAAAAAAGTAAAGGCCGCTGTCGCCGCCGCTGTCAAAAGCTTGTCAGCGTATCTCCTCCTAAACCGCGGGGATTTGAGTTTCGACTAAGGTGCCCACAGATTCGAAAAATTCCGAGGAACCTGCTAAGTTGATTTAAATTTAGAAAATCGAATTATTTTAGAAGATATTAATAAAAAACTGAAAAAATAAACCGAATGGTTGCCAGATTTGGCATAAAATCATTCATTCCTTTGCAAGAAAGCGTTTCCAAGTATCTAGAATCGCGTGAAATTTACAAACATGAGTTAGAATTACGCCCATTTTACGCCAAAATAAAAACTATGAAATAAGTAACTCAAAACACAAAGTTGACAATTTTCAAATAGTAAGTTCGCTTAGACAACAGGCGTTTAGAATTAGCGATTATTCCTTTTTCCAAAACAGAATAACTAATATCTTGAAAATAAAAAATAATTAAAATGCAGATTATTTTAAAGCCGGTTCTCGTCCAGCTGGATTATTTGCTACCAGTAGAAATATTTGGCGGCGTTAACTATGCCATTATAGCAGTATTTGCTAGCGCGACGAGATGGTATAATTCGTGGTGCTAAGTACGCCAATCTGCAAACGATTATGTAAATGAAAATATGGATAATGGTTTTCCGGTAACCTTACATGAACAGTAATTATAGGTTGTGAGCATGTGTAAATCGCCAAATAATGTAAAGTCGCCATTGGTGGCAAGCTATCCTATCTGTTCGTAGCTTTTATTAACTTTACATGTACGCAAGTCGCCAAATAATGAAAACTGGCAATGGGTGGCAAATTCGAAGGGTGTCCAATAGGTTTTACATTATTAAAAATACAACTGAAACAGATGTTTTGATTTTATTATGCTTTAGCTGCTAATTAATATAACTTTTGAATGACAACATTGAAAATCATTGTGTTTCTGAAGAGTGCAAATAATTTTTCCAGCGATTATAAGCGGAGTCCGCACGCCAGGTGTAGTATAGCTCAGGACCCGTACAACACGGATTCCCATTACAAAATATCTTCCGTGTTATGAGGGGGAGGGGTTCTACTGTTGTGTGAAGTTTAAATTTTTATGTACCAATGAACATGCAAGAACCAAGCAATGCGTAGCTCAGTAACATTCTATCTGATCCAATCTTCGGGTTTTGTCTGTTGAAATTATGTCTTTTTTACGAATAAGCCTGATTAGGGGCCGAATGTCTCAAAAGTGAGCGTAGCAAGTCTGGGGGCCTTGGCCCCTAGTGATACAAAAAAAAAAAAAAAAATCACTTCACCAAAAGCTATAGAGGCAATGGGGCTACTGTGTACTTAAAAATCAGGCCACTGACCTTGAAAAATTATCGGAATGTCAATTTTCAAGAGATAAATACAAAATACATGAATATACCTCTGTTTGCGCCCTTTCGGATGCCCACTCCTTTACATTTTTTATTCCCCCCCCCCACACACACACACGCACACTCACATTCATTTGAAAAAATAAACCCATTTAATGTTGTGCGGTTTTTCTCTTTCCACTGGTTCTTCAAAAACTGTACTATGTACTTTTATCAACAGTCACCCAGTATTCATCATGTCCAGTGGCGTACGCAAGGGGGGGAGGGTTTGGGGTTCACCCCTCCCCCCTTGTCAAAATTTTTTTAACAAAATGTCCACAAATTTTCAATTTTTAGCTTAAATATTACGTTACACAATATTACATTTATACACATTTAATTTATACACATTTATACATTTACACACATTTATTTTAGCTTAAATATTACATTTTAACACAAAGTTATGTCTATAACCCCCCTCCCCCTCTTGAAGGAAGTCTGCGTATGCCACTGATCATGTCAAGAAAGAAGAAAAAAAAGTAATAATAAACACAAAAATTGTCTTTCAAAATGAGCAAAAGCGCTATACTTATAAAGAAATATTGTAAAATACTACTATATGTATAAGATCTTTTCCTGTTTTAAAACTTCACGCTATGAGATGAGGAACAACCCTCGCAGAATTTCTCTTTATCCTTAACGCTTCCTCCAGTCATTTAAAAAGACAAACTTTGAACACAGGACTGCGGCCGAAAGGAAACGCATGCTTTGTGTTGAGATGCCAAAGCTTTTTTTTTTTTTTTTTTTTTTTTACGCAGAATATCAGGTATCGGAGGGTCCCTACTACAGAGTTCCAGTTAAAACAGAAATGTCGGGAGAGAGATGTCCCGAGGACATAATTGCCCGGTGTCTTTTGGATTTGCCGACACGATGATAACCTCTCACTCCAGAACAGAATGGACCTACGGAGGGCGAGCTATCTCAGCACGTGGAAGTAGGTGGGCTATCACCGGAAGAATTTTTTTCCCTCAACAATAGGACACCTCCGAACAGATTGCGAGATAAGGCGCCAGCCAGAGCGGTGACAAGTTGCAAGATGACCGCTGCATTCACAATTGACATGAAGACTTCCGTTCGCTATTCCACCCACAAACAACTATTGAGTGACCGTTTTTTTTCCCGGAAAAAATACAAGGGTGAGGAATTAATGTATCGAGAATTTCGCTAATGATCGGTTTCCAGACAAAAAATAAAGTATGTGGATTCTGGACACTGGAAAAGACACCGATATATGGTTATTTTCTATCATCCTCCAAAGGTATGGGGGGGGGGCTCGAGCCCCAAAGCCGCCCCCCATTTCGTACGTCACTGCAGAAGCGTAACCATGGAGTGGGATATCGGGATATACCTCCCTGCGAAACTTTCAAAATTAGTTATTAAGAGCTTTCAGATTTTTGTCGTCAATAAGAAATTAAGTTTATCAATACAAAATTGTATCTTATACAACCCCCTCGACAAAATTTTCTGGCTGCGCTCTTGCCTCATTGTCTAGCATATAACGACCATGTTACATCCTATGTCACTATTAAAAGTCGCGTTTTTTCCGCTCACCATTGGGGAATAACACTCAACATACAACATGGTAAGATGACTGAATTGTGAGGGTCTCTGTGAAGGTTCTGAAGGCAGGGTTCTATCCTGCCGTGCGGCTATCGAAGTTTTGGGCGGTTTTCTCCAGATGTAACGTGAATACGCGTTAGAGGTCCTCCTCCCATTGCACCCCTTCTAAGCAGATAGCTCTTTCGTAGCTTTACCTTAACACAAAACAACTCAGAAACATTAATAAATCATCAATATAGCTATTATGTGTTCATGATGTAAGTAGTATTATTCCTTTAAAAGCGTTTTCAGCCATTAATAGAGCACTTGGTTTGTAACAACAAGGTATTTTTAATTTCATATACTGAAGTATTTAATGGATTTTACATGAATTCCAGCTGGAATATAACATTTATTTTTATTTTTAACTAGCTGAAGTACCCGTCCTCGACGGGTTAGTGAATGCAAATTTCCAAAAAGCAAGAACTTTCGTCAGCATTGTAGGAGTACACAGAATGAATCATAAGCGTAAAGTTTTCAAAATTATTGGGGGGGGCCGGGCCCCACAACCACATATATTCACGTCAGTGGCGTAGCCAAGGAGGGGGGGTTAGGGGGGTCATAACCCCCCCATGAGGAATTTTTTTCCATACAAAATGTATATTTTTCACTCCCTTATCATACACCCGTATACATATATGTGAGTTGCAGAAGTCGTAACTCCCCCATGAAAAATTTCTGGCTACGCCACTGATTCACGTACATATAACTTAGTAATAGCTGCCAACTACAATGGAATATACATAACCACTTTTTCTACATGATTTTTCGGCTTAAAATATAGCAAAATTTTTGTGCTGCACCTATGTAGGGTAAGTATCCATGTTAGTATCTTCCTACCCTGTTATAAGTTAAAAATAGAAGCAGTGTAAAATATCCAAAGGAGGAAAAAAAAACATTTTCGATGAGAGAGTGTATTTTAGACACATCTGATCTTTTCTTTATTTCATACTTTACATTGCATAATCTGATTTTAATGAACCAGAGCCTGGTGAGGGCAGCTTATAGTAACATTGTGTGTTACGTGGCGTCACAAAGAATACTAAATCATGATTGAAATCAAACGAAGAAATTTTTTTTAAAAGTCCAAGTAAAGGTTTTTTTTTAACGTTTGTAAATGGCGTGAAATACTTTTTTTTTATGTTAGCATAAATTAATTTTCTGTATTGAGTGGTAAATTATTGGGTGGGCTCAGCCCCTATTCACAATTTATAGGGGGGGCTCGAGCCCTACGGGCCCATATAACTCTACGCCTATGGAATGAATGTAGTATGTTGACAAAGTAAAGAAAGCGAACTTATAATTTTTATGTATTGTTAAAATATTACAGGTTACAGAGTAACTAAGTAATACCATTTGATTCGCTTTAGTCGTAATTATGGGATGCGCGAATGAATATATACACATACTGAAATAATTTTCGCAAAATCTCAAAATTTAATCAACATTTTGAAAAATTGGAAGCCTAGAATTTAAGTTGAGTGACAACCTATCATGTCACTCAAATTCGTTTCATTCCCTGCAGTCTTTATTTCGTGATGCTGTAACAATTTTCAGCATTTTAAAACGATTTTCGCAAAATCTCAAAATGTAATCAAAATATTTTTAAAATTCAACGCCTATAAATTAAGATTAGCAACTACCTATCAGATCACTAAATTTCGTATCATTCGTATTAGTCGTTATTACGTGAAGTTTGAAGAAATCATCATTGAACGTATTTTGAGAGAATTTTCACAAAATCTCAAAATCTAATAAAAATGTTTAAAAAATTGGACTCCTATAGTTTATGTTGAGCAACCATCTATCATGTCACCAAATTTCATATCATTCGCTTTAGTCATTATTACTTAATGCGGGAACAAAGATTCACTCAGTTTTAAACGATTTTCGCAAAATCTCGAAATCTGATCAATTTTTTTTTAATTAGATGCTTATAGTTTAAGGTGAGTGACCACCTATCATTTCACCAAATATCATTTTTTCACCTTTGCAGTTATTACGTGATGTGCGAACACAAATTTACGCAGTTTGAAATGATTTTTGCAAAATCTCAAAATCTAGTCAAGATTTTTTTTAATTCGACGCCTATGTTTTACGTTGAGTGAGCACCTATCATGACACCCAATTTTATATCATTCGCTTCAGTCGTTTTTACGTGATGCTTGAACACAAATTTACGCAGTTTGAAAGGATTTTCGCAAAATCTCAAAATCCAATCAGGATTTTTTAAAAATTGGACGCCTATGTTTTAAGTTGAGTGACCACCTATCATGACACCCAATTTCATATCATTCGCTTCAGTCGTTTTTACGTGATGCTTGAACACAAATTTACGCAGTTTGAAAGGATTTTCGCAAAATCTCAAAATCCAATCAGGATTTTTTAAAAATTGGACGCCTATGTTTTAAGTTGAGTGACCACGTATCATGACACCCAATTTCATATCATTCGCTTCTGTCGTTTTTGCGTGATGCTTGAACACAAATTTACCCAGTTTGAAACGATTTTCGAAAAATCTGAAAATCTAATCAAGATTTTTTAAAAATTCGACGCCTATGTTTTAAGTTGAGTGACCACCTATCATGACACCAAATTTCATATCATTCGCTTCAGTCGTTTTTACGTGATGCTTAAACAAAAAAAGCGTCACGGACAGAATGACAAAATGACAGAATGACAGACAGACAAACTTTTTTTTGAGGGTCGCATCGGATTCCTGGGTGCTTGAAACGGATAGAAATCGCAAAAGTTTTGAATTCCAAGAAATGTACAGACAAAAGTCTAATTTTATTTATATAGATTTGGGTTTTTATACAAATAATTATCGAATCATTTGTATAATGAATGTAAAATAATGTGAACTCTGATTATTGCACAAGTAAAAGAAAAAGACGACCAACAAATATTAAAATATTTTGCAAGAGGGACTCAAACCATTGGTTTTTGGCTAAGACATTAGAATATACTCGTTCTAGTATATTCTAATGTCTTTGGTTTTTGGAGGGGGGGGGGGAATAAAGGACAAAGTGCCAATTTAAGTTGGCTAATTTTGAGTTTTACGATATGCGAGAAAAAGTAGAGCGTGTTAATTGGCATTTGGACCTTTGTATGCCATGCCATTCCTAATTTAGATCCTCATTAAAAGGAAAAAGAAATTTCCGAGCATTGACTTACTCTAGAAAAGTGTGGTTCAGCTCCATATATTTACTATGCTCAGTGGCGTGCACAAATGGTGTGGGGGTGAGGATTCAGTCCCTCCCCCTTTGTCCATGCATTTTATGCAGTCCGTACAGTTTTAATTTTAAACATATAGATTATGGCTTTTATTTAACCAAAAGATTACTTCCATTCCTCCCCTTCTCTTAAAGAAAGTCGGTGTACACCACTGATTATGCATCTGCACATTATTTGTAAGTACATAAAATATTTGTAAGTAATAATTACAACAAAAAGAAAAAACTGCCATTTGCTTTAAATTACCTAAGTGATATGATAATTTTAAGAAATAAGAGGGCCCCCCAAAAGGGATGCTTGCTTCAGAGTGGCTTTTTGAGGCCCAGATCATGTTTTTCTAGAATACAAATAAAGGGAACACAAGGTCATTAGTTAAAGAACTTTGCTTCTAGAAATACTGGTATATAAATTTAACTTTTCATAATCAGCTGTACATATCGTAATACAGCGGATCTGTTGGTGAGCTGTTAGCTATTTTGTAAACAGTAAGCAACTTTTTTGTTTTCTGTTTAAACAGTGTTAGGTTATCCGTTTTGAATAGTAAATGTACAAATCTAAAACGTTATAGAAGATAAAAAATCCAAGTGGTTGAAGAAATAGTTGTATGGATTTTGAGGCCCCTACATGTGGGGGCCCCGGGCATTCGCCCTGCCATGCCTCCCTATTTTTACGGCACTGTCTTTCGCCATAAGCCAAGCTATGCGAACGCAAATGAATGATCTACTGGAGTGATTGCGCAAATCCAACGCTCACAAGTCCTTTATGTTGTCTCTTCTTTTTGATAGTGTAAATCACTTATCGGCAAACCCTGGCCCGCGGCCCGGATGTGGCCCTACAGGGTATTTTATCCAGCAAGTGAAAGATTTCAAATTTCCATAGACCAGTGGTCCCCAACCCCCTGTCCGCGGATCAAATGGTACCGGGTTGCTCAAGAAAAATTACATTATTTCCATTTTATTTTCTGTCGTGCATTTCTCTCGAGGTCTCGAGTTTCTTGGGTTTGTGCTAATTTATATAGAACAGATTTTGTAACAGAAAAAAATCTCATGACTATTTTACATTATTTTACTGCTTATTAAATATTTCAAGACTATGAATTAAAATTCCAGTCTTTTAAATCCCTATTGCCATTTCCAACAACCTACTGTGTGAAGCGGGATTTTCTGCACTGACAAGAACCAAAATAACAGAATAAAGGAATGAATTGTACATAAGCAACACACTTTGGGTGTCATTGCTTCTTACCTCCAGATCTAACCAACTCGTTGCAAAGAAATAAGCTCAGTGTTCTCATTCATTTAGCGTCCTAGTGAGATAAAATCTTAAATCATTTTACATTCATTTTTTGTGAAACTGTATATATTTTGAAGGTATGTTTAAGCACAATTAAATTAAAACAATAGGCGTACTCCCTCCCCTGACCAGTCCGCGGTAAAATTATTATCAAACGCTGACCAGGTCACGGCGATAAAAAGATTGGACAGCACCGCCATAGACAATCAATATAAACCAAATCAAAATCCCACTTATACGGTCCGTGACGTCCCTAACATCCTAAATCTTGGCTCGCAACCTTCCAAAGGTTGCCCGTACCCGGTGTAAATGAACAGGTTAAACCCGGGTTCCCCCGAATAAATATGAAACCCATATCTCATACACTAAAACGGGAGGGGGGATAAGTAAGCTTCACTTTAATTATTCACCATTCCGCTCACTATAATTATTCACTATTCCGTACATTGGGGCCGTTTAATTAGATCAAAATTTTATTTGCCCAACATGTGTCCCTGAGTTCTGCAACATATCTGACAAAATTCAAAGCTTTATATATTTTCAAAAGCAAATGAAACTCCCATCAATCATAAATATTACATTTACGCAGTTACGCAAATAAATAAATTTTCGGTGTCATGTCACATTATATATACGGATTAAATCCAAATTTTTATCATTTCAAATAACTATATGAGTTAATATGGTAACTAATATATGTACTAATATGGCAATATGCAACTAATTGCTATTGTTAATACTAATTTTCAATAACTAGTATTAATGTTACTAAAAATATGGTAAAAATTCGCAGTCCTTAATTTTGCGAGACTCGCGAGACGTCTCGCGCGAGACGCGAGACGAGACAGGCAATTTCTGTGCGAGACGCGAGACGAGACAAAGTGGTTGCGAGACGAGACGAGACGCGAGACGAGACAGAGGTTTACCACTGCGAGACGAGACGAGACAGCCCTATTTCTCGTCTCGCGCGTCTCGCATCCATCCCTATATGTGAATGTTGACATTCACCAGTGAAAGTCGACACTCTCCGAATTTCGGACTTTCAAGGTAACAAATACACTAAGCTGATTTTAGAAATTTTGAACGCAATATGTTTTTTGTTCATTCTGCCAGCTATTCAAGTAGGAGTCCCCCTTAAACGTACTATTATCTTCACATTACGCATGTAATAAACGGCTGTAGATAATTGGAGTAGTATTTTACCTAATTCTAAGTTATTTGCGGTATGTCATACGTTAACGCAGTGGGCACGACGAAGCTTATCTCTTAGTGTATTCGCTTGTGATACATTAATTTTATATCCGAATACCAAATGCATTTTTTCTATGTTGAGAGTTGTGAAATAAATTCAACTTAAATATGGAGGGGATATTTTCGGTAAAGATTTTGCTTTAACGGACATAGATTCTTATGATTGGATACGAAAAATCTTGTAGCTGTTGTAAAACAAATGAAGTTATGATTACTTTGACTCACAGAAGTACACAGAACCCTGTAGGTACCCGGTTTTGTCCGATAATGTCGTTTAATAGAAAATAAGGCATAAAATGTTTCAAATATATCATACGAAGCCTTTTTCAATAATTTTAAATAATACCTAACATCCTTCTTTGGGATATAGGGGAAAAAGAAAATAGCTTTCTCTAATAGGAAAAAAAAAAGAATTTTCGGCCTGAAAATATCAAAAAGAATCTTGTTTTGGGGAAACAGAAAAACATGACTCTGTGACTGAAAATAACGGAGAGATGCCGATTCGTGAAATAACATGTGAACGGAAAATAACCGTTTTCTCCTACAGCGGATATAGAAAAACGAATATTGTCTCTCAGCATGCGCCAGACAATGTCCGTTTATTTCAGTAAATATTTATGACAGTGTATATATATGTGTGTGTGTGTTAACCCTTTAAAGCGCGGTGTCCTCGCCACGAGGACACGACTCTGAGATTTTGCCTTTTTTGATTCACGAAGAATAAGTTTGTTTTCGATAAAAAAAAAAATACTAAGGAGGACATACACTGCAAAAAAAGTCTGTCAAATTTACAGAAAAAAATTGTCAGCCAGCACGCCAGTTTATTTCCGTTTTTTTTTACAGAATTCTCCCATAAATTTTACAGATTCTCAGTTCATTTTACAGAAATTTTCCGTATAAGGAAAAAAATACGGAAGATTTCTGTAAAATATACGGAAATAAACTGGCGTCCTGGCTGACAGTTTTTTTCTGTCAGTTTAACAGACTTTTTTTTGTAGTGTAGTTACACGATAATACTTTTCTATTTAGCACAAAAATTGTCGATTATTTATAAAATAGAGGTCAGAATTATTTTTAAGATTAATGGCATCTGCTGAAAACTAGAGAAGATGATAGAAATAGATTGATGTAGAAGAACAACTGGATAGACTGCCCAATGCCGAAAAAAGGATCGAGACCATTTTTAACAGCCAGCAGTGCCAAAAATGGTCTCGATCTGTAGCACACGATGGGCGATTCAACCGCCATGTTGCTGGTAGTTAAATCGAGTGATGCCAACGGCTGCCCCTTTTTCAGCACTGGTAAATGTTTTTGCTTCAAAGGGTTGAATGCTTTTCTTGATTATTTGATTTATTAAATAGGACAGTATTATTCCTTAAAAAATAACAGAATTATTACAAGTTCATAAGTGTAATCGAGATTTATACTTTTTTTTCATGTATGCAAGTACAGGTTCGTAATTAAAATCAATAACTGCAATTCTGATCCTTATTTAGGAAAAAAATATATTATAAACATAAAAATTTTATTTTTCATTAATATTTGAACATATTTTAAACTTTTGCTGTTTTTTTTTTTTCTCCTGTTAAAAAATATATATATGGTATACTCTTGAGTGTTTTCTTAACGGGAGCAACAATATTTAATCATTTATCTAAACCATTTCAAAAAGGCAATGACAAATTAACATAAATTTTTTTACATATACTTTTTTTACGTTTTTTGTGAATATACAAGAGAAATTCCTCTTTAACGAGAAATCGCAGCCGGAATAGCAATGAAAGAATAAACATTTTTAAAACACATCTAAATTTTAAATGAATGGATTCTCTAATAACGCCTGAAGGTTTCAGAACATCGCTTAATTATTTACGCTAATTCCTAAATAATTAACACGTTTAATTTTTAAACAATTAGTTTTAAAAAACAACGCCTGTAGAACTGGCAAGTGTCAAGAAAGGTACTTGAATGTGAGCAGAAAAGAGTATTTTTCAATCTTTGTAAATTCCAAGCTAGCTTAATTGCTAGAAATAATAACATTAAGTAATATTCGTATGAAAATTACCGCAGTTTCGTGAATTTTATAGTGAGTTACAAATCAAGGGTGGATTAAAAAAAAAAGAAATCGATAAATTAAAGAAAAAAGCGCCCGAGAAAAAAAGAAATTAATGTAAAAGATCCTATTTTACTTTCACAAAATGGATGTATATGTCAATCTTCTAACTTACTGCCCAACGACAAAATTGTATTAATCCGCCACTGTTACAAGTATGTGACTATATTTAACTCTAGAATGCTACCCTTTGAAAATTTTACTGGTCTGATAGCGATTAGTCTTACAAATGAAGTGTTCTTAGGCATGCTTAAAAACTACTTTAAAAACTAATTAGAATAAAATCATATAATCTACAGTATTCAAGATTCTCGATCACCAAGTATGCAACAAAATATAATTTATTTTCGATGCACTGTCTTCAGATGTTTACACTGATGTTATTTGATAAAATGTAGCCTTTATGTTATTTGATAAAATGTCTCCTGGGCTACATTTTATCAAATAAAATCAATAGATGTTTACACTCATGTTATTTGATAAAATGTAGCCCAGGCGACAAATGGGTAGAGGGTTAACAAAGTAGTAACATGAGGGTTAAAAAAGTAGTTATAACTGTAATTGGCTCTACCAACTAAAAATTAAGTATTATTCATTTTATTAATCTTCGTTTCATTAATATTTCTGTTTGTTAATAATATCAAATATTAGTCCAATACAGTTTCTGGCATCCCTTTTATAATCTTAGTTTTACTATTACCCTTTGATATTCTGACAATACCGGTATATACAAACCTGCTTCAAACTGAGAACGTACAGTTGTTTTTGAACATTAGCATGAGCTTAAAGGCATGCAGTGAATATCACCAGAGAAGCTTCACACAGTATTTTGATGCGTTTCAAAATGCCATTAAATGTTCATCTCGTCGTCATCTTATTTTCATTAAAATATAAATAAAAATTCAAATCCAGTTGAGCACAATTTGTTTCCTACCTGTACATATTAAAAATTCTTTAATTGTAATGATATTTTTTCTTGTGCATGAAATTATAATAGTCAAGACTGAAATGAAGCTAATAAATTGGAAAAGTGAATAACATTGGAATCCATCAGACTTCTTCTTTGACCTTGACCTGTCTATTTTCGTTTTGAAACAAAATATAGAGAGACGGGGGACAGTGGCTTAATTTTTTCATTTTTAAATATAATTCTAACAATATTTTAAAAATAGAATATCAAACTAATGAATTATGTTTTCTGATCTATTGGATATCCTAAATAATTTTAGTTTAATTCTAAGGAAAGATTTTAGACAGTAAAAACCCCTTTTTCTTAAGTACTTTTTGTTCATCTACTGTACCCAACAAATTGGTACACTAGGTCATTAAATGGGGTACATTGGATCAGCTAACGAGAAACACAATAAAACGTTTTCTTTAACTCGTTAGTGAGTAATTCAAAACATTTTTTATTGCTTAACACTATTTAGCAATATGTTAGATACTAAAATAGCTCAAAGTTTATAAGGTTAATGTCAATTTCATAGTTCTAAAATATACGCTCACTAAATTTGTAAACAAAATTAAAGAAACAGGTTTTAGTTTGATAATATCACTTTGAGTCAGATTAAATTTAAAAATTTTAGTTTTATAATTATTTTTAAGACACTAAATCACAAACGTATTTTACAATAACTGTTGGACATTATGTAATTGAAAATCTACAGCAAAATTCAACTTTGTCACTGTTCTCTCTTCCTTGCAATACATTTGGTCTTGGCAACTTTCCCACAATATCATTACTGTCTACTGTATAAAAGTCTGCCCCATCAAAGATAAGTTCATAACCTGGCCGAATTCCTTTCGTGTAGTGCACTTAAAATTCACTTTCATTTTTGCCTACAACTTCTGTAGCACAGTGTTTAAAACTGCATTTTTTCTTGCCTTAGACCTGGAATAATGCGAAATCTCTAATGGCAACATTAAAATCCTCTACATCTTCAAATTCCAAGATTCACTAGAATATGCTTTACATTCTTCCTCTTCTTCAGTTGATCTATTCCAGTAATTTCTTGCAGTTTTGTTTTCTCTCCTGCTTCATATCATTAGGTCTTTCACTCTTTTTCTTTTCAATCATCTTATTTTGGATTGTGATTTTCACATGGGTATCTGTAAAATTGTTTTTTTTTCCCTTCCTTTTAATTCAGATTGCCTCTTAGTTTTTTCTCTTTTACATCAGAAAACATTAAAAAAAATTAAAAGGCATTGAAATTCGGAAACCGTAAAAGTTGCACACTACAAATGACAACATTTCCACTTTGATAATATTTTCACTTAGATGAAAAATAGTTGTGAATTTAAATTGCAGTTTTTAATTAAAATTGCTGGACTCATGCTATTAATGTGTTATCCTATAAGTGGAAATCTCCATCTGATCTTTATCTTAATTACCGCTTTCCTTTTAATATAGGTAGGGGCATCCGAAGAAAATGTCTTAAATTTATGCATTTTTTAATGGTGATCCTGTCATTAAGACTGTTATAAGTCATCACACATCTGTATTAATTTTTATGACTTATCAAAATGAAAAATATTTCACGCATTTTAAAATAAACACTATTCTTTTTCAGGATATCTTGTCTAATACAGCTAAAACTTAATCAATCAAGTATTTTAGTTTTCTGTAGCCATGTCTGAACTAAATTACCAGTTCTTTTCTCTCAAAACAATTTTAATATTATTTTCGCAAGAAATATATGAAATGTTTTGACGCTAACAATTTTATATGCTTTGTTAGGCGGTTATAAATCTAAAATTAAGGACTTTAAAGTATATTGGCATATTTATGGATGTTCAACTGGAACTTTTGCTAAAAGAAAAATAAAGTTTTGGAAAGAAAAATAATTAATCGCCATTATTTCCCTTAAAATATAAGTGTGTGTTTGCGTGTGGGAAAAATAAAAAAATGGATGATTGGGAAAACGTCATGAAATTGTTGCATGGAAAAAGATAAATCCAATTACAAAAATCTAAAGAATAAAAGGCAGAAATTTTCATTTTATGTTTATTGTGTTCAGTATACATTCTTATAAAAGAAAATCTTTATAAAAAAAGACAATTTCATCGTGCACACATCAAATAGTTATTAAAGTAAATTTTTCTAGACGCAATTCAATTATAATTTCTGAACAGGAATATTTTTCATGCATTAAAATAAATGACAGTGAAAAATAGCCTGTTTTTTTTCTCTTTGATGAATGAGAAAATGTAATGAGAGAACTTTTTTCTAAAATATTCGCGTGCGTCGTATACAAGACTTACAAAATAATTTTAGAAAATTTTGGCGTTATTTTTCCTCTTAAATTTATCCTTTGTAGTCAGAAACATCGTTGAATCTGGCAGTCAAAATTCCAAATCGTTAAAATATTCATTTAACTACAACATAATAGACAAGAAGGTAATTTAGACTATAAAATCATACCGCTTATATTTACGTGACAAATTTCGAGTGTAATAACATAAAGTCTTAGTTTTTTCAAATTTCATGCAGATGATCAGAAAACAATGTGGCTCTTTCTTCCCGCCACAATCAAAGCGAGAAAGTTTTTCAACAGAATTAAGTTGTTTGATACCTACTTTGAATATTTTTTTCATTTCAAAACTATTCCCTAAACAAGAAATATCTTCAAAGACCCACTGTACCCCGCTCTCCCCTATTTTTAATCAACCTTAATTATCAACCAAATATTTCAAAGTAATTTCATAGAAATTCAATACATATATATATTTCACAGAAAAGATTATATCACGCTAAAAAAGAATTTAAAATGAATAATATGGAAACACAAATCAACAAATTAAGAATAAAACTCCCGCGTTTCAAAAACGAGCTATCTACTGTTTTTATTAGTGGATTCGAATCGAGTTACATGCCGAGATACTCTATTTAGCTAGTTATTTGGCTGATTAACACCATCTTTATTTAAATATAATTCCGGCATATGAAACTGTAAAATCTATTTCAATGAATAGACTATATAATTCTTCCACGTAGTTTTCTCATTTTAATATCAAAGAAATTAATATAAAATCTTAGGAACTGTTTGAATCTAAATGACTAAACACATAAAAAAAAATGTCTCGTCAGTTTTTTTCAGGATTATAGAAACCAATTTCTCTTAGAGTGTACATTTTACAGGTTCTTTATTTGCTACAGAGCATAAGCTGCAGATTTTCAGCTGTTTTTACCAACACTAAGCCTTAATATTCCCCGTAATTGTAACATTTGTTTTGATTATTTCACATCGTATGAAAGAATTTAGCTAAGAACGGACAAAGTTACTTTCAAAATATTTCAAAGGAATAAATAATGGATATAGTATATTTATTTCGCACAAGTCAAACCTATTTCTGAACATGCAAATCCAAACAGAATACGTTGCCAGAAGATTTAACAAATAATTAAAAAAAATTAAAAGGCATTGAAATTCGGAAACCGTAAAAGTTGCACACTACAAATAACAACATTTCCACTTTGATAATATTTTCACTTAGATGGAAAATAGTTGTGAATTTAAATTGCAGTTTTTAATTAAAATTGCTGGACTCATGCTATTAATGTGTTATCCTATAAGTGGAAATCTCCATCTGATCTTTATCTTAATTACCGCTTTCCTTTTAATATAGGTAGGGGCATCCGAAGAAAATGTCTTAAATTTATGCATTTTTTAATGGTGATCCTGTCATTAAGACTGTTATAAGTCATCATACATCGGTATTAATTTTTATAACTTATCAAAATGAAAAATATTTCACGCATTTTAAAATAAACACTATTCTTTTTCAGGATATCTTGTCTAATACAGCTAAAACTTAATCAATCAAGTATTTTAGTTTTCTGTAACCATGTCTGAATTAAATTACCAGTTCTTTTCTCTCAAAACAATTTTAATATTATTTTCGCAAGAAATATATGAAATGTTTTGACGCTAACAATTTTATATGCTTTGTTAGGCGGTTATAAATCTAAAATTAAGGACTTTAAAGTATATTGGCATATTTATGGATGTTCAACTGGAACTTTTGCTAAAAAAAAAATAAAGTTTTGGAAAGAAAAATAATTAATCGCCATTATTTCCCTTAAAATATAAGTGTGTGTTTGCGTGTGGGAAAAATAAAAAAATGGATGATTGGGAAAACGTCATGAAATTGTTGCATGGAAAAAGATAAATCCAATTACAAAAATCTAAAGAATAAAAGGCAGAAATTTTCATTTTATGTTTATTGTGTTCAGTATACATTCTTATAAAAGAAAATCTTTATAAAAAAAAAGACAATTTCATCGTGCACACATCAAATAGTTATTAAAGTAAATTTTTCTAGACGCATTTCAATTATAATTTCTGAACAGGAATATTTTTCATGCATTAAAATAAATGACAGTGAAAAATAGCCTGTTATTTTTCTCTTTGATGAATGAGAAAACGTAATGAGAGAACTTTTTTCTAAAATATTCGCGTGCGTCCTATACAAGACTGACAAAATAATTTTAGAAAATTGTGGCGTTATGTTTCCTCTTAAATTTATCCTTTGTAGTCAGAAACATCGTTGAATCTGGCAGTGCAGTTTAAGTTTATTATTTCCCACGTGTTAAATATAATTCTTAACACATAATTTCAATCAGAATATGTAGTCAAAGTTATCGGCATCCAGTGACGGCTCGTCATTAACGGCCAGAGGGGCCTGGCCCCACCGACTAAGCACCGTCTATATCAAAGTATCTTGCTATTATGTAAGGCAGTTCTTTCATTAATTTACCTTCATTTAAAAAATACATTCGTTTTACCCTATTTTAATACTATCCATTAAAAAACGCACTTCTAAAAGCGATAGTTATACGATTTTCCCCCTATTTAAACCATGCATGGGCCATGGGCTGGCTTGCCCTAAATTGGGCGTCTCTTCTCCGTTCTCCGGGTTGACATATTTGGCATTGAGCACAAAAGCCATACTGACGCGGAATTAACTTGGCTTCCAAACGGCTTATTTGGTACTGCCTTCTGGGCCCAGATCTTCGGGCCCTCGCACGGTGATCTACACGACCGTACGGGGAAATTTCGGCAATCGGTAGCTATTGGCGAAATTTTCCGCTTAGGAGGAAATCATTTTTTATTTGCGTGATCGTATTTTTGCAGTGCAGTCAGATATTTTTCTGTTTTGTTTACTTGATTTACGGAAAGCGATGTATAAATGTATTTTTTATATATGTTGATATTTATTTTAAAATAAATAAATCATCTAAAAATTATGAACAGGCAACTATAACGAACATAAATATTAAATATTTAAATGTGGCTTTTTGTTTAGTAATAAAGTAAACTTTTCAATTTAACATAACTAGGTAAAATATAGCAAAAGTTGTATAGTAAATTCAATAATTATTTGTCATTTGAGAAATTTTAAATACTTATGCTGTGTGCACGTGGGGATAGGTTGTTCTATATGTATATATATTTTCGCGATTTTAATTGGCATTAATTTTTTTTTTCGGGCCCCACCACTGAAACGGGTCACAAGCCGCCACTGCCGGCATACACAAATTTTAGTGTACATTACTTGCAATTACTTATTAAAAAGTACTTGTGACATGCTAATAATGTGATACCCAAAAATTAAGTTTGTGTGATCATTATCTGAATGAGCATTTTTACGTAGCTATGACGCTATATGTTTGTCTGAACTAAATGACTTAAATTACCTTGTCTTAAAATTTAGAGAACGGTATATTTTGTTGACATTTCATTTAATCCAATGGCGAGCACTGTTGCCAATACAACCACGGTCAGCTACTAAGTCCGGAATTATTGCTCTCTTTTTTTTATACAAGCGGATGGATCTCTCTTTTTTTATACAAGGAACATTTCTTAATGCAATCGGACTTGAGGAAAATTGGAAGGGGAATTTTTACGCGAATAGGGGAAAATAGAATACAGCCTTTTCCAAATATCGTTTTTTACTGCCCCATTTTTCTCAAGCCTTTGACTTAAATATGTTACATAAAAAGATATGAAGTCAAATGTCTTCGTATCTATAGAGTACATCGAATACATGTGCAAAGAAACACAGTGTCTGCGGAAGAAAGGTAGAATTTCAAAGATAGTAATTATTACCTCTCAACCAAGTGCATTGTTAAAAATAATACATAAAAGATTACATAGAAAATTTTTGAAAGCGTAAATATAACTTTTTAATTTATTGCCCGGAGCTAGTGGTATAAAAAAATATAAAAATGCATTTTCATGCTGAGCCTTCTTTGCAGGTCCACGCTTATCTAGATCCTATCCTTCGTATATTATTTCTTTTCAGATTTTATAGAACTATATTTAAAGAAGAGTTATTGAATTGTTGATTGTGAAATTTAATTCTTTAGTACAGTGCTGTAAAGTTAACTTCTCATTATAAATATTTTTGATATGCTCTAATCACTGAAACCTCTAGGTTGGCATCTGGGACAAAAAAAAAATGCAGAAACGTTACCCCAAAAAATGGGGCAGCTCTTGTAGTTTAAAATTGCGGAAACGTTTCCGAACCACGCGGGTAAACTGTTTAGAAACGTAAATACTTTACCCCGAAATATGGGTTATGTTTCCGAAATCGTGAGTTCGAGTAGAGCATCCGTTAGGTTACGCTATACTTTCGGAAACCTTTCCGCTATAAGTATGTAACGTTTCTGAATTTTTTTACTGTGCAATTGGCCCTCTTCTAAGGTCCTACTTTGCTGCAATCACGTGTTTTTTAATGAGTATTTTCGTCAAACCTTTTCCAAAAATTAATGTGTTCCCGAAGTAATCTCTTCCTAGAGTACATTAAAAAATTTTCTTATAAAAAATGCAACATTCATTTTAATTTCTGTGAAAATCTTAATGCTAATTCAAATTAAAGTTACAAGGTGAAGTGAATCATGTTTAAATGATTTTGAATTTTCGGCAGGAAGTAAGAAAGAATTGTAAAACACGTATGCTACAATCTTTTAAAAATAAATCATAGCAGGTGCTCCTAATTATCATTAAATCTAGTTCGATGGAAGCTCTCTGAACACTTGTGTACTGAGTCCTAAACGTTGGCGCTTGGGGCACTTGCCCCTCTTTCCAATTCCTACTTTGAAACAATTACTTGTTTTTTATTAATGCATAATCTTGTTAAGCTTTTTCCAAAAAATGCATTAATGAAATAACCTGCTCTTAGTGTGAATTAAAAAATTTTAAAAAATCGTCTTTTATAGCAAAAATTTCCTTTTTGTTTAGTTTCTGTAAAAAAATTATTTTTACTTTTTGTACTAAAATTACACGAGAAAACATGCAAATCATGGTTAAATAATTTTGATTTCTTTTTAGGAAGGCAAAAGAAATCATAAATTGCACCTTAAAATTATTTATTTAGGTATGGTAAAAACTTATTTCTAAATTTTACAAGTTAGAAACTTAAATCACCCTTTCCTGCTTATCTTAAACGAAAAAAAAAAAAAAAATGCTTAAAAATAATTTTTAAAGCAAACATTACGCATAAATATATCTAATACATTGGAAATTCATAGTGTGAAAATAACTATCTTCACACTAGATAAATCGAAAGAAAGTTGTGCTGGCAATAGTAAGAGGAAAGAAGAAAGAAACTAGTTGCCTGTTTTCATCCGTATGAAAATAAGACTGTCCGATCGTATAAGAAATATTCCTGTCGCCAACCGCTTGTCTTCTATGGGCCCCTCTATAAGGTGGGCCAGTGTTGCCCTCTATGAAAAGTCGGACAGTGTTAAAGCCAAGCCTAAACCGTGAGTCATACCCAGACCCATGATCGTAGAGAGTGGTGCACAAATCACCATACAATCTGAGGTTGCTTATTAAGAATATTATGAATCCAATAGTTGTTGAAGTATGAAGCAAAAGACAAAAATTTGTTTATTCGACAGTCAATTCAACTATACATTCTGCGATCATTTTTATTATAAGAAAACAAAAATGATTACATAAATTATTAAAGAAGCTTTTTCTGCTAAGACTGAAAAAAATGTTGACGCTGTTTTAATCGAATAGTATTGTCAATACTACAAAATTTTCACTGATTAAACAAAATATCTCGTTGGTTTAACATGGCATTTTTTTTCTATGTAGGGAATACATTTTATTAATTTTTGTTCAATTTTCTTAAAACAATTGAACTTTACATTTAATCCTATGACGCGCGGTGGTTGAACCGTGAAACCACCTTATTTCAGCGCTTTCACTGCTAGTTGCAATAATATGTTTAAATAGTCCCATCGGCCACTGGTAATTAATGATAAAAATATCTAACATGAAAAATGTATTATTAGCTTTATGCCTCATATTTTTGTGAAACTTCAGCATTTATAGATTTTTAAAAACTGCCCTGGTCATAATTAGCCCAGCTGATCCTAGTGATAGTGACTAACTGATAGCGATACTGCACTCGAAAAATGATACATTGAAATTACAAGTTATGACTTATTAATGAATGATCCAGACAAATTAAAAAAGTTTTTCCTTGACTTTAACAAAACTTTTTAGAATGCTTAGAATGGAGATTTACTTATAGAACTACATTTTCATGATCATTTCTTCAACAAGTTAAACATCTGATCTGACGTCACTATATTTTCCCTACGAAAAGAATGAGACGTCTCGCTTAATCCTTTGAAGCACAAGCATTTCACATCAATATAGAAGACCAACTGGATAGATTTCTGAAAAAGTGCAGTCGTTGCCATCGATCCATTTAACTTCAAACAACAGGGCGGCCTCCCATAGGCAGAATATCCCATCTGGCACCACCAGAGCTAAAGAAGTTTTATGACACAGCTAGCTGTGCGGACGCACAGCCACTGTGTCAGAGAAGATCATATTTCTTTTATACAAGAACCAATAAGTTGCATTTACCTTGGGCATCTAACTGTTTCGTCTGGATCGATTAACATTAAGAATGGAATTTTAATCTTTTTAAATAACAAAGGTATATCAACTGACTTACTTTCAATGGGACAATAGCGTCAATACTGGTACAAAGGCAGAAGCAGTGGCGGATTAATGCAAGTTTGTCGGGGGGGGGGATTGAAGATTGACATATACATCCATTTTACGGAAGTAAAATAGGATCTTTTACATTAATTTCTTTTTTCTCGGGGGGGCGGTCGCCCTCTTCGTCCCCCCCTCTTTAATCGCCATTAGGCAGAAGTTAATAAGTCTTCTAGAAGCTGAGTTAAATGTCCACTTCGATGGTTCTACATCTTATCGAACTTCTTTTACGACATCTTTTGGTTCAGCCTGATGCTATAATTCATGGCCCATAAAGAATTTTCTGGTGCAATTAGCAATTTATTGCAAACTTGCCATACACTTTCTGTAACTAAATTCTGTAAAATAGAGGACAATCCATTTCCAGATGTCGACAGGAGTATTTTAAGTACAGATCAACGATATTTGTTGAATATGTTAAAAGCGGTGTCTTCAGGAGAATGCAGTGAAGATTTAGTTGCTATTCAACCAATACTGGTGGTGCATTCCAGGTGGTTGGCAAACGCAAACTGAAACCTTCGTCTTTATGCGGCAACTGAAGAGCCTTCTGAAAACTTGTTACATTTATGATGAAGGAATATAGTCCAGTGATCTTCCACATAAAAGGAAAGCCATTGTGCCTTGAAGGCTCTAAACATCTGTAGAAGCTAATTATGTGCTAAAGATATATGGCGGATTACCTAAGAAAAACTGTTGAAGCTGTCATCCAAAGAAATGAATTTTTTGCACATACAGAGTACTTTCTTCTAGCTATGTTATATGATAGAAATTCTATTCAAAAATTAGCTCACCGCTGGGTTATTTCTGCCAAAAAGAAGAATCTGAATACTTCATGTGAAACACAATTCAGGTTCACACAATTCATCTGAATACTCAATGTGAGAAATTTTCGTGTACTAGTAATAAACATGCAAGCAACTGCTTGCAATCATTAACAAATCGCCCTCTGACGTTGACCAAATACTTAAATTATATAATACATATATTTAGTAATATTTTATATATCAACAATAATTATTGAAATATTTGAAAATAAATATTTTAGGTAGTTTTTGACTCTTTTACACATTTACACTGCAGATAACCATCAGTTGCTCCCGCTTGATACAATATGAACATTGATATTGATAAAGCACTAATGTATGACTGCTTCAGTGATTCGAATATTGAAATTGTAAGTAGATGTTACATTCAATATTTAGATGTTATTCCGAAGTCTTGTAACTGTGCTATGACATTATCACAGTTTCAGCATAAATTACAGAAACAAGCGCGTTATATATTGTGGTTTGATATTAAGGTTAAATGCTATATCCTATTATTTATTTCGATGAATCAATGTATAGTACAGATGACAATTTTTATATAAAATGCGGTATCTTTTTTCTTTTCAGGTCGTAGTATAGTTATGAAGGATGAAAGTTTCTTTATTTCTAAAATTTCATTTGTTTGTGTACTGGTTTTCTATTGTAATGACTTTATAAATTAACTAATATATTTATTTATGAAACTAAATCTATTTAAAATTAGAGGGAAAAAGAAAAAAAATACGGTACAGAAAAAAAAAACCCCGCAACAGAATAAAATTAAAGACTTTGCACTTTTTGCTTTTCCTCACTAATTGTGATTGGTATATAAATGTATGTAATGGTATTGGATGATATACAGGGTGTCCCATAATGATTGGAACAACTTTAAGGGGAGATAGGGCACATCGTAGGAATTCAAAATCGCATAGCAATGTGGGACTGGAAACGTCATCTTCATATAGCTGTTAATAATCACCTTGGAACGAGTGTTGAAATAATAGTGAACTTACTGACGTTAACTTTAAAACTTTCGTTTTAAAAAATCAAAACTAAAACCTATGAAACCTCTAAAACTTACAAATGGTAACAAGTAGCGTGGTAGAAGAATATACACATATATATTTTCTTTTATTTAGGCATGCATGCCTTTTCAAGTGATTGTGCTTTATCCTTGTTCACTTAACATGTAGTAAATAAATAGTAAATTGGCCCAGAGCTTAAACCTCTAACGAAGTATGTCTAATGCATTAAGCTTCATTTCTGGCTACTTCAGTTTGTGATTACACGTCGTCTGTCAAAAGCGTCATGCCTCAAATATCGAATATTCTACCGATATCGAATTTTCTACCGATTATTTAATTTAGCAACTGCTAAAGAAAGTACCCTGAAAAAAATTCACCTTCTTTTACGAATTGTCTGCATTAATATCATGTTACTAGTTAGCTTGAAGGCCCCTAAGGCGACCGTTGCAAAATAATAACTATAACAATCACTTTAATTTAAGCTACATGAAATATTCGTTAAAAAATCGTCTTTTTATACCGTGCAAACGAAAACTATATCTGATGTATATGTATGAAATTATTAATTATATTCCCATTTTAAAGATCATAACTACACGGTTTGGCAAAAAGTGAACCACTATCAGGAGTAGGATTCGAACCCTTCTCACTTATGATAACCTGGGCTAAAATCTGGCGCCTTAGATCGGTCGGCTATAGTTAGCTTAGCTACGATGTCAATCGTCTTTCTAACGGCATCTTACATTTTTGAAGATCTTTGTTATGTTGGCTAAAGCAAAGCTGCAGGAAGAGTATATGTCTAATATAGTACACATTATGAGCTATCCTAATGTAATATATGTGGCACAAACAGTATCACTATGAATGATTAGGTTTCAATCAAGGAAGGCGAACCTAAACATAAAGAAATATTTTTTGTTGGGGAAATTATAAGCTTAAACAGAATGTGAAGTTCTTTTTGTCATACGACTCTGTCCGAGCTTCAAATTTGTGCATTTTTCGTAAACATACTTTTTTGGAAACACTCAAATTGTATCAAAGCTACCACTTCCTGTTCCTTCATCCTTGGTTTGGTTGTGAATTAAGGCCGATTGACTGCACTGGGGTCCTAAGCCTATGGGGGAATGCCCTCCGTGGGGGACTTTCTAAGAGATCCTTTCCTGTATTTACGCGAGGTTTCGGAGGAAACACGGAAAACTGCGAAAGACTAGGTATACAGGCGCGACCGGGGTTTGAACCTGGCACCTCCCGCTTTCCAGTTTTGAGAGCAGAACCTCTCCTGTTCCTTCAAATGGACAGAAAGGAAAGCAGAAATGTTAATTTTTGAATACGATTTTATAAAATAAAATGAAAAACAATTATCTAAAAACCCCTCAAATATTTGTATTGTTTTTTCATCTTAAGCCGTAACAGTTTAATTATTTTTTCCCCATTTAAATTTCATATTTATGCCTCACCAATGCTTGTTATAGATGCACAAACAACATATAAGCTGAAATCTGTATTTTGACCCTATTATTTGAGTGTTTGAGAAGTGTTTAATAAGTTCTTTTTCGTACCCAGGTATACGGGGTACCATGAAACACCGTCAGACATTTACTGTTTAAACTATTTTAAATACGAAGAGGCTATTTAGAAACTGATTAACATTTATTTACATAGGAAAAAGAGTAGATTGAAAGAGTACATTAATTATATTTTTGTAGATGCAAATTTGAGAACAGGAAAATAATATACTAAGTTTTATTTAATTGTATTCCATCTTCCCTTACTTCCATCTAATGTGTATTCAAACACAAATAGCTTTTTAAATTAACTCAACATTTATAAAAGGTATCTTTTACTGCTTTTCAACTCCCACGGAAGGAATCTTTACGAAATGAAAGAAACGCATTTTGGAAAAATAATTTATAAATAGAATCAAGAAATTGAAAGAAAAAGCAGTGAACCTAAGAACATTGAGAGAAAATAATCCAGAAAAATTTTACTTTTACGCCAATAATCCTACGTGCGCTAAATTGGTAAAACAAGCGTCTGACGTATTATTATGTTACATTCTGTTTGGGAGAAGTGGTTAAGTTCAATCAGGTTTTACTGAGTAACTCGAAAAGAATATCTGTTGCGTTTAATTTAGCTAAATTTATCTCTGTCTGTGGAGAATGAGGATTTATACAAGCGTTAAATATGATGAGATCGTTCTTTATAGATTTCAGTATATGCAGGTTCACGCAATATTTGAAGAGAGTAAAATTTTTCCAATATGTTGAGAAAGGTAGAGAAAAGTGTCTCTTCGAAATATTTTCAGCAAGTTTAATTCTAAAAATATGACAGCTCTGATAAAGAGAAATATTTTATACAGTCGCCGCGAAAAGATAAAAAAAAAAAAGAAGAAAGAAATATTTTAGAAGCAACCCTTAACAAATAAAATTCACATGAAAAATTCATAAAAATTATTCAACTTCGAGTTCTTCTGTTTGTGTTGTTATGTGTGTGTTTATGTAACGATTTCGCTGTAAAGTTTGAGTATAACCAACAAACATTGGATGCTCGTTAGGGTGGATAGAAAAGTATAGGGGAAAAAAATCGAAATTCATTTTGGCCTGAGGTGGAAAAGCTGCGTTTTGAGTGTTTTATTTTACATGTAAATTTTTGTTGAAATCCATATACATCTTGAGATGCCCCAAGTGTTTTAAATATAGTTTAAAATTAAAATTTTACTAAAATTTTAAAAAACTAATAATATTCGAAATTACTTTTGGCGTAAGATCATAAAATTGTGACTTGGGTACATTAGTTTATGCATTTATCTTTATTTAATTCCATTCACATGTTCATGTGCCCCAAGCCCCCCCACCCAAATTTGACAATAGCCAAATTTGACAATTTCATAAAAATGTATTAAAAATTGTAAAGTAATTTTTTAAAAATAAATTTGGATGTGTACTTAGGTAATAAAGTATAAAAATGTTTCTGGAACGTCTAAAAAGTATCTGTATGAAAACTACAGGTGGTAGGAATATTTTTGTAGGTGCTCCAAATAATAAAACTGTTTAGATTTTTGCATATTAAATTGATATGCTAAAGGCAGCGGATAAACTGAAAGTCAATTCAAGTATTTAACTGATAAAAATAAACCTTAAAGTACTAATATATAATAAATATATTATATAATTAGCGCATGAAAAACTATTTCAATCTAAACTCTGATTTTGAATTAAAAGATTTCGTTATGTTCCTTGATTTGTGTGAACCTTGATCTTATAAACCCGTCCTTCTTTCTTCTCCACAAACAAGAGATGCAGCCTCTGTTACTAGTTTTACACAGCGTTCGTTTCCTTGTTTGTGGCATGGGAAGCTAGAAAAATTAGGAAATCTGCTGAAGCAATCTCCTTTCACAGAAATATTTTTAAATCTTCATTTGATATGTCTTTCAAAACCGGAGGCTCTAACCGCTCGTTATTATCATTCCATGCATGAAACAAGTTTGTAATTTCAATCTGCTTCAAACACTGGAGATGGTAATGCTTAAGTTTCAAATAGTAAAATAATAAACACATTAAAATAGATATGCATTATTCAATGATATTTACGGGCTACAAGAGGTAATAAGTTGGCTACAGGAGTAAGGGCTAGTTGGGACTAATTGGCTACAGAAGTAAGGGCTAGTTGGGACTAATTGGCTACAGGAGAAAGGGCAGTCCTCTTAATTTGCCTGTTTGTTGATAGATTACAAACAAGTCATAGAATTACTTTCCAACGTCGTTGGAGAAAGGAAGAAGTTTTTATAATCACCGTAAGAAGTTTTATGACCGAAACGTTGTAGTTTTCAAGAGTTACCTACATGCAGTGTATATTTGCAACGCTTTTCTGTTCTTTTGCTGTGGCAAGTAATTTTTTGCACCTTCATTTTTCTTTTTTCTAATTTCTTAATAATTGCGGTTTAACTCGCGTAGTTTTTCACAATGTACGACTAACTCTTTCTACTCCATGCGAGATTTACATCTATCGTTTAAGTTTAGAAGATTGTCTCTCATTTTGTGAAAAAAACGTAGTTTGGAGATAGTGGGTGCACTGAATACGGGGCAAGTTAGCTCGGTGCGTCAACTAATCTCGTTACATTGTTTCCAAAAAAATTCTGTATATTATCCCCTTTTATGAACAAACCAGTAAATTGCCGAGTAGCTGTCCTGCTCTCAAAAGCAAAAGGCAAGAAAAAGATCTTTTATCCCATCTTTTAAAATGCTTAACTCTTTGTTAATCCATTTGTATCTGTATTTATGATGTGTAAAAAATATAATCGAAGGACTGGTAAAGAAGGACTGGTATCGAAGGACGACTGCGCTGTCACTGGCATGCTGACCAGTAAATATCAAAGCTCTGCAAGCACAGAAAAAGTGAGTTAGAAACTTTGGACATATAAGGCCTTTACAAAAGACACTAGATTTTATATTTGCGATAACTGCATTTCTTCATGCTTTCGTGTAGGACAATAACTATACTCAAAGTTGATGTTTCATTCATAATTTTTGCAACCGTATCTTACACAAAGTTTACATTGTGTGGAAATGGCTAGCTCATTTGTTTGAACTTGCTTCTAAAAATATAATTGATTTTTCTTAAGTGCGTGTCTTATTTCAGTTTCATTTAACTTTGAATAGAGTATGTACCAGCATGCCACGTAGGTATCGGCAACTTGTCGGGGACAAAACAAGTTGGCACACATTTTTTCTCTTACTTAAGGCATCAGTTAAACATGAACTGTACACATTACAAACACAGAACTCTTGGGTATTCATAGCCCAATATCTGTTCTTTAATACTTTGAAGCGCAAGAATTTTCACATCAATATAGAAGACCAACTAGATAGACTGGACTGCCCAAAGCTAAAAAAGTGCAAGCGTTGCCATCGATCCCTTTAACTACCAACAACATGGCAGTCAATCATAATTTTTGCAACCGTATCTTACACAAAGTTTACATTAACTTGACATTGATTGTTTGACATTGACATTGATTAACTTGACATTGATTGTTGAATTTTACATTGATTGCTTAAACTTAATATGAGAATTTTCTGAATTTTTAATCGAATAGCCCATCTGGCGCCACAGTGCTAAAAAAGAACTTATATGACTCAGCTGGCTGCGTGGCCGCACAACCAGCTGTGTCAGAAAACTGTTACAGAACTGTGTAATTGAACTTGAAAACTTTGAAATATGCTTAGCTAAATATTCTTAAATGATTACAAAATAAAGTACTTTACCTCCTTTTCTAATATCTTGTATACATATATTAGGATCTTCTCTTTTAATTTGAAAAGGTGTTGATATTTAAGTCAGATTTAAGAATGACTCTGATTAGAACTTCCTGCATGAAGCACTCTTCTGATACTTTTCTGAATTACCATATGTTAATTACTCCATTTTCATCATAACATAACTGCATAATTTATGAGCTACGGTGAAATAAAATCTGAATTTAGGTTTAATTTATGTACAAATACGCCAACTCTATTCTTTTGCTAGCTCACAATTTTGAACGTCAAAAGCACTTTCATGCGAAATTAGATTACTGCAGTGGAGCTTCTGGGAATTTTCGTGAGTGTGGACATAAGAGAGTTTTGGTAATGAATGATTTCAAAGAATTCTTTATTATTTTTTTTTACTTTTTTCCAAATACACTGTTAAAGTATGATGCTTAAACTTAATATGAGAATTTTCTGAATTTAAAAACCCTGCAAATCATGCCAAAGATTTTATGTTAGGGATTTTAATTGAATAGAACAACAAACTTTTAAAAAACAGTGAATTAAGTAGAATAAGATTAATTTTACTAGTGCCAGTCATATGTTCATAATTATATTATGCTTCGTTTCAAAAAGGTGTTGACATATAAATTTATTTTTAGTTAAACAAGACAGACTTTAATTTCAGAATCGATAATTTTACGACTATTTTTAAATTGTATGACCATGTACTAATACTAAAGTATACAGAAGCATGTTACAGATTTTTTATGCTCGAGACAATTAACCCTTTCGTCATTACTGTCGCCCATTGATGGCGGGCACGAAACAAGCTCTGGGTACTACCTACGCCCAATGGCGGCGTCCACGAATCATTCTCTGGTACTACCGCCGCTTCATTAAAATCTGCATTCTCGGAAAGTTATGTGCGTATAAATGCCGAAGCTGCCAACAGTTCCGGAATATAATTAACCACTTCTTGTAAGCAGTAATTTTTGTATTAGAATATAATTTCTGATTTTTTTATGGATGCCGCGAAACTCGTTTTCACTGCTTACGCTCCCTTACAGTTCAACCACTTTTGCGTAAAACTTTCTAGTTCATATAGCTGTGGTCAGCTTCTCCGCACCGAAAGGGATAATAGACGTAACACCATTATTAGCTAATAATAAAACATAAAAACAATCTAATACAATGTTAAAATATTGGGCTTTATATATTTCATTAGTATGCTAAATTTTCAGACATTCGGCCTGTAAGCATAATCTTAATTCTGAGTAATTTGAAGGGGGTTTAAATTTAAATTTCATTTAGTCAGATTTAAGGATGATTTATACTTAAATGCTCCGTTAATGTTTTATCCGAATTACTACAGTTTTATATTAGCCCATACTGTAACTTATGAGGTACGATGCATTGAAATCTCAATTTTCATAACATAATTTACCGACAAATACATCAAATTTATTTGATAGCCATATAACGCCGCTGATACCTAAAAGCATTTTAAAAGGAAATTAGATTACTTCAATCTATTTTTTAAAAATGCTTTTCAGTATAATTATATCACAACAGAGTCATATGAAAATTTGAGACTAATCGAATATAATTTAATTTTACAAAATGTAGCAAAGTATGTTCAAACTTAACATAAAAACGAACTATTCTATAGAAACCAGTTTAAAATAGCTCTGCTTTTAAGAACGTAACAGCATTTTCAGTTGCTTAGTATAAGCCGTGTGTAAAATAATGTATCAGCAGCTAAATGATATTTTATTACTAGATGAAGTACCTGTCGTTGAAGGGTTAGTATATAATACATTACAGAAATCCCGAAATTTCCACAGCCTTGTAGGAGTACAAAGAATGAAATTAGCATATTGCCAAAAGTATAGAAAGCAAACCTACAAATTATATGTAAGACTAAACGATTACAGGTTAGAGACTAACAAACTGCTGAATGAAATTGTCAGTAGAGAAAAAAAATTATATTAACGTTTTATTTTAGTGGAATGAACTTTTGAAGTCAAGAAGTCATTCCTCGCCTGACACTAAGTTTCGTTTCATTATCTGTACATATTTTAACAGGGAATATTTCGCACGATTTTCACAGAATCAAAAAATCAAATACATTTAAAATCTTTAATTATCTCCATACGCATTTAAGTGATTCCCTCCTCCCGCAAAAAAGTGGACACAATATAGTTAAAAAAGTACTTTAGTGTATTGAAATTTCTGAAAAAAAAATCGACAGTTATTGAAGATCATGTAACAAATTTTATTCTTCTATCTTAAGTTGCTTTTAAAGGAAGAGAGAACAAACATTTAAACAAAATCCCCAAATCTATGAATTTTTTAAAACAATTTTCGATTCTATAAATTAAATTAACTTGTCATCTAACATAGTTCCAAATTTCATTCTATTCCATTCCCATTTTTGATGAATGGTAAAATCATTTATTCAATTTTCACAAAATCTCAAATTCTTTCAAAATTCTTTGAAGTACTTTGAAGCCTATATTTTAAGTGACCACCTATGATGATTCTAAACTTTTATTTCAGTTACTTTAGTGGTGTCTACTTGATGGACAAACACATATTCACACATTTTGAGTAAAGTTTCACAAAATATCAGAATCTTATCCAAATTTTCAAAAAATTTGACCTTAATAGTTTAAGTTACCACCTATCATGTCACCAAATTACATTCTATTCGCCTTAGTCGGTATTACGTGATGCATAAACAAAATTTTGCGTATTTTGAATGCATTTTCCCAAAATCTCAGTATCTAATAATAATTTTCAAAAAAATTACACGACCATAGTTTAAGTTGCATGACCACCTATCATTCCATCAAATTTAATTTCATTCGCTTTATTTGTTTTTGCGTTATGTGCGAACAAACATTTACCCATTTTGAATAAATTTTCACCAAATATCGAAATCGAATGAAAATATTTAAAAACTTTGGCTCCTATAATCTTATTCAAAGTTTGGTTCCCACAAAGTTGCATGTTCAATTGTTATGTCACCAAATTTCATTCCATTCGCTTTCGTCGTGGTGATGCGAGAACAAATATTTACTCATTTTGAAACGATTTTCGCAAAAAATAAAATCCAATTAAAAAAAATGACGCTTTTAGTTTAAGTTGAATGACAACTTATCATATCACCAAATTTCATTTCATTTGCTTTATTCATGTTTTCGTGATGCTCGAACAAAAAAGAGCCTCACGGACAGATTGACAGATCGACAGACAGACATACTTTTTTCTACGGTCGTACTGAGTTCTTAGGTACTTGAAGTGGATATAAATTGCAAAAATTTTTAATTCCAAGCAATAGAAAAACAAAAATCTTATTTTATTTACATAGTTTTTGATTTTTAAGGGAACACTGGATTTCTAATTTATAAAAAAAATTTTAATACTTATTTTTTTTCTTTATCATTAAGCGAAGTTCTTAAAGAAAGTTAGGAAAGCAATGAAAATATGTGAAGTATGTTTCTTGTGCATCTTTTAAAATAGTTGATGCGTAGTTAAAACAAAAATACTTATTGCACTTTTTTTTTACACATTTTTTTTTGTGCACGTAATAACCGCTTTGGGATTAGAAGCAACATATGAAAAAAAAGTTTTTAAGGGAAAATATTTTCAGAATATTAAAAAAGTATAAGAAAAATCCGTAATCAGGGCTCTGAATCATAAAACCCAGATTTTTTAATGTTGGCATTGTCTAAAAATATATAGTTTAAAAAACCCAAAAACACGCTTTAGTGATAAATTGAACTAACTAAAAGGCGAAAAATAATTCTTAATATAGAAATAAATTAATGAACGAAAAGCGTGGGGTGCTTTTGTGCTATATTTTTTGTATCATTTTTGTACTAATCGTACCGATCGAATATTCTCAAGAACTGATATATGGAGCACCCCACGCTTTTTTCACAATAATATTAGTTTTCGTTCATTAATTTATTTCTATATTAAGAATTATTTTTCGCCTTTTAGTTAGTTCAATTTATCACTAAAGCGTGTTTTTTGGTTTTTTAAACTATATATTTATTTTTCACTTTTTTGTTTGATTTGCTATAAAAGCGTGTTTTTTAGTTCTTTTTAACTGTATGTATTTAAAATTTATTTTTAATTTTCGATATCTCTCATAAGACACAAAGGAGTACAAAGTTGGAAAGTACAAAGAGATAATTTATTTTCACTGTGCACCAGTGGCGTAGCCAGGATTTTATTGGTGGGCCGGGTATTAAATTTAAAGCTAAAGTTCAATTGTAAGCTAAGTAAAGGGCCCCATTTCGGGGAGGGGAGAAGCCCCCTGAGCCCCCCCCCCTCCGGCTACGCCCCTGCTGTGCACCAAAATCAACCTGCAGTTAAATGCTACCTTCCTCACTAAAAAGGAAAAATAGGTCTCTAATCAACAAATAAAAGCGTGTTAAAAAGAATGGCCTTAACATGCTCTTGTACTCAACTCTTCCATAATGTGATGGATGACGATATTTTGTAAAAAAAAAAAAAAAAAAAAAAGTTGTCGTGACCAGGATTCGAACCTGGGTTATTGCGGCCACAACGCAATGTACTAACCACTATACGATCACGGCCACAGTAAGAAAGGGTTTTCTTAAGATTCTAATGTTTGAAAGTGTTCTACTTTCAATCAGGATAAGAGGAAATTATTTAATCCTGGCGATCCTGATAAGGATAATCTTATAAGATTATTGTATTGTCACAGGTTCTTGATAAATGTACAAAGTTTGAATTAAATCTGTCCGTTTAAAGTGGGTCAAAATCGAGTCTAAAGGAGTCGGTTACAAACATACAAACATACATACAGGTGAAGCTAATAAAAGCGTGTTAAAAATACAAAACAATATTCAGAATTTGCACTACTTAGTTCTTTTATCATAGAAAATATTTCTGTATTAGATTTAAAGATGATGTTACGAAAATAAAAAAGTTATACTTCGTAAAAATTTACTACTGTTATTAATTGTTTCGCGTTTAGAAAAAGCCATTTTGCACATCTGCGAAGCTGTAAATAAATTGAAATAAAAGTATATAATTAAAATATTTAACAGTAAACTTAATCGATTTTTAACCTCTGCTGAAAAGTTTGAATATGTAATGTAAAATAAATTACAATTACCTAATAAGCATATAGGAAGTATATTTCCAAGCAACTCAACGTTTAAACTTGGTATGGGCAACCTTTGAAAAGACAATTTTTAGACTGTTAGCGAAGTCTCGGGCCAAACTTTAGGATGTTAGAGAAGTTGCAGGCCGTATATTTGGAATTTTGGGGGATTTTGAAGGTTTATACGGATTTTATACGGGGTTTTGGTATGTTTCGCGGGCCGGATCGAAAGCCGTGGCTGGCCACATACGGCCTGCGGTCCGGATGTTGCCCGTATGTGGCTTAAAACCAACAAATTTTGCTCAAAATCACAAAATGTACATATTCAACTTATGTAAAATGTGCAACCATTTCTGTTTAATTTTAAATAATGTTTTTTCTTTTCTTAAATTTTGATAATATACAATGTATTCTTAAAATTTTAGCGTACTTAGTGTAATTTTCATTTTTCGAGCTCAAATTTTCTTAAAATAAGATTGAAAGTCAACGTTATATTAAGATGCTAAGTAAGACAATTGCGTAAAGCAAAAAAAAAAAAAAAAAAAAAATGTAGTATGAAGCCATTTTTGAAAGAAATACGAAATTACTGTATTTTCATTTACAGTGACATATTTTCAGTGAGAAGAGTGAAAATTAGCAATATGTTCTTTTGATTTCTTCCTTGTACCAAATTATTTATTGTTTTTTTTTTTTGGGGGGGGGGGTATTTTTGTGATCTTTATTTTTCACGTTTTCTCTTTTTCTGATTGATAACATTTTCTTCTCAGTTTCCAAGTTTATGGTTTGTATTGATTTTTTCGTAGTTTGGTGGACTTATTTGCTCCGCAAGAAGTAAAAACGTCTTGTGTCTCCCAAAACGTACGGAGATACATTTGTTCTTATGTGTGTTTCATACAAAGTTTTTTTATATTAAACAGAATAATTTTAATTTAAAGGAAAGAGACACAGATCTACCCCCCTATTCTATTATGACACTCAGCTCATTGTAATGACGTAACTTCGTATTTGTTCATATATTTGATGCTCTTTAATATCTACATTATTTTATAGTAAAAAGTAATTAAAACTTTGTATTGATATTCCGGTGTTTGAAATTTTTAAGAATTCTAGTTTAGCTCTTAAACGTTATTTTAAGGCTTAGAAAAATTGGTATAATTCTCTTCTTTAAAAGTAATGATATTTATATATTCAAGATGATACTTGGATTATTTTAATTATTATTTTGAGTTTTTTTTTTTTTTTTTACCTAGCTTATCTTACATGAGAAAAATGTAGCATTGAGTCGAAGCATTCCCATCTCACTCCTATGTGAAAGCTACAGACAAAAAAGTATAAATTTCCTTTAGACTTTCATTTTACTTACAAATTACCTAATAATAAGTATTTTAAATTCTCTATAAATGTGCAGTTTCATAATTTAGTAATTATCGCTTATAGTTTTATAAGAAACACAAAGCGCATCAAGATAATGCTACATAGTACAACAAAGGAGGGTCTCAAATATAGCCTTCATATATTCGTCAAAAATATTTTATTTCAACACTCGACCTAAATTTTGACGTATTCGTAAAATTTACGACCACGGTAAAACGACAAAACCAGCCCTATTTTTTTAAAGCTCCTTTTATTTTGAATGATATTTTCAGACATGTTAAGGAATTTGACAATCTCTTCTACACCTTTTAAAGTCACTATTATTTGGTGTATAAAAGATTTGGAATCCTTATTGCAAATTTATTCCGATTCCTGTTTTCTTCAATCAGTTGTCTATAGAATTTTATAAACCATCTTGTGGGACACTGTTATTGACATGGTGTAGGGTAATTTCAGGACTTACGTCGCATATATTTTTGAATTTGTGTGAAACCACAGGCTGCACATACAGTAAAATAAATGATCCTGTGTTACTTATAATAGAATACAGAAAACATGTACTGCGACAAAAAAATATAAAGCGATAATTTATATTTTTTAACCATTTTTTTCTAAAGCATTGCATTGCGGGTGAGACGCTGCTCTTGTGGGATAGTTATGCCGCGCCTGTCATAAGAACAGAAAGAAATAACAAATAAAAAAATACTCTAAAAAGTATTCATATCTGGACTATAATTGCCTAATTCATAACAAAAATATACTACATTAGTGTAGAGAGACGTACTAGTAGGTTTTAATCAATATTAGTGTGCATACTTAGCTCACTACTAAAATAAAAATTTTATATTTTTCAATTGAATTGTAATTGTTGTTTCATCAACAGCGTAGCATTAGGGTATTTGTGTGTATGGGGGGGAGTAAAATGGCGTTCGCATTGTTTTATTTGTTTTAACATCGTTTTATTTTTTTTAATGTGTGCGTTTCTAATAAAATCCGTAAACAAATTAACAATTTATCCGGTTTTTAAAAACAATGTTTCATTTCAGCCAGAACATTGAAATACATAATTATTATAATTACAATTAACGACTAATAATATGCCCAACTTGGTCAGTTTTTGCAAAATGAAAAGAGAAAAAAGAAAAAGTTAACCCTTAATCAAATCCTACTCCAGTAACATAAATTCAGAAAAAAAAATAAGACATGGAGAGAAATAAAAATTTTGCTAATTGCCGCGTGCAGTACAAAAGAAACTGCGGCATGTATACCGGAATGGCAGTGCAGTACCTATTCCATTTTCTACGGTACAGACGTAACTCATCACAGTTACCAGTCCGAGCAACGGAAAATGACGTAACCATGTACACAGTACTCTATACAGTTACTACACTTAGTTTTTCGAAATCATGCATGAATTCAGTAATAAGTGTCAAAAAAGTACTTAAGCATAACTTGTTTAAAAGTTTTTATAGTAAAATCGTGTGCTTATCTCAAAATAAGGATTGCATAGCTACAGGTAAAACATTAAAAAGGATTCAAGCTATATACTGGTTAAGGGAATCCCATTGCACTCCTATGCTGTCCGTTTGACTGCTATCTATCGATAATTACAAGTAATTATAAGGAGTGCGGCAACTATCTCGGATGCGGTGACTCTACCGGAATTAATCCTTAATTTTGACATTAAACGTGGAAGCCAAACACATGTCAGAGACAAATATCCCCCAAAAGATATTTAGTTAAAGTACAGTAATGAAAATACTGTATAAAATTGCTGCGTTTCGTACAGAATTCCAATATCTCAAAATTCTCTTAAGTTTTTTTTCTTATTTCAGGCAACGTGAAGCCCATTCAGAATTCTTTAAAAAAATCAACGCATCCTAGACTGATGAACTAGTAAATAAAATCGACGTTTGCGGCCTGCTTTACAGTATGATTCTAATCTGTCTAAGAACTTCGTTAATTTTTTTCACAAGCTTTTCAAATATTTTAGAATTCCCTCGTACATAATTCAAATCAATTCTTTAAGCAAAGTGGCAGAGAATTAAAACCGTTGTTTTCATTTTAAAGAAGAGAAAATCAAGCCCATAGGAGATATTTTAAATTATTCAATACAGAAATTTAAGTATGCTACACTCATAAAAGCAAGGAGTACAATTTTTATGAAAAAAGAAATAAATTTGGAACTAGAAACATACTTATTTGGAAGGCGTTTAGAAAAGGAATATTTATGAACAACTATAATATAAAATAGATTGTTAAATTTTATTCACCATACCTTTCAAAACGTAACGAAAGATAGAGAAATGAGAAATTTAATTGTAGATACTCTTCTTAATCCTCAAATCACAGCGATATTTCAAATGAAACTTCAGCCAACTTCAACATAGCCATTTCAACTCCGTAATTTCGGGCGAGAAGTTCAGATTCAAGTTTCCAGGCATAATATTTTTGCTCTCGCATGTAAAGTGACACCTCCCTGCAACTCATTTATAATATTACTCTAACGCCATTGAAGTACTTTAGAGTAATCTGCGTGTTAATAAAGCGAGATATTTATGCGAATGTCAAAACTGCATCCCCAGAATGTTGCTGAAGATATATATATAAGACGACTTCTTCTCAAGTTTCTATCTCATCTTAATATTTTTGAAAATATTTCAGCATTCAGGCTAGTCGCGGATGTTAAACATACGATTTGGCGAATTTGACTTTCAGAATCACAGATTATTGTGTAAAATAATTTTTCCCCTGTTCTTGTCAAGCTACGTATTGATAGAAAGAAGATTATTAGTAATTTATACCCTTTTGCGAAAGGAGAGTTTTATGATTATTGCTAAACAAAATTACTTTTCAGAGCGATTAAAGATGCCTGAGTGAGGTACAGAAGAACAGTCTTTAAAGAGAACACTTCTCTCATTCTTTTAAATCAATCGAAGATTTAACATTACTAATTTCTCAGTTGCATTTATTGAATAAAAAAATAAATGCTTACTTCATACGAAAACGTTTTAAAGTTTCAAAATATTGAAAAATGTTAATTTTAATTTGCTTTATAAATTGACAAAAGAAAAAATAGGAATAACAAAGTACATAAAAATTTCTTTTTTGCTTAGAAAAATATACTGCAGTTAAAGGACTGTTATTGATAGAGTTAATTAAAACACTGACTGAAGAAAACCAACTAAAGAAATATTTTACAACAGCAGATACATAAAATTTAATATTATAAATTAATACTGCATTATAAATGCTTTAAAAAATCAATAATAAGTCATCCACCCGCTCAAATAAAGAGAATTACTTCCATGATAAATAATAAAGCATTTAAAAACGCATTCTTACTTGTTGAAACGCTTCCCTTATTTTTAAGTTTTAGAGAAAAGTCTCTCATAAATAAATAATTTTAATCTATTTATCTCTACAAAGCTTATCAATTCAAATAGTATGCTAAAAGTAAGTTACATAAAATATTTTATATCCTCCAAAATATATTTCAAATGAATAAATAGAATGGAATATTTCTCCCGCAGCTTAGCGGATATTTTCTTTTTAATAAAAAATATTGTTATTTATTTATTAAAAAATTATGAAGAAATACTTTAGATACGCAGTTCTGTAGTTTAAAGAAGCTTGAAGATATTTAATTATGCTAGAAACTCGCAAAAAATACGCACGTTATAGTAAATGAAAACCTAATATTATTTTAATGATAACTATAGCATAATTTCTTTAATGTGCCATGTTTTAAATGAAACGAGCAATACGTGTATATGAAATATTTATCTGCATTCTCATTAATACAACTACTATAATGTACCTCTTTATTTACTTTTACCTGCTTTGTATACCATTTCGTACTTACGTTGGGAGACATTAATGACTAGGAAGCAATTAAGTGATAGAGAGGAGGTTTTCAGGTTGCTGGTACTAATGGGGGTTAACAGATGGTCTCTGCCTAATAGATCATACTTGTTAGTTATCTGAGTAACCTCAATTATAATATAGTGGAGTACAGCCATGCTACTTGAGTAATTAACCTATTAAAACAATTTTGTATGTTACAGAAGATAAATACTTAAGTAAATAACGCTAGACATACATTATAATATCACATTTGATGATTCTTATTCCAAAACAATTTTTGAAAGTTCCAAATATGATTAACTGACCTTGCCAACTTAATTTATTTTTAATGAAGTCAATATTGGGAAGATATTTACTCGTTAAAATTTGTTCTTCATAATGCACAAGCTATAAAATACACAGCTGAAGAAGCATCACTTATATTGCTTCGGTTCATCTGTTAAGACTGTTCACCACCTAGCTCAGGCACCAGCTTTCTTTCATGAGTTCAAAATATTGTTTTACTGTGTACTATATAAATAAAGCAGTTAAAATAATCGTACATATCAATCCTTTTTCTTCTCGTGATACCAGAGAAATTATTTGATGCGGGTCAGCGCAATTTTCGGAACTTCGAAATCAGCTCTTGGGATCGTATACACAGACTGGTTAAAATGGTTTAAGATTAATCTCATAAGTCAAAACTGATCTAAAAAAATGTTTTTAACAATTATTCAACATATAGCATATAGCTCTTGTGAAGTCCTATATCGGTTAACGCGATCCAAAACCTTTCCCTTGCGTTCTGGAAGTCTTCTGTTGGAATGCTTCTTAGCTTCCTCTTAAAGCTGATGAAACGTCACCTCTATCATCTAGAAATTTACCATTTACCAACTACAAAAACACGTTAGAACCAAATACTGTTTACTCTAGGCGTTCAGCATCATTTGACACAGCTCGTTAGCAGTTTTGCTATGTTCAACCCGTTGACATCTCCCTAGTATCACAACTAATTCAAAAGGCGTTCAAAAGGCGTATTTTGAACTCGCTATGCTACCAGGACCCGAACGTACGATGCATACGTTCGTTCATACATCCTCATTTTATTGTAGACGACTACCAAATAAATGTACAGCGCGTACGTCCCGTTTTATTCGTATTTGAGTAGTCGTTTTATATTTCCTGACAAGTTTCTCCCGTATCCGTAGAGTTATCTGCCTATGTTAGGCCTGTCATTAGCGCATAACAACAATATTCAAAATTCATTGCATGTGGTATATGAAAATACATATTTGCACTAAACACTGGCGTGTTTCAAATACGATTCCACCACAATCATCAATAACATTCAAACACCAAATGCTAATTTTCTCCTTAAAAATACAACTCATTCTGACGCGATTAACAGACAAGAAACAAAATATTTTTTATTACACAGTTCCGTTTTTTGCCAGTAAATAGCACTCTATTGATACAGTTAATATTCAGTCAGAATTAAAACGTTTTAGTCAGACCTTGCATAACCTGAATAGTTTCGTTTTAAGGGCTTTATTTGTAGAATAGTTTAGTGCTGACATTCACTTAACGTTCTCAGATATTTTGACTGTGCATTTCCGCTTTCGTTTGTAAAGTTAAAATTTCAGTTTATGTTATTTGAATCTTCGATTCAGGCTAAGAAAAATAGAGCGAAGTATTTTTATTGAATATAAAAGAATGTTATGTGCAGAAATATCCTTATATTCATAAAAATGTACGTTAAATTCTTTCCACGTACTCTTTTATGAAGGGAGAACATGAACATTTAGAACAATAAATATTTACAGATACTTCTAACGGAAAATTCGAGGCATGAAAAACATTTTCATTCATGAAAATACACGCTAATATTACGGCTTTGTATTCACATCTTTTGTCTATTGAAAGCATTCTTTTATTACTCAATGCAATTGATACAGAAAAAAAGTACGCTCCAAATGTCCAGAAAACAATTGCAACTCGGTTCAAAATCTCATTAGAATGAATATTTTCAGTTTATGTTACTCGGTAATTTGTAGCAATGGATGCGTGTATTCTGCAACTATTTCAAAATATTTTAACTGCATAACATTCAACAATGAATACAATTTTTTTATTGAATAGTTAATTTAAAGTCATCATGGTATTATTTTATACAGATATTGCTCCTTTGTAACTCACTTGAAAAATTTTATAGTAAAGGACTTTTTAAAATAAACTCTAAACAATACAAATAGTGTCGCAATAATTTCTCATACATGTGAAATAGGATAGTTTTAATAATTTCCGAAGATTTATTGCTTAGTAAGTCACCTAGCTGGTAAGACGGTTACAAAGTAACACACTTTAATGATAGGATGATTAGGCTTGAACCGTCAAGTACTCAGGCAGTGCTTGAAGTTTCTCTGAATGTCTATTAACGTTTAAAGAATGTTCAGTAATGTCCTCTTAATGCTTTCTAACGTTCAGAGTACCTGTATGTGCTGATTGGGTAAGGTTTGGATGTTTTTCATTCATTTTTTTATATTAAATTGGTTTTAGCTTACTTAATTGGTTTTAGCTTACCTTTACATGACTTTTGACAGCAAAAAAGCACATAAAAGTTACAAGGCTAGCAAGATATAGAGATTAAGCGTGACACTTATTCACTTGTATAATAAAGTATGTAGAAGGTAATTATAGGGTGTTACTCAACGCTACTTCTAAGATGGCGTTAGTATTGATTGTAAGTATAGATACAAACGTGTATCCAAATCAAGTAATGCCCGTGATCAACAATAAACTTGCACCTCCTTTTTTTCACGGGCGTTACAGCATATTTAACGACATCTTAAATCTGATTCATTGTTATCGCATCTCCTAGGACAAGCAATGGAGCGCGACATCACAAGGTGCTTCCGAACAGGAAGGGGCTTCCGTTTCTCCGAAACCCCAATATTATGAATGTTTATCTTTTGTTGGTGATATTTCAAGTCGCACAGTTACGCATCTGTCTTGAAGACTGAACTCTCCAACGAGGCTCTACTGTTTTCGCTTGTAAGGTAAACATAATATCTCTGCTGCATGTATATAAATATATGCAATGTAATTCATTACAACACAGCCACTATGTAATGCGCCGTCCATAAAAGTTATCTCTATTATAAGTTCCGGTTTCTTTGTTAACACTGCAACCGATTTTTTAGAATCTTTGCTATAACAACCGGTTTTGTTGATTTTTTTCCGTTTCTCGAAACCAGCGTAAAAAAATAACAAATTAAATTTAAAACAAAATATGGATATTAAAATATGTTTCAGTAGAAAAAGATTCAACAGAAACAAACTAAAGTCTTTTACAAAACTTGACTATTTAATAACATGTTTAACAAAATTTGAATTAAAAAGCTAAATTTAGGGAATTCTTTCAAGAAAAGAAAAATGTACAATGACTGACATTTGTCAAGCATAAAAGTAAACTTGACAAAATTTCAGAGTTATTATGTAAGATGAAATTTTTATTTGAAGATAGAATTGCTACATTACTTACATATACATGTAAAAATAGCAATAAATAAAGAAAATTGAAGGACATCCAGAACTCAAAAATATTGATTAACTATTATAATTGGTTAAATTTATAAAAAACTTTAACAAGATTTTGATTGTCGAGTGTATAAACGAAAGCCTACCCAAGATGAAGAATAATATTTGCTTGTTTTTTTTTTATAATTATTACTTATTTCCTAACTTTTAAGAACAGTAGCTTAGAAACTATGTTTCACATATTTTATAAAAATGTATATTTTTCTGTTTAATAAGCAGTGATAAGAATTTAAGTATCTAAAAACATAAATCAAACAAAGGAGCATTTGCCTTCAGAAAAAATTACGGAAATTGCTTTCATAAAAATTGTGAATTTTACAGTGGTGTTTTATGATAATACGTTATTTTTTATCAAGTAGAAACCTGAAATTTCTATTTAAATTTTGGTTCAATTTTTGATTTCAGATATTTAAAAAATACGTATTATACCATTTAGTTAACAGCATATGGCTATAGCTGGAAATCTCGTAATTCTCTTTCTCGTAATAATATATTTAAGAGTTGTATTAATTCTGTTATGCAACTTATTTTTTTCTTTACATGTGTTTTTCAAAGTGCATTTGCACTTAGACGTTTCGAAAACATCTATGCAACTACATTTCAGAATTCTATTCCATGAGCTTAAGCTAAATAACCATAAATATCCTGAACATTAGGGTTTTGACCGACCAAATAAATCTGAAGTATCAGCTGCCCAAAGCACACAGAAAGGTAAGAGTGTTTCGATGGAGTTGATAAGAGATCCAGTTTGAAAGTTTTTGGTAGGATTATCTACCATAAACTGATTTTGGAAGTTTAACTACCATAGAAAATTCTTCAAAAAGTCAGTAAATTCTGCTTTTCTTTTTAAAACATATAAAATTTACAGTCAGGAAACAAGACGATTTTAGGCGCAGGGATGCAGTTCCTGAACTATGCAAAAATCTGCAATTTCATGCCAACAATTGTGAAAATGTTGGGCTTTGGCTTATATGTGGAATTTGTTGAAACTTTTCAAAACAAGTTAATTTAGAAATCCAACATAGCCAGAGCATTAAATCATACAATAATATCTATCTGTTTATCTATCTACAACTATACAGGGTGTTCCATGATGATTGGGACAAATTTTAAGGGGAGGTAGAGCACATAATAAGGAATCAGAATCACATAGCGCTGTGGGGTCAAAAACGCTGTTTTTACTTACCTGTTAGTAATCACTATGGAAAAAAGTATCGAAGTGCACTTATGATTTCTTAATCAAATTTCATATACAATGGGCTTGTTTCCTAAAATTTCATCAATGAAATGAAATAGAATATTTAAACTATCAATTTTAGTCACGTGTTTCTGTGAAAGATACATTAGTTTTTGACGAACAATGGTTGAAAATTTCACAAGTATTTCCGCACTTGTTCCAAAATGATTATTATCAGCTATATGAAGGCGACGTTTCCAACCCCACACCGCTATGTGATTCTGAAATCTTATTATGTACCCTACCTCCCCTTAAAGCTTGCCCTAATCATCATATTTATGTAAATAGATACATAGATGGATACAGATATAAATAGATAAAAAGAGTGGTTATAAGTAAGCTCCTCTGGTAAACAGGGTTCTACAGCTATAACAGGTGAACGGATTGAAACAAAATAATTTGTAAGCAGACTATATGAGATGTACTCAAGGAATTGAACAAAATGTACACTAAGTGGTAATTTGCATGAAGAAACAGCAAATTTAAGAATAGAAATTGCTAATTCTAAATTTAGAAATAATTTAAACATTCGTTCCAAAATTTTTGAGCATTTATTAACTAATTTAGGTCATTTTTGTTTGGCTCATTTCTACACACAAAGAGCCACTTATTGAATATATTTTTAACTAAACTGTTTAAGAAACTTCCTTGGCACATGCCAAATTTCGTGGCAATCTGCTGACCCGTTTCAGCTGTGGAATGCTGTTTATGAGGAAGTTCAATTATAGCCACCCTGCATATAGACATATATGCAGGGTGTCCCAAAGAGGTGGTAACGGGCTTTAATTCTTCATCTATTAGAGGTAAGTGGGTAATGTAAATTGAAAAAATGTTCAAAATAAGCTGGGAAATAAGACTCCGTTAAGAAGATATTCCTCTCGTTTATTTACAAAAAGTTACACTTTTTAAATTTGTATACGACCCCCACACAAAAAAAAATGTTCAATTGGTGAAATGTGTCCCATTCACTTATGACGTGATTTACAAAATTTAAGCCTTTCATCATAAAACGTCTCAATGAATATCTTTAAACAAAGATGATCGTTGGCTATATATAAATTTGAATTTAAACGCATATTGCAAGAGTGGAAAAAAACAATTATTTCGCGATTTCTATACGACCACTGAAATATGTCTTCAGAGGTGATTTTTTTTCCTTCGAGAGAGAGCCATTGAAAAGGGGTTTATCATTATATTCTTAATCTTCATATCTCTGACACTTTTAAAATATTCTCAAATTTTGTACATCACCTCATTAGTGTATGGGACACATTTTACTAATTGGGAATCTTTTTGCACTGGGATCATATACAAATTTAAATAAGTAAATTAATTTCGAAATAAGTCATTTAATAATTTAGTAATTTAACTTCGAATTTTACTAATACTGCATCGCGTTTTATTTCCTTCACGTCGAAATCTTTACTTCCAAATCACAGAAACTATTATTAACAAGTTGTAACCAATCATTTAATTCCACTGTGAAAAGTTAGCGATTTAATATTTATTTAACAAAAAAACAAAAAAAAACAATAGTAAGAAAAAGAAAGCCGACAAGTCCCGCGATCCTAAAATTAAAATAATAATTAAAATCTTCAAGTTCCATTGTTTAAAAATTTATAAATAAATAAGCGATTACATAATTTTCTAAAATACTTTCATAATAATACTGACAAAATGACTTGCTGAAAATAGTCAAAGAACTGCAATTGTCACAAAGTACCATTAAGAAAAATTGAATTCTTTGAGAAATATCGAATAGCACGCTTAAAATATAACAGCTCAGGTTCACTAATTTATTCCTGTGACTTATTTTCACAATCATCAATGCATAAAGTGAAGAGATCTCTTCCATTCACGGAGGTATATTATAGGAGTGGACACTCTCTATGGCTGCTTGTTTGGATTTTCGGTACCCAAACTAAATTTCAATAATGTAAACATTGGAAACCTAGTAACGTGCAGCGATGTGGACGAGATTGTGAACGCGAGCACTACATTTTAATTATTTTTTTCATAAACAATTAAAATTTAGTGCTTACGTGGTTGCCTTAGTAACAAATGAATTAAAGAAAAGGGGGTGGGAAATGTTCTATCTTGAGATGGATTAAAATATTGAATTTATATTTGTTAATGAGTGCGTATATCGTGGCTGACGAAAAAGAACTTTCTTCTGCTACGGTGTACATTTACGCCGGAAGATGGCTTTGAGTTATTTACTGAGTTCTTTGTATAACATGAATGAATTTAATATTTTAATATGAGTTTAGTGGGAATTTAAAGCTGTGTTAAATTTCAATGCCAAATACTGCTTGTTTGAGTGTGATCGTCATTATAAATAAACGCTTTTTAAATATTGTCTTCCCTTCGATGGCTACACCGGCAGTTACCGACTGAGGTGTTGCGCCATCTATATGCAACAACGGCGTTATCTCACTTTCTAAGAAAAATGTCCCCTCCTAAAGATTTATCTTCGTACATAACGGTAAAATGCGAAAAAATGGACAGGTACTGCTCTGATCGATTCGAAATGCCACAAATAAGTACCTCTATGTTTATTCATGAAACTAAACGACGAATTACATACAGAGATTAAAAAAAAATATTGAATTCTCGTAAATTATAAGATAGCTTCATTAACAAAATGATATTTAAATGCAAAATAAATAATAAAAACCGATATTAATAAGGTACGTGAGCACCCCTCACCTTCATACAAAGAGTACAGCGCTTGATAATGCTTATTACGAGATGATCAACCAGCACAGAGTCCAATAATTGTCATTCCTCTTGTAGGGAAGTTTCTAAATTTCTGAGAGTGGCTGGAGGTAGGAAACGGCTACATTATAGAACAGCCGAGGGCATCCCAAAGATTTCCAATTGGATTAAGGTCCGGCGAGTAAGCCATCCACTCCATACGAGCAATACCCTCGCTCTCCAGAAAGTCTTCAACGATGGCAGATCAATGGTAACGTGCATTATCGTTTAAAACAAAGTTTATTGTTTAAAACAAAGTCGTTACCCATTGAAACAAAGGAGGGACAACTGCTGCAGCGTACAGTTTGACAGCGGGGTCTAAGACTCCATCTGGATACCGTACAGCCGTCACAGAATCTCTCCTATATATATGCAGGTTAGTGCGATATCCCGATGAAATCCCTGTCTAGACCATGTTACTTCCACCGTGGAATGCGTGATGGTATGTGCTGTTCTCATGTCGATTGCGTCTGCATTGTTTCTGCATTGACCCTTACACGCTTATCATCGGGTTGTAAGGCAAATCTGGACCCATCTGTTAACGTAACGTTGCCCCAATCTGACACCTGGTGGCACCATTTTAATAGTGCCCCCTCTGGAATGAACGGATAAAGGTACACAAACTCGTGGTACTCTGGCGTACAGACCATTCATATGTAGCCTTCGACGAACAATAGTGGCAGATATCGTCTTACCAGTGGCCGCTGCAACCATAAATGTCATTTGTGTGGAAGTCGGTATTCCGCTTGGCTAGAACAGTAATACTATATCGATCTTCCGCGAGGGTCGTAACCCTTGGAAGAAAGGCTGCAGGAATGTTCTTTCATCAGCACTTACATGCAACTCCTGCAGTCCTTCACAATGGCGGCTTCTTACGACTGCCTCTTTAGCATATTTCTCGACGCGAAACCATGATTCACTGTTACCTAACATGTTTGTATACTTCATTCTTCTTTGCAGCAAATTTCAGCTTCTTTATTTCAGATTGGTTTAAGGAAATTAACATTTTCCTCTCCGTGCTTAACTTTTGGAAGTGAGTGTATAAGGGTTGTTCAAATAAAAGTGAGGTTGCGACTTTCGTGACTATCGTGATTTTCGCAACTTTCGTGAAATTGATTTTGCAATATCTTTTCATTTAAAAAATCTTTATAGTAGAGGTCTGCGCGGCCGTGCCGTCGCCGCCACCACCATGTTTTACTTCGGCGTTACAACCCATACTTCGGTGTTACCTCAAAATTCATGTTCCCGTTACTTTTATTTATTTTAAAACATAACACAGTCAGGACATGTAATGAAATTTCGCTATGTTGGATCGGACCATCAAGAAATAAATATTTCACTCTAGTGAAGTGCAACTAAAATATCCAAATATCAGTAATATTTACTCTAAATTATTTAACTGCATTTATACATTCAAATTACATATTGCTATTTGTTTCTTGCAAGGGATAGATGCAAGACGAGAAGAGACCAAGATTTTCAGCTTTTGTGCGAGACGAGACGGACATTTTAATCATTATTGTATAAGGAATGTGCGCTACGAGCCAAAGCTTTGTAGCTGTTTTACGAGGCCAGACAGGCCTGTTTTCCTTCACACGTTAATCCCTAGTATTCATCCAATCGCATTGCACCCATGAGAGCGCACGGCTCTGATACTAAGTATCTGAATCTCCATTTTCAAAATAAGCTTTCTATATAATTTTCAAAATAAGCTATAAGCTCCTATCTGTTTACTAAGTAATAAGGAAAATCTTAAATTTTAGATTACTAATAAAGTTGTACACTATCATTATCCGAAGTAGTTGTCACAATTTTGGTGAAATAACGAGCGGCGAGAACTATGTTTATTTTTAGTGTTTCTCAGAATTCACTTTTTAACAACTTTTATTGTATAGAAAAATTATCAAGTTATCTCATGTGACAGTGTGGAAAGATTAGAGCATTTTTAATTCTTTCTATCTTCTCATGCAAATCAGGAGAAATGAGGATTTTTTTTTACGTCCTTTACCTCTATTTTATAGATCAAATTTACTAATATTGTCTATTCAAAGGATTTTAACGTATTACACTTGTAACGTATAACACATTTTACATTCATTAATAAATATTTTCACTATTCTATACACAATATTATATAACAAGTATTAAAATTGACAATAGCTGGGACAAGCAGTTTATAATTAACGATGATTTTCTTTCATCTTCTACAGGCTATTAGCTGGGAAGCTCATTTTTCTAAGATAAGTGTCAATCGATATGTAAGCATAGCTCTTCTTCAGGGAAACCTGTTGCTGACATATTTGGATGTTACCTAGAAATGGGGAGAAAACTTTCGCTGGTTCCTAGAAAAATTCGATGAATATAATGGAAGATGTTCATAATCATACATATTCGTTGAAAACCTAATCTTCTGGAGAAAATTTTGACAGAGGAGGAAGCAGCATGATACATATTTAATTGAAATGGTTTCAAACGATGTTTGAAGTAGTTGAAAGCTATAAAATAGCCAAAAATATTTTAAAACATTTTTAACGGCGTGTTTTGTGTTGTAGCAAGCCTACACGATGGGGGAATTCCCCGGGGGGGGGTGATTTGGAGGGCCTTTTTTAATGAGTTATATCGCGTATTCACGTTACATCAGGAGAAAACCGAGCAAAACTCCAAACCGTTAGACCGACTTCTGCGCGGTAGGCCCGAACAGTGGACTTTCACACTTCATGTTCAGTACACCTTTTCCACTTGGCCATGGTGGTCCCTCAAGCCCCTCAACAAAAATTGCTTTGCATAAAATGAACAATTTGCAGTATTTTGCTATTTTAACACTTTCAGTAGTTTATCTCACCTTATCCAAAGTCGTGTACATGTTAAAAGTTAAAAATAAAGTCATTTTAACGTAAGAAATTGTAAGGAATTATAAATGTCAAACCGGTTAAACCATTAAGTTTAAGAATAATTTCCTATAATTTGCATTTATTGAAAAAAATTCTTCGCTGTTTGTCAACTTTCCTGTATTTTTATAAAACAATGTTTTGAAAACAATAATATACATACGTTAACCATTTTATAGAGATTTATAAATATACTAGCTATGCTCCCGTTCTACGCTAGGAGTGATCTTTTCTTGTTTTAAACATACAAAAGACAGAAAATCTTTATGAATGATTCTCCAAAAAGAAAAAAAAAATATTAAATGCAGAGCTAAAGCACTAAAAATCTGTATCGAAGTAAAATTTTTAGGTTCGTATATGCGAAGTCCAGAAGGGAAAAAAATACAGTTGCTTGTGTAATCGTCACTCACTTCCTCCAACTTCTGATTGTACTTTTTTGAGCGTGAGAAAGAGCTAAGTTTGGGGCCCACCTCCTATTCCAGGTTTTAATTCAGGTCATAGTTGGATAATAATTACCAAACAATTTGTGTTTTATGGCAGCATAATGACCATTTAAGAACATCAAAAAGTGCCACCTTTTTACTTAGGACAATTATAAAAAGTCTTGTGCCCAAATTAGAATCATATTTCGAAAAATCTCCAAGTTTCTCGCGTTCAATTCACATCCCCCCCTCTTAAAATCTGAAAAATTAAAAAAAAAAATTAATTCAAACCTCTATTTTAGTAACGGCTTGTCGTGCTTTCATATTTCTTTCATTCATTGTAGCCGTCAAAACAGCAAGGCCAAAAAAATTACAAAATTTTCGCAAAGGAGAAGGTTCCGAAATTAATGAAAATGTTTTTAGAGATGTTTTTAGATTATTATAATCCCCACATTAAAAAAGAATATTGAGGGTAATTATGAGTATGACCATAAATTTTTAAAATTTAACTGTGTTTCAAAAAGTAAAAACATGTCAGTGCCACTTAAATACATTACAAACATATTTTTCAATACGAATTTGCTAACCTATTTTTTTTCTTTGCACCAAATAGCTTTAAACACTAAACTGTCTGATGCGTTTATTGAAAATCTTTTCTTATGCTGTTATTTCAAAATTGTCAGCACTTTAAAAATACTTAAAAAATTAAAGTAGAGATACCTGTCATTAAAAATAAAACATAAGCTTCACACTAAGGTTTTAGACGAAACTTTATCATTTAAATATTTCTAAATCACGTTGCTCATAATTACCCCCAAAATCTACCGGACTTCATCCTATTAATGAAAATCTAAAATTTCACTGGAAAGAAAATGGTTGCCTACTGTTTATACTGCCACATATGATGCACCTTTAAAATGGTGTGTTAAGTTTATGAAAGAATACGCCTTCAACTTTCCTTCATTTCATTTAATTTCATTGCGAATCAAAGTATTGAAAAGCAAATATTAATTTTGATATTCTTTACGATGTACCTTCTAACTGAAATTTGTTTTAAGGACTGTCTAAAACAATTTAATCAAAAAGCTTCACAAATCCAAAGTAATTTTGCATTTTGCTATCCCTATTTCGCGCATAACTTTGAGTGTATTTCTGTATTATCTGAATATTTTAAATTTATTAAGAAAGAATACCACAGGTGTTGTTTTTTAAGTTGGTCTTACCAAAGTTCGGGAATATTATTTCAAACACAAGACTTGGAGTTTATCAAATTTGTTTTGATCGTTACGGAGAGAGAGGAGCTTTAAACATGCATTTTAATAGAATTTGGTAATGTCTAGTCGAGTTAAAATGGAGCAAGAGGATGAAAAATCAAATTAAAACAAAACTTGCATTAGTATTTCAACATCAATAAGACTTTTGATGTTGAAATACTAATGCATCTGAATCATCTGAATTTATAAATTAATATCTCATTTTCTTTTGACGGGATTTAGCACATTTCAACAATTTCACTGTAATCAACTAATAGTCCAAAGTAGAAAAATGGACCTTATTAAAAGGAAATAATTTAAACATCGTTGCAATTGGCTTGAGGTTAAGTCAAAGCTACAAGCAGGAGCGGCCCGAAACGGTAAGCAAGGTCAGCATCGCATTGGGGCGCCATTTCGATCTCAAAAACTTGATCTAGGGCATAAAAGAGGGGCGCCTTTTTTACGCTTGCGGGGCCTAGGCTATCAGAGGCAGAATCTGGATAGGGGAGAGAGAGTGGACGATTTAGGAAGTTTTCCCGTGTATTCGCATTACATCTGGAGAAAACTGCCCAAAACTCCAGGCCGTAAGATTAGCTAAACGTGGTTGACTGTAAGGTTGGCTAAACTCAGTATAAGAATATTATAGATGTTTATAGATACATTTCTTGCAAATATATGCAATGCGATTAATTATGATTACAAATATAGGAAGTCCGGATTGTGCAGTGATCACAGTGGATTCTACCTCACTACGGGTCCGGGTTCGATTCCCCGTATGTACTTGGGTCTTATTTCGTCCATCCCTTCACAGATGGCAACGCTGCTCTACCTATTAGGTGCCTCCATGATAAAGAGGCCAGTAATTCCCGCCTTGATAGTGGCCAATGCCTATAAACGGCAAGTGTCCTCCATTGTAAAAAAAATATTACAAATATGTCATTGTAACAGACGTTTGTCCTTTTCACTATGAAATTCACCATAAATTTTAGGCATCTTAATATTTGCTTATGTCAACTGCAAAAGACCTTTTACTTTATGATAAGGAAAACGTATTTTATCCAGTAAGTGTTACAATTTGCATTTTTATAAAATTTTACTTTTTCCATCTAGGGATGGACGCGAGACGAGACAGAGATTTACAGCTTTTTTGTAAGACAAGACAAACATTTTTAACATTACGATATAGGGACTTTGCGAGACGAGACAAAGCTTTCAGGCTGTTTTGCGAGACGCGAGACTCCTATTTCCTGTCTCGCGTCAATCCCTATTTCCACCTTATTAACACTAGAAAAAAAAATCATATTGGAAATAGAGTTATATCAAACGTGTAGCAGCAAACAAATAATTGAACGGGGAAAGACTGGGCTGATTCTAAATAACTGTAGGAGTTTAGGACGGTTTTCTCCAGGTGTAACGTGAATACGCTTGAGAACCCCTTAAAACTACAGACCGTAAGATCAGCTAAACGTAGTTGCACTCAGTTGCGTTAGAACGCATATTAATGCTTGGGAGCACTAAAATACGTTAGAACCCCTTAAAAAGTCCTCCACCGAAGTTACGCCCCCCCCCTCGCCAAAGGCAGATTCCCTCGTATTGGCTTGCCGTAACATAAACGCACTGTAATGAACTTTTTGCACTAAATTTAAATATCCAAAATTTTCAAATATTCTTTGCTAAAATAAGGAAATTAAATACTGCATTAGAAAAGAAAATTATGTCACCCTAATTGATGCAAAGTTTTTTTTTCTTTTAAGGGCGGGCACTCACCCACCAGACATTCACCACTACTAAAGCTCGAAGTATTGCCCATTTTATTACGGGGCACCATGTAGGTGGTCAATGTTACCCCCCCCCCCTCTGAAGAACCCGTTAGAACCCCAACTCAAGGTGTGATAGAATGGTTCGATAGCCACTACACCACCTGCGAGGCTGTTGCAGAAGTATTATAGCAGAAATAGTGACATGGAGTGAAATAAGTTATTCATAAACAGTATTACACTTACATTGTCAACGCAACAAGTAGTGCATGTTTCAATACATATACAGGGTGTCTCGGAACTTCGTGTAGAAACTTCCTATTAGGTGAGGAACTTTTTATTAGGGTAGGTAGGCAACATCGTCAGAAACCATAACTACATAGGAAAGATAGGTGGAGCTATGCGCGAGCTCTCAAGGTCGTCACGTGTGGCTCCTTCATTGTGTTATCTTATAAGTCACTGAACATGGTAGATGGCCGGAGTAGTGCTGTAAAAGTAACGACAAAATGAGTATCCGTATGTATTTGTTACTTAGATGTTCGCTATTCGTTACTAAGTATTCGTTACTCGTTACTTTCGTTACTACTAATAGAATCGGTAATAGGGTGTTATATGTGCCCCATAACAACACATCCGGGACAGTGTTGTTATGGGTATATGCCGCCCATACATAAACCCATAACAAAACCTAACCAAAAAGAATTTTTTTAGCGAAGTTGTACAAAGTTGTATTTAGAGCTTATTTTCTCTTATTTACAGATTGTTTTTATACACATTTATGGTTTTATACAATGCTAAATTATCCGAATTACTGAGTACACATAGAAATCTTCCAAAGACATATGCCATTCTTTTTTTTTCTCAACCCCCCCTTTTTTAAATTCTGAACGCTGGTTTAACCTGTTCACTCTTATCATAAAAAGTGTAAAGGAAAGCTTGTGACTCGTGTTTTTTTCTGGGAGCGGGTTCTCGAATACTGAGATCCAGGGATTGGGCCATATATATTAAATTCACAGGGCAGGGGATCTCAGTATGATATCAACTACTTTGCGTCTCTACAAGCATAATATCTTTATTATTTGTGAGTTCTTATTTCATACTAGCTGCGTGCCCGTTCTTCGCACGGTAGGAAACGAAAAATTTTCTCACATGTGTAATTCGAATTAATTCCAGTGATGTGGAATCTAGAAAAAGCAAAATTATTTCACTCTTGACTTAAAATTTGCGTCATATATGTAATAACCTGAGATCATTGCAATATAATGACACACACGCAAAAAAAAAAACTATGTCAGCGTCATTCGGTATCAAAAAAGTGAAAATGGACCGTTTGCAGTGAACTTCTCACTTTCAAAATATCTTATTTCCTCAGACATGCTGTCTTTTAGGTTCACGTTTTAGCGTTAAATACCTCAGACACTACATGAAATGGACATTTTTTTTTTTAAATTTTAAAAATACGTCGCCCTCTCTTGCAACCCTTTACAAAAAGAAAAGAGATAAGAGATAAGGCTGCGCTATTTATATCAGTTTAATTTTTCTTCTCACAAATAAATCCAGTATTTATAAAAGGAAATCGAGCCAAGCAAAGAAATCGTCTGCTCGCGGGACCCGTTTTTATTTATTTTTTTCAACTGGCAATTTTAATCATTGTTACTGTATCCATGACAACCAAACCGCAAGATATCAAATCGAAACTCATAAGCAGGTACTACTGAAATGAAAATCCTTCTTTACTTAAAAATTCGTAAAAATTCTCCTAATTTATATTTTTCCCCCGTTCTTCTTTTAAAAGTGGGCGAATTGTGTGCTCCGTCTTTTGCCCAAATATAAAAAAGTTATGACAGATAGAATTCAAGATGCAGCAGTTTTAAAAATATTTTTCGAAAGTCAGCGTCAAATTTAATTTTATTTGAAAAATTCCCAAAAATCTACAAATTATGTTACACAGTCCGAACAAATAGTTTTTAAAAGAAAATTTTCTCCTCTATACGATGATGTAAATATCGTTTTCTTGCGAGCGCAATTACCGGCGTTATTATGTATTACGCAAGAAAAATCGCTAAAAATCGGACAAAACATAAAATAAAACATTTTCTAATTCGAATTTCGAAAAAATCGCTTCGAGGTGTGTCGAGACCCGTCTTGGAGAATTTCCGTACAAAATTTAGTAGTTCTACGATCACTACTTTCGGAGCTACGCGAGACACAGACAGACAGACAGACAAACGGACAGTTTACACTCTGTTTTATTTATATAGATCAAAAACTTCTTTTGCTGGACGATTTTTCGAAGTAAATTAAAAATTACCATATTTTAAATTAAAATTGTTTAATTCAGTGAGAATTATCTATTAAGATATTTCCAGTTCTATTTCTGCACTTTTGGGATGAAAGGGGTTATCCCCTTCTGTGGGTGCATATATGAGAGCATTCTTTAAACAAAAATTATCACTCCTTTCATACAGAAAGAATGGTTGCACCGGACTATGCGTATTCCATGAGTTCATGGAATAAAATGTACCATAAAATAGGGCAGATGGCCCCCTAAACGCCGACATTTTAGAAACATACTGAACTTTATTGGATTATTTTAATACCAGTGGCTTACGCAGGAGTGGGCATAGAAATCCCGGGTAGCTCCCAATTTTTTATATATTTTTTAAACAATTACTTAAAAAATGCGTTTAGGTTTCCATGCTAAATATTTTTTTTTAGTTCCAAATAATATTTTAAATAATAAAAATGTGTGAATTCGTTTACTTTATAAAAAAATATTTTTTTTAAAGGTGTATTTAAATAATTTGTTATTTATTACTCATATTTCGATTCTAGCTAAAAAAAAAAGAAAAAGTTAAGTTCGCAATCCTGCTTCGGAACCACCCTGAAAGAAAGAATTCTGATTGCACCACTATTTAGTACTAAAATGTTAGAAAGCCCGAAATTAGCACCCCTTACTAACATGCTTCTCTTATATGTATTGCTCCTCTACAATTATAAGAACACCCCCTCCCCCCCCCTGCAAAAAAAAGTTCAACTGCGCATAAGAACGCACTATACACCGGATCCTATCCCCCCATTGTACGACCCATATCAATTGAGCAGCAGATAGTATATCCATCTCCATAACTGTAACGAAACATACGGATTCTTCCAAACCTCATCAAAACGATACCATTCGGCTCGGCACAAACGAATTGCAACCAGAACATACTACTACTCAAATACCGAAACTGATTTTTCCCTTCAAACAGCGAGAATCCATAATACTTCCGGTATCTAGTAACGGAACGGAACATACTATTACTCAAATACCGAAATTCATTTTCTCCCTCCGGCAGTCTTGTATTCGAAGTTCGAACCTGGTCGATCCGAAATGCACACTCAAAAGTCATTTCCCCCCTTGAAACCGCGATCCGATATCCAGTAACAAACAGAAGATAGTACTCGATTACTGGAACCCGTTTCCCTTCTAGTTCGCCTCGCCTGGAAGTCTGTATTCGAAGTTCGAAGCTGCTCGATCCGAAACAGCTTCGGATCGAGTAACGAGTAACGATATCAACCGAAAAGTAACAATTCGTTACTTCGAGTCTGAGTGATTATCCGTATCTTAGTACCGAATACATGCGGTTTGCTTCAGCTCTAAAGGAGTGTAAAGGTCTCTGTCCGTTGCCACAGAGTGCCACTCTGTCCGTTGCCAGCGTTGCCACCGAGTGGTTGTCCACTCGGTGGCAACGCTCTGTCACGCGGCTGTCGATTCAGCAGCCTGGAGTTTTGAGTGGCCAAATGTAACGTGAATGAGCGTTAGAACTCCTTAAAAATTCCTCCGCTCAAGCCACCCCCTAGATAGAAGCCTCTCGTGTAGGCTTAGCATAAAACAAAACAAAACAAGCATGTCTCCCAACTTTTAAGTGTTTTTTCGCGAGATTATCGGCCCTAACTTTCAAACGATTTTGTTTTAGATTTAAAAAAAAATTGGATTTATTCAAACATTAAATCACAAAAAAAAAAAAGAATTAGTGGCAGATAATCTTAAAAAACAAACAAAAAAACAGTAAAAGTTGGCAGATATAACAATGAAGAAGGCATACGTGCCAATCTTAAGAGCTTGGGTACAGCGCCAAATGCCGATTTCCGCCCATGCTTTCCAATGTAATTATGGCTCCTAATGATGTTGTCTAACTCCCCTCCAAGCTTGTACAAAAAGTTTCGGGACACCCTGTATAGATATATATATATTATTTGCTCGTGTAAAAGGTAATGATTACTGTAATTGTTCATTTTTTTTTAATTAGACACTAATGATATTTTCATAACATATAAACTAGCAATCTACTATACGATCAGAAATATGGACACATTTGAAAAATGGAAAATGCACGAATTTCAGTTCAAATTCAACACAAAATTTTCAAAATTACTTAAAACTTTAGAAGCCTTTGACTATTTATTTAAGTTTTAATACAATAGTTTCTTTTTTCAAGACTTCCTCATTGTTATTTATTTACATATATAAACTCGATTCTACCATTCGCTGTTATTAGCGTAATTTGTATTGTGTGTATTAAGTCAAACTTGGACGAGGGATATCTGCCTAGGAGGGGTGAATTGGTTGGTGGACTTTCTAAGGGGTTCTAACGCGTATTCACGTTACATCCGGAGAAATCCGACCAAAACTCCAGACCGTTGGATCGCCAGCCGCGTAACGGATCCGTACTTCAGTCGCCTACCATTTCGAGTGCCTTACCCACTCGGCCATGGGGAGACTATCAACGTAATTTAAAGCCTTATTTATCCAGGGCATTCCCATTATAAAGTAATTTTCATTATGTTGATTTATTAATTGTACTGCTAAACCAACGCAGTTTATGATAAATTATAAATTTCGGATGATAATTATTTTAAGGCAGTTGTTAGAAAGTTTATTTTGCGAAATTTCAAGTTACTAATTTGCATAGATTTTGAGCAGCCTGACTTAGTTTGTGTTTATATCCGGCATTACAGCATTTGAATATCTAAAATGTATTAATTGTTGCAGAATAATGTTTCAGCGTCATTGGTATCTTGACGTAGCATTCATAATCACTCAATATATGATACCGAGTTCTCAAGACTTCTGAAGAAATTGCGTATATTTAGTAGACTTATGAGCAAGTTGTAAAATGCAACTTGCTATTACTCTGATTTCAGTAAATTGCCACTATCATAGGTAAATAAAATGAATCAATTTTGCAGCATCTTAGTCGTGGGAAGTGCAACATTTGTTCTAAATAAGTTCAGAATTCGGGTGAATTTTATTTTAATAAATGTTATGTAAGTTAAAAAAATGCAAAAAAAGAGTGAAAAATTATTATTAAGTTCATATATTAAATGTTATCAAAGAATATTAATTTTCAACTGGAAATCTACTTCAGTAAATGCAGCTACTTTAAAGATCGAATACAAAGATGTTTAATTTATTTTATCAAATAACATGCATACAATCATAGAAGTTAAATAATTCTTTCGTTAAGATACTTAAATTTTAGATGTCTTTACGTCCGACAAAGAAAAATCCGTTATCTATTACAAATATAAAAAATAAACATACTCAATTTTTAAAGCTCCTTTATAAAATGCTAATTTTAATATTTTCATTTATGTATTCGAAACTCATTTTTACACATAACACTTGAAAGTACATCTTTTATTATCCTTTAGCACAGCGTATCTCAACCTGTGGGGCGCGACCCCCAATGGGGGCGCAGAGCGTTTGCAAGGGGGGGGGCGAGAAAAACCAAAGAGAAAGTAATGATGCATGTTTTTAAAAAAATCATCTTATTTATTCTCATTTTTACTCAAAAATATATACATTTTCGCTTAAAATGTTCATTGTTAAAGATAAATAACTGAATGTATGCTGAAAAATGTGAGGTGGGGCGCCACCTTTGTTGGGGGGGGGGGCGTCGTTAAAAGGTAGAGAACCGCTGCTGTACATTACTTGTAATTCACAAATTTTGCGATTTCTATCAGTTTCAAGCACTTAGGAACACAGTACGACCGTCAAAAAAAAAAAAAAAAAAAAGTCTGTCATTCTGTCGGTGACACTTTCTTTGTTCGCACATCACTTACGCAGCTGGGTGTGCGCGCACAGTTAGGTAGCTGGTAGTTAAGTCGAGCGATGGCAACGGCTGCCCTTTTTTCAGCATTGAAAAAGGGTTGCGCCTCAAAGGGTTTATAATGAACTATTAAAAATATGCAAGTAAAAAATGTTTTTTCTCCAACAAATATCAAATCAGAGCGGTAGCGCTGAGGGCGCTATGGACGGCTCTGACTCTCCTGAAAAAATCCAGCCTCCCTACCACTTTCCCCCTACAGCAAAAACAAAAAGCACCAAGAAACACTTTCGAAAAAAGTACAAAATTTAAATTAAAAAACTTGTCCCTATACATTAAAAATAAATATTTTCTGTTCTCAAAAATAGAGATAACCATTGAACCATCCTAAATTTTCTTTGGCTTTTCCACATCCTCCATAAAGAAGGTAAATACATACCTCCTTAATTTTACGAAATGTAAATAACCCCTATTTGTAAACAGTAATTTTCGTTTAGAACACACAGCCAAAATTATGTCTTTATCATGGAATTTGGTTACTATTTTGAAAAACATTGTTAAAAAATATTCTGTTTAAAAAAGGGGTTAATTATATTCCGTAAATGCTAGGCAACTATGTGAGTGGGTGGTCCAGGTCCCAGTTCCAGTTTGCCCTTGAATTTCCTGCCAATAAACTTCCTCACAAATCTGGAATGATGTATTTAGTCCATATCATAGCAATTAGTGATCGTTCTCATACCGCCTTCCGGAAAACTGCAGTTAGTAGAAAAGGGAGTGATTTATTTTGACCTCCTCGAATTGCCTTTGTCAAAATTTCCTCTCTGGTATCCTCTCCCCTCTCTTAGAAGTATAGTTACTCTCTTAGAACTACCTCTCCCCTCTCTTGAGAGAATACATCTTTAAGAATATGTTTACATGACATAAACATATTCTTAAAGATGTATTTTCTCAAGATATAAGCATTATTCTTAAAAGTATTTTCTCACGTCAAACATGCCCACTTTTTAGTGGAAAATCCTAAAAAAGAAGTAATTTAAAAAATATTTCATTTTATTCAAGTGCGTGTGTAATGGAATTTTGGTAGGTAGAAATTAATACGGAAGTGCTTTAATGAAACGATTGACAACGTAATGTTTGTATATACGACGATGAAGTAACCAAGGGCGGATTAAAAGGGCGGCGGAGGGGGCGACCGCCCCTCCCCCGAGAGAAAAAAATTAATGTAAAAGATCATATTTCACTTCCATAAAATGGGTGTATATGTCCATCTTCTAACTAACCGCCCCCACCGACAAACTAACCGCCCCCCCCCCCCCGCCAAGCTTGCATTAATCCGCCACTGGAAGTAACAATTTTTTTTTAGACCAAAACACACTCAAAATTTCACTTCTCCTTCTTGGCTCTTTTTGCTTTCCTACGTAGAGTGTAAGGAAGAAAAGTACTCAAACCGAATAAGTTTACATCTTTCCCAGCGAAAACAAGAGGAAAGAACCTTAATATAATCGCCTTAAAGATGTGTGATTCTCATCTTTTTCCGCAGGTTTCCATTTTTTTAAATATATATATATATATGTTTATTTAGCATTTTAAAAGTGCATATTTGTGCAGTGCTTATGCGTGTTGCAAAGTATGCTTACTACAAAATAAACTAGTAAAGTATAACTTACTAAAATATAAATCTTCTGAAGTAAAAAAAGGTGTAATTATAATAATAATATACTTGAAATTATAGCATCGTAAAAATTTTTGAAAAGTTATAATATATAAATTCACTACTAAGCACTTTAATTTATAAAATAACAAAATATTCAGGAGTTAGTATTTGAACCCCCCCCCCCTGACATGCATATACATGCATATACATGTATACAGTATATATGTGCGTGTGCATTTTAAACTCCACCTACAAAAGTTTTCAGTCCCACTCATAAAAACGGCCCAGCTACGGGACTGTATCAAATGTTTCACGGAGCTTTGATTGCAGTCTCAAAACACTTGGATTTAAAAATAAATAAATAAGAATGTTACACGTGTTATCATACGGTATCGTTTCTTAAAACTCTTGCATAGAAACTGAAAAAAAAAAAAAAAAACTATATGCATGTAGACATTTTCAAGTTAAATGCCATTAAAAATGGGGAAAAAATGTTAATCGTAAGCAACATTTCGAATAAATCAAAAATGGCATGTTAGGAAATTTTAAAAATTTGATAAACGTTCCAAAATATACTAATTGACTATTTCGTTATAAATAAAGTATAAATGAATATACGAAAAAGTGAAGTTAAAAAAAAGCGAGTGTTGCCATCTAAAAATACTATTTTATACCTTACTTAATAAACTAAAATCGTCTGCCTAAGAAACTAAACCTGCGCTTTTAAAAGCATTCTTCAAAACTTTCATTTTCTCTGACTTTACACATCAAGTACATATATTAAATAGCTGCATTAGCTTTTAAGGCAGTAAGTTAATACAGTCATGGAGAATAATATTTATTGCCCGATCCTTGAAAAATAAGAAAAAGAAAGAAAAGAAGAAATAGAGAGAGAACACAGCGAGCCAAGCAGCTCATTTTAAATTATATCAGGTCATGAAAAATATGAGTACATTTTAAATATAAAAACGGAATCTTGAAATTTCATGTACATTTTAAGATTGAAAAATAGTCGGAGAATGATATCAACGATACTTCATAGGAAACAAATGAAAAAGAAGTGTTGTTTTTCTGGCAGAACTATAAATGGAGTTTGATGTAAATTTGGAGCCTTAAGAAAGTTTAAACTGCTGTGACAGCTATTTTTATGGATATTACTGCCCATGAAGAAACTGGTAAAATGAATATTGTCTAAAACGCATTTGAGTAAATTCAGTAAGTTTTAAAGTGCGTATCACGCAAAAATTTCGTATTTGTAAGATTACTATGCTTATAAAAAATACAATGCATTTTTGGGGAATATAATAGCACCTCATAATATTTTTTACCTATCTTAATTTTAAATTACAATAAGTAAATTTTCATAGTCCAACAATATATAACTAGAATTATGATATCGCTGAAAAAAAATAATAAATAGAACTTTATTTTTGCGTTTATTAAATTTTTTTCGCATGAATAATAAATATTTTAAAAATCAAAATGAAAAATAATTTGTACATCAAGTAACGTGTTTTTTTCTTATAAACATAATTTGAACTTTCTGAAAAATTGACTACATACAAAATGTATTGAGTTTGTAAATTATACATAAGAAATTTTTGCGTGAATTTTATCATACTCATTATGCATATAAGTAGTACTTAAAATTTAACTAGAACCTATATTTTGCTGGCTATAAAATAAAATAACGTAGAAATTAAATTTTGCCATAAACTAAAAAATGTGATGTATTACTTTATTCATCTTTTATTTGTTTTAATTACTGAAAGGTTTTAGAGTGTGTTTAAAAATACCTTGAATGTTTACTCAGGTATCGAACTTTAGTATCGAAATTTACATTCTAGTTATTTGTTTATTTATTTTATTGAAAAAGGGGAAAAAAACGCTCAAGAACTGAGTCCCCGCCCCCCCTCCTTTACCAATTGATTAGCAGTGTTCAATAAATCAAATATATTATCATTAAACATTTTGTTTAATTCCTCATAAATAACAGCCTTCCCTTTGTTTTGCCCGTTTGTTTATACGCAAATTCTCGATATTCGAATCGGTTCGAAGTGCATGTGACAGGTGACGTGCATTTATTGATGTGCATGTTTTTCTGACTAAATTCAAAGACAGCGCTTTATTTGCAGTTGCCATATGGCCCATTAACAGGTTTTTCCCGAGAAGCTTCGGACCCCGTGTTACCCCCAAACAGTGCAACAAATGACACCCTCTGGCTGTCATGCCGAAAAATAAAGCGCACGCCGTCTCTCTTGTCCTTTTTCTTTCCTTTTCCTATTTTTTCCCTCTTTTTTTTTTAACATCCAAAAACAAATTATCACTTTCCATGGAATTTTCAGAACTTACCCCGCGGACCGTCAGTCAATCGCTCACGTCGCTGTGACCGCGAGGTCTCTGACGTCCACTTTTGATGACCAAGAGTTCGCTTGCAAAAACGGTCGATTCGCGCTTTTACCGGAGCTCTGAAGTGTCCGGGTTTCCCGGAGATTTTTATTGAAATACTACATGGAGCTGCGAGCGCCGTAGCGTTGTCTGATCAAACACCCGCATCGGGATGCGGCTACGTCACTTCCTGCTCCGCCCGCGTGACGTTTTCGCTTTTCCGCCATGCGTATTTCGGCGATTTTCACGTTGTATGACATTTTGGGATGGGATAACTCCGGCGAAAGGATGTTTAGAAAAATCTCAGGTTGCCGATGAGCTTTAAAAAATGAAATTTCTCTGGAAAAATTGCTGCGAAGAGTCTAATTTGCTATAATTTTCTTCCACGTTTCATCTTTCAGTCCGAAAAAATTCAGGGTTTTTGAATAGAGCGCTACATTAAGTCTCTGAAACGAGACATATGGTTACTGTAACAAGCGGCAAGGTTTTGCGAATGTAAATAAACCAATTTTCGTAAAATTCTGTCTTTAAGTTAAAAGTAGGGAATTCAATAAAAATTTCTTTCTGCACAAATTTGCCAATTTTTGATTAATTTCTTGACGTAACTGAATTAAGTATTTTATTTATCACAAGATTCAGTATTTTTATTTCTTTAATGATAACAAAAAAATATTTAATTGCATAGGATAACTTCACAATATTAAAATACATATGTGTGTAACTGCATGGTAGATTATTTATTTTTACTTAAGTTTATTTCATTTGAATTTTTGTTAATACGAGAAATACTGCAGTTGTCTCTTTTATCCAAACTTGGTCATTTTTTTTCTCCATAAAAGTTATGATTCGACTAACAATCTGCTGCATTCAGCTTGTAAATCTCATTTTCAGAAATCGCGCTGTATGGTTCAGACCAGGCGGCATAGCCAAAAAGGGGGTTTAGGAGGTTCAACATCCTATCCCCTGAAACTTTCAGGCACATAAATTGTTATTTGAAGAAGATTTAAGAAAAACTAACACACTCGTACATAAACCTTGAACCAACCAGAATTTTTTCTTCGCTACGGTTTTAGTTCAGGCATATTACAAAGCGAATAAATGAGAAAACAAATTTAAGATGTCCACCGAGGAGTTCTAAAATAGTTACTTCTGCTAACTGCTCAGTCAGAAAGAAAATTAAAAAATAAATAAGTACACAATAACGGCAATAATATTTTTCTTTAAAGGCGGGCACTTGATCATCAGTCATTCGTCACTACTAAGACCCGAATTATGGGAGCACACAGTAGGCAGCCAACTTTGCCTCCTTTGAAGGGACGGATATCCCCAGCCCAAGCCGGGAAGCAAACCTGGGGTGGAACTCTGCCCCGGTGGTTCACGAAACGTCGGTGGTTAGCTGTCAACTGGGCAAAACCAGTTATTTGGTTACCGACTGCACCAACAACTCCGGAGGTAAACGGGAGGTCTTTTAGCCAATCGCAAGAACCCCTTGACGCTCCTCCTTAAAACTCCACCTCAGGTGACTACAAAGTGGGGCAGAGTTAGCGACGGCGAAATTTTAACGACGAAGGAAGAATTCAGCTCCCGGATCCAAGGTAAGATCGAATGGTTTGTTAGCCACTATACCACCCGCGCGGCGCAATACCAAATATTATGACCATCATAATAGGTCAGACATCCAGTGTGAGCCCAATCACTTCTTGTCTACTTTTGTTCTCCAGTTCTTGTTAACTGTCAAGAAATCCGACTCCGCTGAATCAGCCAACTATTATTGTGAATAATGAGAGTAATATTAATAGTAAGAACAAAAGTTTAAGGAAAAGTAATCTGATTTCGCGCCAGCTTTTATATACGAATTGTCACCTTAAAAAAAGATTTTTTTCAAAAATATTGTCTTCTAAAAATATGAAACTCGATATTTCCAATTACTTTCTCGTTTTCTCATGTAATGTTTAGAGAGTAAGAAGAATCACTCTGTCTCGTGAATGAGAACAATTACGATCTCGCCCTCCAAAAAGAAAAACAAGAAAATTTTCCTCTATGATTACTTTAATAGGACAAGGAATGAAAGTGACGCTACGGAGAGTAACGAAAATTACTGTCAGAAGAGAAGAGCCTCCCTTCAAAATAGAGGAAAATTTCTCCATTTTAATTATTTTTGTTCCATTGTTTCAGGCGTATCGAGGGCATTTTTTACATTATATTTCATCAAAATGTATTATGTGTATGAAGCAGCCAATGTTTCTTTGAAGTTATTTAAAATTATTTGTAATAATTATTCAAGTTATTATTAAGTTCTTACTTATGCTATTGACATACCACTTCCATAATTCCACTTTGACACCAACGTGACCACTTATCAATCGACTCCAGTGGAAGATCAACATATATACTACACACACGTTTACAGAGAGGTTATTGCAGCTTCCACAGAAATCCGAAGATACTCTCATAGCTTTACTTACAGGGTAAATCCACATTTTCCCACAGTGTGACTTTAAACGTATACTTATTTTACTTTTTTTTAAAGGTAACGATTCCCATTCTTTTGAGTAGAGAAATTTGACTTTTCAAAGACTTGATGCGTTTATATTACTTTTAGAGAGGAATAATTTCGGGGGTAAGTGCAAAAGACGAATGAGACATAATTTCAAGAGGTTTGGTCTTCAGGCCCTGGGTGATAGGTATGGTAGCGAGATATGAAATAGGCGTTGTCTCATCTCGCACAGGCACTGGAAAGATTTGTCTCGAAGTCTTCTAAGGGGTCTGAGTCTAATCTTCAACTACTTTATTTCAGGTTTTTTTTTTACCCCCGCAATGATTGATAGAAAAAGTTAAACATGTGTTCAAATACTGTTTGACCCTAAAAACTGTGCTTGTACAGTATACTTTAATATGGGAACCCTTGGTTTGCGTTGTGTATTTGAATTATACTATTAGTAAAATACTGAATACCAAGTGTTACTCAATACCTTAAGAATTACTATCGGAAAATGTCATCATATACGTATATATATAGGGTGTTCCAAAAAGGTGGGAGCATGCAGTAATTATTCATCCATTAGAGGTAACTGGAGAATGCAAATTGAAAAAAAGAAAATCAAAATAAGGTAGAAAAAAGTCTAAGTTTAGATAAAATTCCTTTCGTTATCTTTAAAAAAATTTAAAATCTGTATATTAATCTTCTACAAAATATTCCCAATTAGTTAAATGTGGCCCATATACTAATGAGGTGATGAAGAAAATTTGACTGTTTTTTTCCTAAAAAGTGTCGAGGAAATGAAAATAAATATATGCTGATTTAAACGACTTTTCAATGGTTCTCGAAGGGAAAAAAAAAAAAAAACACGTCGGACGATTTCGTATCAGGAGTCGTACACGTACTACGAAAGAAAATAATTTTTGCTCTGTAGCAATAAACGTTTACATTTAAGCTCGAGTTTTTTTTTTTTTTTCGAATCGGCGGGTTTGCGGCCAGGTGGTCGCTGAAGTCGGGTAGCCCGTTGGTTGCACTTTTTGGTCCCGAAGAGGCCGTCGGCGGACCAGCTAGTCTCTGGATGCAGCCGCTCACCGAAACGTGTAAAAGCGGCCCATACGTTGCATAGGCTGGACGTGAAGCGGTCCGACCAGTTTGTTGCTGAAGGCGAACGACCCGTAGGTTGCAAATTTCGGTTGCGAAGAGGCCCGTGTGCCGTAAGTTGCACAAGCCAGTCGCGAAGCGGTCAGTGTGCTCTAGGTTGCACATTTTGACCGCAAAGCGACCATCGACAGCCAAAACTGGCCGCCGAAGGCAGCTACTCTCTAAAGAATTACAGCATGTCACAATCTTGGGACACCTTTTGTATAGAGACCAGGATACAAAATGAACGAATAACATCAGAGACGGACATTTTCAGAACGCACTTCCGCAATTTATACAGAGCGGTTTTGAAAGGGAAAAATGTGCATTTAAGAAAGTTTTGTCATTCACAATCATTTTCTAAATGGCTGTATCATGGCATCAGGACATTACCGAATCCAGTAATCCAATTATAGTCTTAAGAATTTCTTTCTGAATGTCTTATTAATCGTATGGGTTTTTACTTTCGTGTTCTTGTTGTTGTTGTAAAAAAAATTATGGGACTTGTGTAGCAAAATTCTGAATTTTTTTAATGTTTGACATAAATTATACTCTTTATATTTCGATCAAGAGCCTTGAAATATGCTCCCCCCCCCCAAAGAGCAACCAATTCGATAAATTTTGAATTAAGTTTCTATAAATAGAAATACTTCCATGGAAATATTCTATTTTTATCAAAAAATCTACCTCTTATTCCAGGAAAAAATACTGCAATAAAAAATGCATATCTTTAGTTTTATCATAAACACCAAACTCTTTCATAAACTATTAATATGTAGGAGAAAATATTTTCCATTCACTTTATGCCCAAAATATTCTTTCATAATTTAAATTTATTTTAAACTAAAAGCGAGAAAATTCATGGCTTCTTTTCAGCGTAAAGTTCTTTTTTCCTGGAATATTCAATGCAAAATCTATTTTATGCAGCAAAATTTAAGCATTTAAATGTGATATGCTAAACTAGGAAGTTTATACAATTTTTCCGTAAAAGAAATAAAAGTTGTTTACTCAATGTTATTTCGCCCATAAGTTTTATAAGTAAAATACTTTGTATAGCAAATCTATATTACTAAAGAAAATAAACTTTTGCATAAATTTCACAGAAAATGTAAAACATTAGAAGATGATCATGCTATAAGATGAATTTATATAAAGCGCATACCGAATATATGCGTTATTCGTGTTGTTTAAATTACGTTTTATTCGAAAAATATGTAGTAAATCATATTACTCATAAACTTACATAAATACGCAAAAAATCCTTAAATATTTGTACATACAGGGTGAATCTAAACTCTTGGGCAAAACTAAATGGGTGATAGGGCACACAATGAAGAATCCTAATCACATAGCAATCTGGGGTGAAACGCAGTTTTAACTCACCCGGTAATAATCCATTTTGGAAAAGCATTGAAGTGTTCGTCTAATTTCTTAACCAAATTTCATAGGCAATAGGCTCGTCTCCGAAAACTTCATCCAAGAAATAAAATGAACTTTTTAAACTATCCATTCTAGTCTTCTGTTTTCGGAGAAAAATACGTTAGTTTCTGACGAATAATGGTCGGCAAGTGCACTGTTGTTTCAGCATTTTTCCGAAGTGATTATTAACAGCTATAGGAAGACGACGTTTCCGACCCCACATTGCTATGTGATTCTGATTCCTTATTATGTACCCTATCACCCCTTAAAGGTTTGCCCAAGAGTTTAGATTCACGCTGTATATGATCAAATCGTATGAATGTGCAAAATATTTTTTACTATAAAACATAATTTAGAAATATTGGTATGTTTCTAAATCTACACTTAACATGACCATTTTAAATGATAAGAAAGATTGCTTAAAGATTTAGTTACGAAATTATAACTATTTTTCTGCTCCAATACACATACTCTATTTTAAAATTAAGATTTTGCATTTTTAAGACCACATCAATATTACCGGATACCACTACTTGTTTACATTCCCAATAGACATTTTGATTAAATTTTTGATTTTTAGATAGAAAATTTCTAACCTTCCTCAAATATACATTTTTAGTGCTCTGTATACATTAAAATAGGTTACTCAGATTGGTAAAATTCAGCATTTCCTCTATTCAACTGTAACTTAGCGTTTCCAGATCGTCTTAACAGTTGTGTAAAGTAAGTATTTAGCGTCTTTCTGTCGCTGATACTTTCAAAAATCTCACTCTAGCAAAAAATTCTCATTCAATCATCCAAACTACGTTCAGTAAAATTAACTTTGGCATTGTTTACAAAGAAATGTATGTATTCTGAAATACATTTTAGAAACTATTAGATATTAGCTTAGGTATTCGTTCTTTGCACATGAATGGCGATTGTTTTAACATACTAATAAAAGACAATAAAAGACAAAATAGTTATAGGGTAACTCCCGGAGAGTCGCCGCATGCGGGACAGTTGCCGCATTCCTTGTATTTCTGGTAATTGTCGATAGATAGCAGTCACACGCGTAGTATAGGTGTGCAGTGAGATTTCCTTAACTGGTGTATAGCAGGAATCCCATTCAAGGCTTTAGCTGTCACTATGCAATCCTTATTTTAAGAAAAGCACATGATTTCACTTTCCAAACTTTTTAACGTTAATTTTAAATGCATATCCTTTTTGGGTCTTGTGCCAGAAAACACAAAACAAACCAAACAAACTTTTAAACATGTTATTCTTAAGAGCTTTTTTCACTCTAATTTCTGAATCCATGCATGATTTCGATGTCAAAACTTAGTGTAGTACCTGTATAGAGTACTAAGTGTATGGTTATGCCACTTTCCTTTGCGAATTCAGGCAACTGTGATGTATTACGTCTGTACCGTACAAAATGGTATACATGCCGCACTACAATTCTGGTATACGTGCCGCTGTTTCTTTTGTACAGGATGCCGCTTTTAGTAAAATTTTAATTTATCTCTCCGTCTCTTATTTTTTATATTACTGGATTATATTTGCTGGATTTATCTACGTGTTATGAACTTTTTTCCTTTTCATGTTGCGTAGACTCACCAAGTTGGGCATGTTATTAGTCGTTAATTGTAATAATAATAGTTTTGCGTTTTAACGTTCTGGCTAATCTGGTTTTTTAGATCAATGAAATATTGATCTGAAAAACCAGATTAATTTTAAATTTGTTTACAGATTTTGTTAGAAACGCCCGCATTTTATAAAAGAATAAAACAATGAAAAAACAAAAGAATAAAACGATGTTAAAGCAATTAAAAACAAAATAAACACTAAATTACTACTCCACCCCCCCTCTCTCAAATATACTGATGTTGCGTTGTTGATGAAATAACAATTAAAATTCAACTAAAAAAAAATAAGTATTTAACTTTAGTAGTGCACTAATATTGATTGAAACCTGCTAATAAGTCTCTTTGTACTCATTTAGTTTCTATTTGTTATTACATAGGTAATTATTGTGCAGATATGAATATTTATTTTAATATTTTTATTTATTACTTCATTAAGTTCTTGTGATAGGCGCGGCAAAACTCCTGCACAAGAGCGGCGTCTCATCCGCAGTGCAATGTTTTAGAAAAAAATTGTTAAAAAATATTAATTATTTTATATATATATTTTTTGTATGAGTATACATCTTTGATATTCTACATTAAATAGCACAGCATGATTTATTTTATTGCATGTGCACCCTAGGATTTTTTACATAAATTCAAAAAAATGTGCGGCATAAGTCCCGGGATTACCCTAGGTTGTAATTCTACATTTTTCTTCACATAGAAGGAAAATTTCAAAAAGATTAGTAACGCTATCGGAAACATTTTCTTTCAAAGTTAAAAATGATTGAAAATGAAAGAAACCAAGATTTTCGTATTTTAAAAGTAGTCATTTTTAAAAAATAATCTGCAAAGCTGAACACATGATTCAGATTCCCAATCATCTCTACACTAATACATAACCAACTCTCCTGTTGATTTCAGTAATAAAATCGGACATTATATGTATTTTACTGGAAGAATTCAAACAAATAAAAGATGAACATGCCAAATTTTCTTTTGATTCAGGACATAAAATAATGTTTCAGCTACTTGAAATTGTAACAAAACAGCCGTCTGTGCTGAAACAATGGCGGATTTGGTACTTATGGTAACCCTTTCGCGAAAAATGGCGGATGTGTCAGCTACTAATTAAAATCATTTTAAGTAAATGACATAAAAAGGACGCAGACCACACTTCGTTTTAAAATCCATTCGTTTCAAATGTGACTACTGAAATGTTCAATCTATTAATCATATGTTAAAATTTAAGAAAAAAAATATATAATATATATACAGGCTCATTCAAAATTAGAGGAGCAAACTTCTAGGAAGATTAGGATACACCAAAACTGGTCGGAATCATTGGTCGGTGTGGTCGGGAGCGTCGTCTTCGTGTACTTGTTAATAATAATCACTGGAAGAAAAACTGAAAGTGTTCGTCTAATTTCACAAACAATAGGCTGTTGTGCAAGAATTTCATCCCAGTAATGAAATAGAATCATATATATTAATACGCTAAGGTTAAGATGTTTGCCTCCCTTTTTAGAAAAAACCTCACAATTACTCCACATAAATTTTATATCATTTTATAGAGAATTGCTTGCTCTACCGGCATCAACAACTTAAAAATTTGTTATTGCTTTTGTTTTTGTAAATTAATGGGCGGAATGCAGAAGTGGTGCCCATGCCAAATGACGGCGATAACGCACCATTTCTAGCAACCGTAATCGTTTTTCTTTGTAATGAAGAGTAACGTCATGGCTGTTGAGTATTGCGATTTGCGAAAAAACTTGCGTGAAGAGGTGATATTATAGGAGTTACGAAGTAGTGGTTTTTGTACATTTAGCATCAGTTTACCAGTGGAATTCGCAGTTAGTGCGAAGCCAACGCGCATATGAAATATGACATCATTGCGGCATTCGTGTGTTACGCTTTGCAAGTGAAATCGCTCGTGAATGTAGAACCGCTGGCTAGATGGGTGCAAGAGTTTTGTCTGTTGCGATTTGCGATTGATTTCGTTACACAAGAATCCGGTGAGCTTGTAAAGAATAAATTTTAAAAAATCTGAAATTCTACCAGATTTTATTTACGCACTCGGCTGGAAGAATTTCAGTTTTTTTTTTTTTAATCTATTCAATCAACTGTATATATAGAGGAAATAATATAGAGAATAGAGGAAAGCAACAATTGTTCTTTCGCCCCTAGTGGTGAAATGTTTTGGATTAGTGCATATTGGAAAATCCAAAGTATCCATTTCAGTTATGAAATCGGATCCTTGATCGGAATTTAATTCTATGTTAAAATCTCCTACCAAAACAGTCTTACAATCATCCTCCTTCAGTAGCGTTTCGAATAGAGCTTCTAAATTATCTTCATAATAAATTCGAGGACTAGCGTATGTAACTGCAAATCTCACTTTATCTTGAATATGCGCAATGACCATTTGAACACCATTGATCTGGCTCGTGTAGGCACGGGTAAAGTGTTTCATATTCTTTTTATAAAGTGATTTCTATAAAGATTTCCTCTATAAAAATCATAACTCCAGGTGGCTTTCTGTTTTGGAAACCACTGTCTATTAGAGATGAGACGGGCTCAGCCCGAACCCGAAAGCCCGAGCCCGAGCCCGGGCCCGAACCGGGCTCGGGCTCTAAAATTCACAATTGTGTTCGGGCTCGGGCTCATGAAAAATTTCACCTTTATTGAACATACTGCTTGAAACAGTTTTTAAAAAGTGATTCGTGAGGAAAATAAAAGTACTTATAAAAGATAAATAAATAAAAAAAACAAATAAAAATAGCGGCACGGGCGCCTAGAAGGAAGGTGAAGCTCTTTGGGTATTTTAGAACGGCGGTTTATATTCCTTAGTTAGTCATGAGATCCGACATTTTTTGATTAAAGATGAATACAGAGAATTAGAAAGTGCATTGGGAGTTTGCAACTATATTTGTCTTTAATTTGCACAAACGGCAAAATTTATTGTATTCTATCAATGAAGTAATTGAAATTTTTTTTAATCTTTAGCTGAACTTTCCAGCTCGGGCTCCGACTTAAATAATATTGCTCGGGCTCGGGCGGACTCTGATGAAAAGTCCTCGGGCTCGGGCTTCAAAAAATGAGCCCGAACTCATCTCTACTGTCTATCCGTTCGACCAAAGTGAATCCTGATACTTGAAAATCATCTGAAGAGATAGTTCATGTTTCCGTTAGCAATAGCAAATCACTCTGCAGAAACATGAATCTAACGGATAAGTGACCATGGCGCGCCGAAAAACAATAAATATTTTTTGCAATTTTGCAAAGTGATATCCCACTTATTTAGTGCGAATTATTCACACGGGTACCGCTAGTATGTAAATAATTAATTTAAACAAGTGTCTGTGAAAGATACATTAGTTTGCTGATAACCCATGTTCAAAATGTTCACTATTACTTCAACATTTTTTTCCAAAGTGATTACTAACGGTATATGAAGAAAACGTTCTTACCCCACATTTCTGCGTGATTCTAAATTGTCTTGGTGTATCCTAGCCCTTCCAGAAGTTTGTCCCTCTAATTTAGCAAAATTCTTCATTTAATTCGACACCAGAAAGCACTTTCTTCAATTTTTTTTCTTTTGATTTTCGGATCACTTTATTTATTAATTTTACGTTACTATCCAATTTTAATTGAGCTAAAAGGTATCTGGCGATAGAAATTTTTTTATTAATATTTCTGAAAACTGCTCTCAGTAGCTCACATTTTTGCCTTTTGAAAGGAATAACAATTTCTTTTTATACATTTATTTTTTTTAGCTATCGTAGAAACATTATCTATTGCAACTACTAGTGCTTTTAAATTCAAAAATCAAACAAAAACTGACTTTCTTGAATTCGCACTCGTAAAATGCTAAGGAATAAAACAAATATAAAATTGTAAATTGTTTACATCGTGTATGCTTAATCCATGTTAATCCTTATACTCACTGTTCATATGAAACAGAAGCATTTTATTTATTTTAATCTCGTAGAAAAAGTATCAAACTTTGTAATCCTGGGGGAAGTATTCCTATTTCCAGGAAATCTTGATTATGGCGTGATTTTTGCGCCAAAAGGCAATATCTCGAGAAGTTGACTACAAATTTTTGACGGTAACGTCACTTTTTTCACGAAAGTATTCTATTAGTGTAAGTTTATAGACTAAAAAAATACAGAAAATCTCTAAAAATCGAAGAATTTCATATTTTTAAAGTTGATAAGGTTTTTATGTATACTTTTTTTTCAAATTTTTTCAGTCAATTATTCAAATCGATTTGTCTAACGGTGACTGTTTGTATATGACGTAAACAAACAAATAGCCAGATATTCATTTTTAAAATCAAGATGAAAGAGCAATGATGAATGAAGGTTTCCAATTATGAATCAGACAGCAATCTACTTGTTGATTAATGTTCCCTTGTATTATAGTGGTCATTCACTTAAATCATTACCATGTTAAATATTCAAAGAGTTTAAATATCATTAAGTCCAGCTATAAGTGTGTAATCAGTTCTCTCGCAAGTATTGATTTTTGCTCTTTTAAATATTAGTTTAGCGAAGCAGAAAAAGGAAGTAGTTTGGTATCTGTAAAATAAAGTTACTGCATTTGAATTTTTAGTAAAATTTTTAGGAGAATTAAATAATGAAATTATATTTCATAAATCCAAACATGAAACACATTTCACTATTTCAATGAATTTATAGAAATAAATCGAAGCACATGAATGAGGATTTATGAGTTTATTGAAAATTTCTTATTAAAATCGTATTTTTGGAATTTATAGAGCAAAACATAAATATTCATTTTAATTATCCTTGTAAATATTCTTAATAAATTATGGATGAATAGTTTCTAAAATGAATCTTGTCATAACTCATGCTGAAGAGCACAAGTAATATGAATAATTAATACTTACGTTTTGAGAGCTCCAGAAATAAATTTAGGTAGCATAAGAAGACTGTAGATGCATGTTGTTGAGTTTTGTTATTCTAAGCCTTTGTTTAGTATACATAAATTATCGTAGTTAATGTATTTCTTTCTCAGAATAAAAGTTCTTTATTTCTCTGAACGTATCATCATTCATCTGCTGTCTGCTTACTCTCAGCAACATTTAATTTAAATAAAAGCACTAGAGGTGAAATATTCAATTCTAGATATAACGTACATTTCACTTGTAAAATACAGTTTTATATCAACCATGTCTTATTTTATTAAAGTAGACCAATTCTAATTCACTTATTCTTGGTGATGAAAATTATTACAAATGGTATTTGAAGAATACAGTTTTTAAAATAAAGATATGTATATATTTGCTTTAAAATGACAGATAATTTTATTATAGCTTGCATGTGTCTCTTAATCAGTAACGTAGACTTGGTACAAAGTTGAAAAATTCCACTACTATGATTTTTACTTCATTCGTGTAATATATTGCAAGCATTTTCCAAAGATACTGTCCCTATGAATCATAGTACTAAAATTTTCGTTACTTGTTGATTACTCTTAGTTTTTATTACAACGGTCTGTTGTTTTATTAACTGTACGCAAGTATTCAAAGTGTAATAAAAACTTTCAGAAAACGGTACAGAAAACTATATATTTGCTATGAACTCTCCAATGCAAGCATTGATTCATTTTTACTTAAAAATGTTTTCTTTGTTAAACAGGCTAACATAGTGGTTTGTTATCAATAAAATATGGTTGGTGTATTATAAAGTCGGATTATAATTTATCTTAAAATTTCCTGTGCAGTCAAGGAGTACCATTACATTTATAGATAGCTAAACTCAAAATAAATGGTGTTTTACTTATGTGAATCTTTATAAATAATTCCAGGTTACTGTAAACAATTTCTTAATTAATTTTTTTAATCAATTAACAATTTCTTAATTGTTCAAAAATCATCAAAGATTTTTATTCATTTTAAATATTTTGATATACATTTATAAAGAAAATAGCAGTAAATATATTTAGAAGCTTTTCAAGCTAGTTATGATTGCAAGCTAGTTATGATGCCACTATTAATTGCAATTTTCTAATAATGGGAAAAATAACTTGCATTCTAGTCCCTCATTGTCATTGGATTTCATGTGCGATTTTGGGACCGTTTCAAACTAAATTAGAAAGGGAGTATTTTCTGTTTCGGCATCATTTCGAATTATTATAAATTATATATTAAAGGTATTTCAGATGCTATCCTAAGCAACATACTGTGCAGCATTTACGATGGATTCATTCTAAAGAGCAATGATTATTTTGAAAAAAAACTTAAACAATAATGTCAATTAAACTAAAGAAATTTGTACTGCGTAAAACTAGGCATTGGAATAATCAAGCTTCAAATTTTTGTGCTTTTTCAGAATGTGTTTTCATAATCAGCTCATATATTATGTGTAACATGACCAGACACGACATTGATGAACAATAGCAAGACGTTAACAATAAATTTTCTATACCAGAAATTATTTATGTCATATTGTTGATAAAAGATTTCTTTATATCATATTGTATATCGTTTAATTAGTTTTGAGCATTATGGCTGCTACTTATAGAAATAACTTAAACCACTTTAATCATGCGTAAAAGTGGCTAAAAAATTACTCGATGTCACGTCTGAAATTTAATAAGTTTATCTTCCAAAATAATGTATCTATCATTCGCTTTTCAGATACATTTTTCTCGGAAACACTAAACAGATGATCCTGTCAAAATTATTTCACTAATATTCCTGGAATTCTGGGGTATAGTTGCATGGGAACTGTCTGAATTTTGAGGAATCAACAATACGCTTTATATATATATATATATATATATATTATTTAAGAGGAGATTGCCTAATAATGGCATGGTTGTGAATGCATCAATATTAATAAATATTATATAAGAAATCAATATTCTATAACAAAAGCGCTAAATGCTGCATCGTATTACAGAACAGTATATAATAGTAAAAAGGCTAATCTTACGAATCAAGAAAACATTCTACTGCAGTTTTCGTAGTATATATATACACTGATCACCAAATCTTAAGCAAATCAGGAAGATTTAGATATATCCAGTAAATGCAAACCCAAACAATGGTAATAAAGAAAATTAAAATGGAATTGGATGGAATGAAAGCAATGGGTAGCAAGCATCGATTATACTCGTCAGGCCCCATAAGCCGAATACTTGCTACCAAGACAAAAAACAAAATAACAGGATTTCAATGCAGCCACTTAGGTCAAAGAAAGCTAAATATGTGACTACGGGGGGGCTATCCTGTTAATAAGTAAAAAGTAATCAAAAAGACATACCCAGAAAAAAATATGAAGAAAAGATGGAGATGAAGCGTCCAAGAGCCTTAAGCCTGAAAACATGGCTCGAACATGGAGCTGTTGCCAATAGGAGAGGAAAAAATTCGTAGCCAGAAAAAATTGAAGAAGATTCGAACAAGAAGTAAAAAGTAACAGTTATTAAAATAATAATGATTATAAAATAAAGAAATAATACAGAGTACATTAACAAAAAAAAGAACAAATTAAAATAAACTATGTATTATTACTAAAATGAAGAAATATTGACATGAGATAGTTTAGGGTTATTTTAAAGGGATACATCTAACTACTTAAATAGCTCACTATTCGCATTATATGCCTGGATATATCAGTGATTATATTAATTATAAGAAGAGCATTTATGTTGATATAATACCTGTGATCATCAGTTCATTTGTAATTTTTTTTTTCAATAAAACATGTCCTAAAAAGCCAGAATTTTATCGATTTTTTTTATTTTTTTTATTTTTATAAGCAAGCCAGCAACCAATCCCCAACCTCTCCAACCAAGAATTCCCAGAAGGGACACATGTTTATAGAAATGCTAATTGCAACTAGGAAATAGAATGGAATTTAGAAATTTTCTAGGGTAATTGTATTTTAAAGCAATATGATACAGCGATGATATATTATCAGACTTATAATTACTTGTACAAAGAGACAGTACTCTATATAGATGATTAGCTATAATATTTCTAAATACAGATATATGCATGCAAGAGGTAAAATCTGCAAAACTAATTACATTGAAAGGGAAATCATCTCTTTTATTATATATGTTAAATGTGAGTTTCCGTTCCTTATTTATTATTAGTTGTAAATCAAGAAAATTAATACAGTTATTAGTTAGAGGATTTTTAATTAATTCTAAATTATCAGGATAAGTAATAGGCAATTTATCTGTGTAAATATAGTTATCTGTAGCAATAACAATAATATCATCTATGTACCTATATATTATAAGTGAGGAGTTATCATATTGTTTCTCATAATTAAATAGATAAAGATCAGCTAAGTAACTTGAAGTAGATCCACCTTGTGGTATACCTAAGATCTGTTTGTAGAGTTTATTAATATGTAGTATATAGTTATTGTATAATATGCTTTCATTCCATCCAATTCCATTTTAATTTTCTTTTTTACCATTGTTTGGGGTTCCATTTACTGGATATATCTAAATCTTCCTGATTTGCTTAAGATTTGGTGATCAGTGTATATATATACTACGAAAACTGCAGTAGAATGTTTCCTTGATTCATAAGATTAGCCTTTTTACTATTATATATATATATACAGTATATATAAAGCGTGGGTAACACGCTTTAATTCTTTATCTATTAGAGCTAAGTGGGCAATGTAAAATGAAAATTATTTTAAATAAGGTGAGGAAAAATACTACGCTAATAAAAAATTCCTTTCGTTAATTTTCAAAAAACTACGCTTTTTAAATTTACATACGACCCCCCCCCCCTCATACAAAAAAATCTATATCAGTAAAATGCATCCCATAGGCTAATCACAGTGAGGCGATGTACGAAATTTGAGATTTATATCTCAAAAAATGTCAGAGGTATGAAGATAAATATATGCTGGCATAAACCTTTCTTCAATGGTTCTCGAAGCGAAACAATCACGTCGGACAAATATATTTTTTAATTCTATTTACTGATCCAGATACAAGTCACACTTAGTGCATTGTTACAAATCTCTTATAGGGTAGTATACACACTAATAACGTAGTTAATTACATATAATTAATATTTTTCTATTTACTATTGCTCTTATTATTATTAATTTAAATATATTAATTTCATATACTGAAAACAATATTCTATGTTTTTTTATTTAATATTTTTTCTTAATATTCTATTTTATTTTTATTTTTAATTTTAATATTTTATTTATTTTTTCTTTTCTATATTTATTTATCTATATCATTTTATAATTCCTTTAATACTCTTTAGCTAAGCCCTTTTTTGCTCATTCGTTAGCTATACTAGTTTTGTAGTATTTTACAATTCTTTCCTTCTTCCCCCCCTCCTCCCCCAATTACTGTTTTTCTTATGCTTTCTCTCTTTTTAACTATATTGTTCTGGCTACAATTTCATCTGGTTGTTTGATTTCTCTCTCTATTTTACTCCTTGGATCTTGCTGGTTGTTTTTTTTTTTTTTTTTTTTTTTTTTGTCAGTTAAATTTCTATGCTGGCATCCCCTTTTTCGATTTATTGTATTGGCATCATCTCTGATCTTCCATATTTGGTTCTTTATCACGTTTGTTTTTTCTACATTAGCTATGGTCGTGCTCCTAGGTTGATTTTAAAGACTCTTTTTGTCATTCAACCTACAGAAACCTAGCTATTTTTGTTTTTCCATTTAACTATATTAATTCAAGTGGTGGCACTTGAAGATTAGAGCTTGATTAATCTAGTTTCCGGTTCACCTCAACTTTTTGGGGTTCTTGTATTTAGGCTTAAGCCTGCGAGATCTCACTTATTTCCACCTTTTCAATTATTTCCACCTTTTTTAGCCCTTATAGCACTGTTTTCTATTCCTATATAGGTTTGTGTACAAAACTTAAGGCCTATGTTTCCATTATTAGTCTTAGTTCCGGGATTTTTTTTTAATACTATTTCTGTTTCGTGCCTATTCTCGATCGATGGATTAATGGGATATCCATATTACGTAAGTTCGGCAATTTTATGTTATATTAAAAATTAAAAAAAAATTAAATATGTTTTTAATTTTTTTTCTCCGCCTCCCCCCAAAAAACAATAAAAAATTAAAATTGTTGATCACTGGTTCCAATATTCTTACTGTTAAAATTTCTTCTTCAGACACAAGCCATACGCTGTGCATAGTTTGTAAAACTGTTCTAGAGTAGTGTTATGCATTATAATCATATTTATAGAAGTTCCAAGATAAACTCGAAATAAAATTACACAGGTCAACACGATTTTTGGGTCTGACTTCTACATGTTAAATTTTAGTTTCTCCTACGCCAAAACTAAGGAAAATAATTTCTTTTTTTTATCAAAGTTTGCTTTTGTAGAAATTAAAGCAATTTTTCAACTTTTTGGCAAAAATCACTGACTTTTATATTTTCTTTATAATTCCACTCTAAATTATGATCAGAAAAGTTTTTGCTGGATATAAAAGTCTTTTTACTCAAGATTTGTGATAAACAATAACATATAAATGTAAAATAATAAGAAATTAATATCAAAAAGTGAATATTTTTCGTATTTCTTTTACGTTCGTATGAGCAAATAATAATACAAACAAATAATAATATTACAAACAGTACTACAAATAATACTACAAGCAATACTACAGAGTTACAAATAATAATACATTTTTCTTTCGGGTTAATCAAAGTACTGCCATCTTTCGTTTATGAAATAAATTAAAATATACTTATCGACGTAAATCAGACAAAAGCAAACTTTAAAACCTAAAAATGAAAATTTAAGTGTTTTCAATGTCTAGAATCAGAATTTAAGCATGAGAACAGAAACCGAAAAAGAAAAAATTTATTTGTTGACCGGTGTTATTTGTCATTTTTATTATAGATAATTTGACCTTTTTAAATTTTTAATTAAAAAAAAATACACGTGATGCATATTCTACAGCTTACGAAATATTGTAACAGTAGATTATAGCTGTTGTGAACTAATAGTATTTAAATATATGTAAAATTATGTCGCATTTTTATGTCACTTTTTTGGGACACATTTTTGGGAAAATTTTCAATAAAGGGGGTGAGAGATAAAATGACATAGCCATTAATATATATATATATATATATATATATATATATATATATATATAGATGAGAGAGAGAGAGAGAGAGAGAGAGAGAGAAAGAGAAATTATTATCATAATTAGTAATTTCCGTGGTCGGTACTTGATCAATTCAAGGGTTGAGCAAGGATAGTCACACATAGCGACCCTTATACTTGTGGTGTTTTACGGTATTTGCTTGGTGTTCTGCTGCATAATTCCTTGCTTGATAAGTCCTATGAGTTTTAATGCTTGCGCATCTTAGAGAAGGCTAAAAGAGGAAAATCATTTAAAGACAATTTATTTAGATAATTGATCAAAAATAAATACTTCTCTACCCTACCCATCATCACACTACCCCTTTTACGTCACCTTACTCTATTTCTGCATTTTCAGAATTATCCCTAAGTCATTGGCGGAAATTGCTGTAAAGATAAATTACTCAATAATTTTGTGAATGACTTTTTAAAGGTGTGACTTAATTTTTCTCAAAGGACTTTTCTAAAAACAGGGTCATCCTAGAAAGTGGGGTTTTTTTTGTAAGGGGAGTATATTAAACTCCGCTTACAAAGTTTATGATGTAAAAAAGGAACTGCTTATCACTAGAAAACGTTTTTCTAGTTTGAAGTACAGTGCTAAAGTCGATGTTTTAAAAACATGTCGCACTGAACAGATGTTTGTCATACGTATATTAAAAATTATAAATATAACATTAATTTATACTTCGATATAAAAACTTCATCTTTGTAAATTAAATTTCACTAACATTCTATTACAGCATTGAAGAACATTTTAATGTGCCTATATTTTCATTTTCCCCTTTTAAAAAGATACAAATAAAATTTTTTTGACTGTTTCGTAAAAAAAAAAAAAAAAAAAACGGTAAAAAATGTGACTCATCCAGCGTTATTTATAATAAATATCGTTCTTTTCTTGAGCTCACTAAGTTTTTTTCTTCCGACAAATTAAGCGAAAAATTGAATTACCGAATTCCGCACAATCTGTTTAGTGGAATATTTTCTAAAAGCACTTAAAATGCCAAAAAATTATCTGTAGTCATAGACAAAGCATCCATTGCAGAAAGAAGGCAAAAGTATGAGGTTATAATAGCTAAATGCGAATTAAAATTAGAATTGCTTTGTTTAACTGAATCAAATTACAGTCGAACTCGATTAGTGAAATATTTGTTAAAGGGATATCTCGCTTATTGTAATAAATTTTCAGTGTACCAAATCGGAATAATTAGTCAATGTGATCCCGTATAATATAATATACCACTTATTAGAATAAATTTTCGTGGAAAATCGGCTATTCCGTTAAGCGGGTTCGACTGTATATCACCAGTATCGATGTATTCATTTATAACTTTTTTATGCATGATTTTTAAACATTGAATTGATTTCATACTATCAAGATTACCGAAGAAAGAAACATCATCATACAAAAATTAAATCTAACCTCTTTAAATCACATCATTAGCTTCTTCAATACATTCGATGCCTATTGGGCATTGTGACTTAGGAAAGAAATTCACTATCAGTAAATCTTCATTTAATCCTAACTAAAAGAAACTAACAATATGAATGGCATTAATGCAAAAGGTTATTTAGTGTACTACGTAAAGCTGCGGAAAAGAAAACGCCCACTTTCTCTTTATTTGGCCGTCGTTCGTCGTACAACAAAGTTATATATACCATTTGTTTACAAATAACATATACTTTAATTTACTTTTAATTTATTTTGCATAAGGGGTCGTCTTCATATTTAATTCTGCATCAACTTCGTTTTTTTTCAATGACAACACTATGTTTCGAATTCATTAAACGAAAGAAAACCTTCAAATTATCCTAAATATAAATTTTAACCACTTTTCTTCCATAATTTCCGGAGATATTGAGAATTCTTTTTTGCGCGATTTTAAGGGACCTGGAAAGTTTGAAATTTTGCACAACAATGTAAAATTACTTTCTGCATCTATTTCCATCGAAATTTGGCTAGGTTACTATTCATAACTTTTTTGAATATAAATTAAATAATCCGTAATTCATATTAATAATTTATGAAAAATTATAGTAGTACTATATTATGTTGATCGTTTAGTTCTAATAGTACGAATAAAAATCAGTTACTTATTATCAATATTATATGAGATATGAATTAAAGTATGAAGAAATATTTTAACATGGGGGAGGAGGATTTTGGAAGCTCATGACCTCCATTTTGGAAGCTCATTTTCAGTTCAAATTTATTGAAAATTGGTATCCGGGGTTAAAATGAGCTACAATTTTGATATATGACGCGAAATCTAGGGTTGTCTATTGGTGAAAAAAAAAAAAAGCTGGTGCGAATTTTAATATGGAGATGGCCCCTTGTGCAATTTTTATGTGTAGCAATTTATATTGTACGTCAATCGTAAACGATTGATAGATGTAACTTTGCTGTATGACGAATGACGGCCGAATAAAATACAAGTGGGCGTTTTTTTCTCGGCAGCTGCACATAGATATATACAGAGTGTCCCAAAAAGACTAACCTAGGCTTTTATTCCTTTAATATTGATCACAGACATATACAATAATTTACAAATTTAAGTTAAAAGCGTGCAGAATTTTATGGTATCGATTAACATTTTCCGCAGATTAAATTTTTATAGCCTTTGAGGGCACCGTGATTTTATTTCTTTTTTTAACCATAGGTCAGCTCTAAACAAAGGAACGCATTTCAGTAGGAAAATTTTGTTAATTAGTCTCAATATCAATTAATTATATTCAATAAATGAGAATTCTCGAATGAGCCCGAGAGGGGCGAAAATTATTCTTCCTGAATTCTTTTCGGTCCTGGGTTCGCATTAACGGGATCTTGTTGAGTATCTTTAACCTGTGTATACATAGGTTTTGAAACTTATTGATATTGATATTATTAACTAGCCGCCTGTGGCGACTAGTTGGTTCGCCATCTAAATAAATCTTGTTCGGAGAAAATCCTGTTTCTCACTGGCTTCCTTGGCATTGAAATCTCTCCCAGGCAGCACAAGAATGTTCTCTGAACGTCTAGTAACATTCAGAATAGTAAGAAAAGCGTTCAGGTAAAGTTTGTACGTTCTGTATAACGTTCTAAAAATGTATTAAGCTATCTTTTGCCAAAAACTGCGAATAAATAACGTCCTATTGGACGTGCAACAAGGGTTTTAATGATACCGTTCTAAAGCAATGCCTAATAATCCGTTCTGTTCGACGTGCAGGAAAAGTGCTGGTATTACCGTACAAAAGCTATGCCTAATATCACGTTTTATTCGACGTATAACAGAAGTGCTGTCGATACCGTTCAAAAGTAAGCCTGATAACCCGTCCTACTTGACGTGCATCAGAAATGCTGGTGAAACCGTTCAAAAGCAGTGCTCATAAAGCGTCACACTGAACGCATAACAAAAGTACTGGTGGTACTAAGTTTAAAAGCAATGTTTAATAACACGTTCTACTCGACGCGTTGAATTTATTATTTCTGAAACGTCGAAATGAGCCGTTCACTTGGCGTCTAATAAAGTTTTACAGACACCTGTTTGGCAACATCCTGATGTTGAGTTGCGCAAGGGGCAAACAAGCGGCAAAATCATTTTATTTACCCTCGTGGTTTGCTCGCTGTTGGTCGTTACGGATTGCATTACTGTAGAGGTAAGTTTTCAGATATTGTTTGAATAATTATGTAGAGTTAATGTTATATGTGCATACATATAGTATTGTAGTATACTTTTGTGCAGAATAATTAAATGTTATCGCTATTCATGGTTTAAAACGTGTATTTAAATCTTCTTACCGCTAAATTGAACATGTTTATCTCCCTTGAAAAGTGTCATAAAAATACAACAGCTAATGAAGCAAGTAGTTAAAATTAGTTTGATTTAGTTTCATATACATTTGAACAGGTGCCGAGTCCAAAATGTTGTTTAAACTCCCCTGCAAAAATTGATCCAAGGGTGGCTGAATATTCTGAGGAGGTCATTGAATGCTTTACATAAGTTTTTAAATTCAGGGTTTCTACAGACCTGGAAAGTCAGAGAAATGAGTTTTAGTGGCGATTTGGGAAAAAAGTCAGCGAAATTTGAAGAAAGGCCAGGGAAATGCAAGAATATTTCACTTTGGTGGCAAAATCAATAAAATACTTCCTGTTTGAACCTAATTGTAGAAATTGTTTTATTTTCATTTTCTTATTTAACCTTATAAATAATTTTAAAATGTGTCCTTTATTAACATATTTTGTTCAGTCGAAATATTCTTAATTTTATCCTAAATTATTATCAAACATGGTTATTTTTAAATCCAGTATGTTGAATAATATTTTTGTGTATATTCATTTTATTATTATTATTTGTAAAAGGGCAAAATATGTAAAAAGTTATTAATTAAAGTATGTAATATTAAAAATAGAAATGCAAAACTTCAGGAAAGCCTGCAAGATAAAAAGTCAGGGAACAGCATGATAGAAGTCAGGGAAGCAAAAGCTGTGAAATTTGTAGAAACTCTGAAATTGTTCAAAAGATAAATGCAGGGGTTGCCCAGGCTTTTTCTTTAAATTTTCACCAATCCATTCACCAAATTAGATTTTACTGGACGTTAAGAAGTACAGTTGCCAATATTTTTGCCAAAACATATTTTCTTTCGCTCAACTTAATTTTATTTTCGCAATTTGCCACATAAATCTACAACTCAACCCCTGAGATGGAACGATTGAAATATGTGCATCCTAAGTTTTAAAACAAAATTTTGAAGGGACGAGGCCCTCTTACTTTTTTCTCATGTAATTATTAATTTTCACCTACATATTGATTTCTCCACAATGCACGATTAATATAAACTAGATTAGTCATGAGTGGCATAAATTTTTCAAATGCAAATGTTTAAAAAGTGATGAAAAATCGAAAGAAAAAGAAGGAAATAAAAAAAATTATAAAATTGTATTCGTGCATAAAATGCACATTTGCAGCTACCCTTTTCCCCCGTACACAACGAAAGTTCAAAGTCCTGTTAACTACTTGAAAATAATGAAATCGAATTTAGCATTTTTCATAAAAAAATTTACATAGCAATAAATTATGAATATTTTATTCTTAATCTAGATATTTTCTCCGTTTTACATTTTCAAAATATTTAATGCTTTCTCCAAAAGAAAATTTTGTTAAAGTGTGGTATTTAAACTTAGTCATTAAATAAGACAAATTTTCATCTTTCAATGCTGTTCAGTAGCAGTTTTTAATCCTGTTTTGTATGCTGTGAATGTTCGTTCATAGCAAGCACTGTTAAGCGGAATTATGAAAGCACAGCTGGCTAATATAGAAAAATCTGGAAAGAGATCTTTAATATCTGATGCAAGCTTTCGTTCTCAGTTTGTGTGCAAGTAACCTTTTCTTGAACTGGGAGTAAAAGTTTATCAAAAGGACTTACAAATCGTCATTGTTGCTGGTCAGAAGCAAATAAATTTACATTCACAAAACCGTCAGGAATACAAAAAACTTCTAGATTCCAACACTCCCTTCTGTAAGCCACTGCCCATTACGAGCGGTTCCCGCTGTACTATGCATTTGAATAGTGATATTCGGACGTGTTTTACGCTGAGTGATAGTGGTAATCGTAATATTATTCAGGTCCCAATTACCTTTTGTCGGTCTGCACGAAATGCAAATGTTAAAATAGGCTCGCATGCAATTGCCGGACGCTGCAGGGTATGAGGAGAGTTTTTATTGGTGAAGGCTTTGTAAAAGTTGGGGAAATAATGCTGGGGCGAAGAATTTAGTGGCTTTTAATGACCAGTTGGGATTTGCGGACTAAGGATAACCCGTGAAACCAGAAAAGAACGCCAAGCACACAATGGGGGCACTTTTCTCAACAATCCGTCTTCCAGATACTGAAATATACATTGAGTTCCCATTCTAGTGTACTGAAACGCACGTGAGTCTACGTTAGCCTTAATACCAGAGTATCTCCCTCTTTCTCTGCAGTGGGTTAAATTTATTGCATACAAGTGAGAATTGCTGTTAAAGTCTTTGTTGAATGAGGTAATTCATCGTCCATGGGAACAAAAAAAAAGTTGATTTGGGGGGGGGGTGAGAAAAGCGAGAGAGCTAACGTCGTTATGATGTCCGGCTGAAATTTTGCGAGTCAAATTTGAATCGCGGTTTCAAAAATTGAGTCAATTTTCTTCAAAATATAATCGATTTGCACGTAAAATCTGAGTACGTGCTAGCCCTGCCACCAAGAGAAGTGTTTTTTTTTTTGTTTTTTTTTTGGCATGATAAATGATATACCTGAAATTATTGATGTTTTTGGTTATTGACGATTACCAACAGTTTGCCAGCATATTTGACAAAAAAATAGTTTGGTGGGAATGGCCGATGATAAATACGTAAGTAACCTTTTTTGATTACCCAAACCGTTCATTTAGAATGTCTTCTTATAAAATGTTTTACTGCAATGAGATTTCTAAAAAAATCTAGTAGTAAATCGTATTAGTAGTTAAACTTTTATTACAAACATAAAATATCATTTAAGAATTGCCCTGTAGAGTTTTTTCTTAGATTACATAATCAGTAATATTAAAACTATAACAAATTTCACCATTTTAAAACTAAGAAATATTATGTTATAAACTTAGCTGTTGGCAATAAATGCTTCATTAACATATTATGCAGGCCTCTTTTACTTAAAAATAACATCATAGCAGGATCACAAACACTCCTGCATGTGTACCATGTTCTTTCTATGATTTTCTGTATAACTTTGCCTTTTGTCCTGTGAGTGCCTTAGCAACACAGGATCAGCCTAACTTACTTAGGGCAGAAGGAGGGGGCAGTTGTGCCTAAAATTAGAGAAAATAACATTTTTCTGTGTCAGTGTTACACGTACCCCTCTCAACTGCCTCCCAAGTTATATGCCAGATTGCACCAATCCAACTAGCGTTGCCAGGCGTCCGGATAAAGCCGGACATTGTTAGGCTTTTTGATTTTCTGTCTGGCTTTTGTAAGGTTTTTACTGGTGACTTTGGCTGATTAGTAAAATAGTACTTGAACTGATGGCATTCGATGTTATTTATATTTCATTAGAATTTAACAAGATTCATGGTACCTAATAATTTAAATAAATTGATTTTACATACAATTTTTTTGTCGCATCTATTAATACTGAGACAAAATCCTCAATATTGTAGGCTGTCCGGCCTTTTTACCCAAATGTCCGACCAAACTGGCTGGTCTTGTCCGGCTATTTGGTTTGGCAACCTGGCAACCCTAAATCCAACGATACCTTAAGAGTATAAATTTATTCCATGTTTGTCATTTATGTGAGAAGCTACTCCTTAAAACCATAATTGTTGAAAAGTATACAAATTAGGGATGTAACGGATATTGATTTTGCCGGATACCGGATATCCGAAGCTCCTTTGGTTGCCGATTACGGATATCTGGCCGGATATCCAGCACTAAACGTGTATTTAGTTATTCAGTGTGTTTTTCATTTTTTTTATATAATGACACCAGAACAATAAATTATAAACATGTTTAACATACCATTTAAGTATTTTTTAATAACTGACTTATAATTTACAAAAACTAAATATCTTTACATATATGTGCATGAAAAATATTGGTACTTATGTATTATCCCGGCGTCCGCTAAGACCAGCGATTTTTCGTCAAGATAAATGCCAGGCACATGTAATTGTTTATTGTTTGGAATACGATTGGCAACATTTTGCCAGCACATTTGACGAAAAAATAGTTTGGTGGGAATGACCGCCGGTGTAATACGTAAGTGCCAAAATGTTACTTAAAATGTAAACAGTTAAAATATTCCTTTTATGTATGCAGTGCTGGCAGAAGGAAATAAATTTAACCATGACACATTTATTAAAATAACTGTACTTGTAGATTATTTTCATTAAGAAATGCATAACTTTTATTTATTTATTTATTTATTTAAGAATAAGATATCTATTTTGATAAGATACCTTTGATAGATGAGTTATTTTTTCCCCAAACATGGATTTAATGCTTTTTTTTATTCTTTAATACTAATTTACATTAAGTGATTTTTAGTTTTATTTTAAGTTATATTACTTTAAGAGATTGATAAATAACAAGTAAATCTCTTTTAAATATTTATAAAACAGAATTTTTCAGGTCATGCATTAAATTTCTTTAATAAAAAAAATCTACCAGTTAAAAAACAAAAATAGATCTATTTAATTGTTTAGTTTTTAAAATATATGAGCACTCTTTCACAGCACTAAAACTTATATGGCACCAAATTCATTAATAAAAAAAAATTTTTTCTCCGTGCCACTGTAAAAAAAAAATTTGAAGACAGAATAATCGTACTTTTTTGTTAATTATCAGATTTCTGGAGAAAAAAAAAAATTGTGTTTTACTTATTAGTTATATATATATATTGGAAAAACTCCATGGGGAGAGTGTGTAAGATTTCCGCTTTTTATATTTTATTTTTTAATCATTTTGCAGAATTTTTCTAACAATTCCATTGTGTTTGTTTTTTCCCTTTCTTCCCAGCAGTAATTAAGTATTAATTTCCAGCATCTCTCATTTTCAATCTTTTTCCATTCGTATTGAAAATAAGTATTTTTCCTTTATTTAAATCTCCAATGCTGTAAGAATAAACATTAACTCCTATTTCACACAAACTTAAGTGCAATAGTTCAATAGTTATTGAACTTGAAAATCATAAGTATCATTACTCAATTGTCTGATTGTTTTTTCTTTTTTCTCCATGCGTTACATTTTTTAAAAATTGCCTTTCAGCCGTGTAATATATCGCCTCCCCCCCTTTTTTTTAAATTTTCACTTATTTGTTTTATTTTTCGAGGCTTATTTTTCCCTTTTGTTTATTCACGCCCAGTTTCCCCCCTTTTTTGACTTATGAATTATAATTTTGCTTATCCATACTTAGAAATTATATATTTATAGTTAAAAAATTGAAACAACAAATTTAAAAAGCATAGCACATTTGTTCTGTAAAAATCAAAATGATATGTACTAAGGACAAACTTTCTTCATTTTTCAATTTTGAAAATGGAGCCTTCATTTTACATGTGTATAAATGTGATTTTAAAATAGTCAATAAGTTTTATAACCCTCTGACTTTTTTTACCTGTCTTATAAAACTGTCTTAAATTTAAATCATTATCCTTCCTTACATTCTTTCTTTTTCATATATACTTTTATAGAACATGTGTGTCATTATCATGCTGGTGTCGTCTCAAATTTAGAGTTGCAAAAAATCTGGTTTTTGAAAGCCGTGAAGAAACTTGGGAATTTTGAAAGTAAACAAAACCAGCAATTTTCCAGTTTGAAGTTAGGGCTAATATATGAAATATAAACATAATAACCACAGTTAAAATTAGCACATAAACCTGTTTGACATACATTCAAAATCATTACAATTAATAAAATTGCATTCTTTTTTTAACATTTCACCTAAACATATTATAATACTTCATTGAAGATCAATTATAAATTCAGTATTTTCTAACTTTATAAATTTATTTTTTAAAAATTTATGAAATGATATTGAACTAGTTTAGTTTGCCTTGAACTTTGACTTGAAGACTGCGAAAAGCATGGCAATAGATATTTAGAATCTTTTAAAAGATCAAATATGTACTATGAATTATTTTAGTCAGAATTAACATTGCAGCAAAGTAAGAAAGAAAAAAACATTCCTGTTTCTTGATTACTTTGCCATTCGTTCACAAGCCTGAAGAGCAGAGTTGTTACTTTTGTAATTACGGTTATTGAAATTATTTAAAAAGAAGTATAAATTAAAATTTTCCATAAATTTCCCTCCCAAAAGACTGGTTTATTCCCACTGTTGTATTGTCAGGAATGTTCTTAGTTTCAATAATGTTATGGAAATTGATGTGAGTTCATGCTTTTGTGATTTTGCTTCCTACAGAGATCAATCAAATGTTTTGGTACATGTTTAATATTACGCGACTAGCCCATCTTACTGTCTTATTATAATTGTGACAAACTTATAACATTTTTCAGATGGATTTTGCTGTAGTTCATTTTTTACGAGCAGATGCAGTGGTGTCTTCTAAATGGTTAGAAGACGACACCTGCAGATGGTAGACTAATAAAGATGCCTTCTCCGTGAAAAAGGGGTTTTAGAGCATAAGGAGCCTAAAGACAGCTGGCTATGATGTGTTGTGCATGGGCAGATATTAGAGATGTAACGAATAGTGATTTGGCCGAATACCGAATATTCGGCCAATAGCTCAGGTCAAATACCGAATATTCGGCACATAGTTTAGGCCGAATATTACTTTTTTTTTCAATTTCATTTTAACTTTAAATAAAATATTGCTTTTTGTAATACAATTTTGTAATTAAATACTAAAGAAAGATTAATTAAAATTCATTTTATATTATTTGTAAGTACTTAAAAACACACAGCAGTATATTATCTGTAAAACTAAAAAAATATTGGTCATGATAAAATATCTTTTACAAAGTTAAACGCTAATAACAGCATAATGTAGCAGAGTACTCTGCTAATTCCTGGGTTCGTCGTTCTAAAGTCCAGTAGGTGTAGAATGTTCTAGAAAAGAGTCTACTTGTCAGGATGGAACTTTATTGCTTCTAGAACTTCGTCGAACAATCAGCTGTACAAAAATTAAGCACAATCAGACAGTAATGTGTTTTAACAGTCCGCTTAGTACAGAAGCTTTCACAAATGCTGTAATTCTCAAGCAAAATAAAACACTTCCACAGGCAAAATTCAGTAGAAATATACGAAAGATAACACTAACAGTCCCTCAAGACTCAACAATGAAAAATTTACACAAAAATCAGCTTCATAAACAAGCGAAAACACCGCTTCTATAGCTTCAATACAAAGCCTTAAGCTTCACGAACATCTGCTCTTGGCAGAAACAGAAACAAGACTAAGACTATCGGGGGTAGCCCGCTAATAGGGCTCTCACACTGAGAAAAATCCGACCAACTTTCCTTGCAAATCAAGTTCGGCTGCATTCAAGTTCCGGCCGATTTTCTCCGCCGTTACCTTGACGACCGCAAACTCCAACTTTTTCTTTCCGAAGGAAAAAATCCGAGTCGGATGAAATTTCGGCCAATCAGAGTACTTCTTCCTGCAACGTCATAAGCAATTTCGAGCAATGGCGACTACTACTATGTTTGAAGCTTGGCTCGATGTCAGAATCACGTGTAAATAAAATTATGGCCGCGTTAAAGTGGACTTTGGAATTAGAGATTGCTGCCCATCCGATGCTGCCGCGCGCACGATAAGTAAAAAGCCAACGCACGATAAGTAAACAAAGAACCTGCACGCCAAATCAGCGATGCAATGACTATTTGGCGTCGGAGAGAGTTTGTTTACTTTTGCAACCCTTAAAGATAACCACGCCTTCAAGTCCGTCGTAAAAGTGTGTCTAGCGCGAAGTTGCTCGGATTTTCCCTTTAGTGTGATAAGGCCATTAGATTTATAGGAGAGGCAGAAGCTACAAGGAGTTTCCAGAAGAATCTATTTCTCAAAGATTCCACATAAAGCGGGAATTTTGATTATGTCAAAGAACAGAAATGTTAAACTATTATGCATGTTAATGCAGCAAAACTAACTTTATAAGCTCCATTGGGAAAAACGCACCAAACGACCAAAATGTTGCCAAGCTTGGCGACTTTTGGCAAAATATTGCCAAATTTAGAACCAAAAATAAGTCCCCAAAAGTGAAGTTACAGAAGGCCTAGGACCAATATTTTTCGAGATTTCTAGAAACGACATACAAATCAAAGTAAATAAAAAACTTTGTAAAAAACATACATTAAGATGTTACAGGTAAATTGATACGTACGCTTCGGCCAAAAATTGTTTTGGCCTTCCTTAGTCATAAGATGTCAAGTCTGTAACATCTTATGTGTGTTTTTTACAAAGTTTTTTTATTTACTTTAACGTTTAACACCAGTATTTTAAGTGTTTTTTCCGACATACAAATCAGTTGGAAACCCAAGCCTCCTAATCTCCGGTTCTAGTTGACCAATTTTGATGCAACAAAAAAAGCACATTTTAACTATTTGAAGCATAGAATACGAATTTTAAACTATGTTAAACCCCAGAACAGCGGTTTGCCTGAAATTCGTAACAATAATTATATTTTGAGATTTTCATAATTTAATAAAGATGCTATGGTAAATGTCATTAATCTGGTAACTATACATAATCACATCATGTTTTGGGCTTTAACAGACTCTGAGCAAAACATATTTAGCAGCTTTACAAAATTATGTTTGTAAATAAGAATCTGAAAAAATTCCTTCTACCCCCCACCCAATAAAGAAATTAGAAAATCAAGTCAAGTAATGCCACCAAGTAGAAAAGTTTGCATTTCAGTAATATTATTAATGCGTTAGATTATGTTTCATTCAGCTTAAAATTCAATGACTTAGGATATTTTATTATATGAGCTTAACTCATTGAAGTATAACTAAGCAGTATTATTTGTAAATGCATTAAAAAATATTTTTCTCACTTTTTTTCTGAAATTATTCAGCCGAATATGTAGCAATATTCGGTCACAACTATTCGGCCGAATACCTGTTCAGTATTCGGCCAACTGAATATTCGGCTAACCGAATATTCGGCAAAACAGCCGAATACCGAATAGTGGCCGAATATTCATTACATCACTAGCAGATATGGTTTGTACTTTTTGTTGTTTATTATTAAATGTAAAATATTGTAACCTTCTGACTCTGGTGGTACAACAGTTGTACCAAAAGATAAATGGGACTGAAGAACTGCTCTGGTACAAGTGTCTTACCCAAGACTTCTTTGTCCTCTCTTGACGGGAAATCAACTGCCCGACCAGTCACCCAGCGCATAGGGCTTTGAACTGGGAAATGGAAGTTGCCGGATTCAAAACCAGGTCTCGTCCACCCACCAAACCGTTCGGAGTTTTCAGTGGTTTCCTCCAAAACTTAGCATAAATATGGGTTAGGATCCCTTAAAAAGACCCCCACGGGGGGCACCCCACCTATGGGCCCAGATCCCTCGTGCAGATAATTGGTCTTAATCCCACAACAACATTTGACAGGATATCCTCTCATCCTTCATTGAAGATGGATAAGGAATTTCTAGAGGTGGAAATTTTTCTTGCACTGTGGGAGAGTCAGGCATGTTAGTAAGATAATTGACTGGGGCAAAAGTGGTAGTTAATTGACTGGGATTCATCATCCAGATCCTACCTACCAAACAAAGGACAAAACCCGCTCTTCAGCTGAAAAGTACGGGAATGAAATCTTTCAGCTTCTGCAGTTTTCTGGGACAAAAATTGTCAAGAGTGAGTTGTGGCGAAATGTGTGGTTGAGGAAATTAAAGTAAACTTTCACAAATTTCCTTTTTTTTTTTTTTTTTTTTAAACAGTGCTCAAGTTTTTTTAACTCCAACATGCTGTTAAGCACTGAGCTCCTTTAGTCATCTAGTTAATTACTACGCTCACTTCCAAAAGTTAAGCATGGAGAGGAAAATGTTAAAGTCCGTAAATCAATCTGAATTAAAGAAGCTGAAATTTGCTGCAAAGGTAGAAGGAAGTGTGCAGGTATGTTGGGTAACAGCCAATCACGGGTTCTCGCCGAGAAATCCGCAAAACAGGCAGTCGTATAAGAAGCCGCCATTGTGAAGGGTTACAGGAGTTGCATGTAAATGACGATGAAGGTGTTGAGAACAGTTGTATGATTTTTTTTTTTCCAAGCTAGGCACGTTTCTAGGGCTTTCAGAATCCAAATGGAATTTTCTGAGAGCGGTCGGACTGTTGGATGTATTGAGCAGGACAGTCTATCATAGATGATGCTCTTTTCTTCGGCGTTCATCATTCTGTAATTTTATGTTTATGGAAACAGTTCCAAACCACATAGACAGTTCTCCGAAGGCCCATTTCCGGCCGCCCAAGAGTCGACCTTCTTACATCTTACGTTTACATCTTCCGCCCAAGGGTTACAACCCCTGCGGAAGATCGATATATTGCTATTTTAGCCAAGCGGAATCGCAGAACGACCTCCACATGTGTGACATCTATGGTTACAACGTCCATTGATAAGGCGATATCTGCAGGTACTGTATGCCGAAGATTACATATGAGTGGACTGTATGCCCGGATACCTCGAGTTTGTGTTTTTCTATCCATCCAATTAAGAGGGGCACGATTAAAGTGGTGCCGGGAACACGTCAATTGCACTGTGTCTGACTGGGGCAATGTCATGTTTACTGATGAGTCAAGATTTGCTCTGGAGCCAGATGACAAGCATATAAGGATATGGCGTGAACAAGGAACATGCAATCAGCCCCAAAACATCACCAAACATCAAGCATTCCAAGGCGGAAGCATTATGGTGTGGGCAGGGATTTCATTAGGATACCGCACTGACCTGCACATCTTTAAATGGGGTTCTATGACGGCTGTCCAGTATCGAGATGAAGTCCTGGAACCCGTTGTGAGATTGTATGCTGCAGCAGTTGGCCCTACTTTTGTTTTAATGGACGATAACGCATGCCCCCATAGAGCTGACATCGTCCATGACTACCTGGAGAGTGAAGGGATTGTGCATATGGCGTGGCCAGCATATTCGCCAGACCTTAATCCCATTGAAAATCTTTGCAGAGTTCATACACCTCCTGGAAATCCTTAAAAACTCCTGGATTTCGATTTAAAACATTAAGGGCCCTGTAAAACTCCTGGATTTTACTAATTTTTCTGTAGACTCCTGGAAATTTGGTTTAATTTAGTTTTCTTTCTAGAATTTAAAGTGCAAAAAAAATTTTCATGTGCGATCTGCCAAAACTTTTTTTCGACTCGTGCTTCAAGTGTAATAATCCACTGCCATGTTTATTGACATTCCTGCCACGGACTTGGAGACAAGGATTGTATAATCACTTCAGTGGGCTGAAAGCTTACCGCAAAAAGTTCCAATGATTGCGCGATTCGCTGTAGACATTCGTCCCTGCTCTCCTGATATCCAATAATTTCGTTCCTGAACTAAGCCCGTTGGCATTCTCAAACTCTTTTATTGCTAACTGCTAGCTCTTATGTCACTGTGAAAGTATCTCGTGATTGGTGTATGAGCTGTATGCTCTTATCTCTTCTGTGGTACACGGGGTACATGTTTACACAGCTGAGTTCCAACACACCACCGCAAACAGTGGTGTGTTGGAAGTAATCTGTATGCGTGTGACAGTAGTCAAATTTTAAACCATCCTGAGATTTTCATACTTTTCAATTTGCCTAAAGATGCCGGGTGGAAAATGCGTTTTCAATGATGCTTGGTTAGAAAAGGTATTTATGTATACTCCTGAAAAACTCCTTAAAATCTCCTGGAATTCATACTGTGAAAAAGTGTGGGAACCCTGTCTTTGGAATGCTCTCGGCCGTGCTGTATCTTCACATTTCCCACCTCCAGCCACTCTTATTGAGCTGGAAACTGCTCTACAAGAAGAATGGCGATTGCTTAAGATAGTTGTCCACGTAATTGGAAGCATGGTCACAAGGTGTAAACTTTGTATACAGATGAGGGGAGGATCACATATTTTGTTTTATGCATAAATATATATGCTACTTTCCTGCCGAATTTTGTGTCAATCATAGCAGTATTTGTTGATTTTTTTTTTGCATTTTACATCTTCGTGCTTAACTTTTGGAAGGTAGGGGAGTTCTGAGTACTGGCACTCCTTGGAAACTAATAGTGACCGTCGAGAAAACTTTCGGAACCACGGATTTAATGTATATTGTAGTACTTTTACAGTTAGCAACAACAGTGAAATGTCAACAAAATTCTTTACTAAACAATTTTTTCTTTTTCTTCCTTTTTTAGGTGCCATAAAGACAAATCCTCTGTGGAAGGATGTGCCGAAAAAACAAATTCAAGATATAATTACAGAAATAAAAAATTAGGAAAATAGTTGCTTTGTTTCAATTTTTCCTTTATTCTAGCTTTCTTGTGCTCACCAATATATGTCCTGCTGGCATTTTCAAATCTTCTGTAAGACAAATATATGAAGTTTTGAATACATGTTCCATCAGTACATCCAGTTGATGGTTTATACTTTTGAGAAAATAAGTAAAAAGATTGGACTTAACAATGGTTAGATAAAATGCAAATAATTTTATTTAATGGGGCTGTACTCAATGAAGATTCACTCTTCTGGGTTGTACACTGAAATTTTTATGAAAATGTATTTCAGAACATTTTTATTAATATACAAGTTCTTTGGAAGCTGCATAGCAGATAAAGGTTTGGTTTTTTATCTTTCACATGTTTGCCAATTTAAAAGTGAATGTCCATTTCTTACTAACATATTGCAATATTGAATTACAGCACTAAACAATTTGCAGTGTGAAAGCTTGCTACAGGGTGCATTAAATTTAAAAATTAATTCTAAAAGTGATAAATGAGAAAGTAAATCAAAATTAACAATTATGGAAACTGCATATGATGACCGTAGTCAGATAAAAATTAATCTGCACATATAATCTATCTATATAAATAAAACAGAGTGTAAACTGTCCGTTTGTCTGTCTGTCTGTCTGTGTCTCGCGTAGCTCCGAAACGGGTGATCGTAGACCTACCAAATTTTGTACGGAAATTCTCCAAGACGGGTCTCGACACACCTCGAAGCGATTTTTTCGAAATTCGAATTAGAAAATGTTTTATTTTATGTTTTGTCCGATTTTTAGCGATTTTTCTTGCGTAATACATAATAACGCCGGTAATTGCACTCGCAAGAAAACGATAGTTACATCATCGTATAGAGGAGAAAATTTTCTTTTAAAAACTGTTTGTTTGGACTGTGTAACATAATTTGCAGATTTTTGGGAATTTTTCAAATAAAATTAAATTTGACGCTGACTTTCGTAAAATATTTTTAAAACAGCTGCATCTTGAATTCTATCTGTCATAACTTTTTTATATTTTGGCAAAAGACGGAGCACACAATTCGCCCACTTTTAAAAGAAAAACGGAGGAAAAATATAAATTAGGAGAATTTTTACGAATTTTTAAGTAAAGAAGGATTTTCATTTCCGTAGCACCTGCTTATCAATTTCGGCTTGATATCTTGCGGTTTGGTTGTCATGGATACAGTAACAATGATTAAAACTGCCAGTTGAAAAATAAATAAAAACGGGTCCCGCGAGCAGACGATTTCTTTGCTTGGCTCCATTTCCTTTTATAAATACTGGATTTATTTGTGAGAAGAAAAATTAAACTGCATAATCTAGAGAAATAATTTTAAAGCCTTTATAAATAGCGCAGTCTTATCTCTTATCTCTTTTCTTTTTGTAAAGGGTTGCAAGAGAGGGTGACGTATTTTTAAAATTAAAAAAATGTCCATTTCATGTAGTGTCTGAGGTATTTAACGCTAAAACGTGAACCTAAAAGACAGCATGTCTGAGGAAATAAGACATTTTGAAAGTGAGAAGTTCACTGCAAACGGTCCATTTTCACTTTTTTGATACTGAATGATGCTGACATAGTTTTTTTTTTTGTGTGTGTGTGTGTGTGTGTGTCATTATATTGCAATGATCTCAGGTTATTACATATATGACGCAAATTTTAAGTCAAGAGTGAAATAATTTTGCTTTTTCTAGATTCCACATCACTGGAATTAATTCGAATTACACATGTGAGGAAATTTTTCGTTTCCTACCGTGCGAAGAACGGGCACGCTGCTAGTCCAGAATATTCTGCAAACTTATAGCCTGTGATAACAGTATACAATCTGCATACGAACTTGCAGTAGTTTCTCCCAGGTAATTATCCATCTTAAAATCTCCACAAAACCTTGAAATTTCTGCAACGAAACATTAAAATGTATCTGTGCTCAGTATTTGTTTACTTGTGCATCTATTTGACTATAGTGATAACATGATAGCCTAACTTGTGCCCAGGGACTTTTCAAATTTTATACCCCTTCATACAGCTAGCTCAGTTCATCTGTCCCTATACATAGCTTTAAACTTAATTTTTTGTACTATTTGTTATCTGTGCTTGTCATAATCGAGGCATGGGGGGGGGGGGACATCAGTTTTCTTCATATTGCTCTGAATGCCTTATGCTCATGGGTGGCCAAAAAAAATTTTTTTGAAGGGGGGGGGGAGTAGTGACTTTAAAGAAACTTTCTGAACTAAGCTGAATTTTTCACTTACAACAATTTAAGTTTCAATATTGCTTTGTGATGCAGCTTTGCTTACATTACATAATGTACTAAAACTCTGCGGGGGAGCAACTGCCCTAACTTGCCTCCCCCCTTTATAGTCATCCAGATTTATGCTTAAAAAAATTAAATTCCTTATAGATAGAACTGTACTATTATGTATTGAAGATTGACAATATTAATTTTTAATCTTGAAGTTACTTATAAAAGTTTTTGAGAGAACATCACAATTACCCTGTATTGGTTTCATATTGCTTCCCATTGAAATAGTTCTTTTCAAGTAACTAAATGGTAATTTATCTTGAACATTTTATGAGGGTGGTCATTCATATATTTTTTATTCAAAGAATTATTCACGCACACACAAAAAGAATAACTAAAGATTCCAAATTTATAATTTATGTAATTGATTTGAATGTTTTCATACAGAAAATACTATCTGCTGGCAGAAGCGCAGAGAGCCAAGTCGGGGCCCCGGGGGATAAAATCTTTGGGGTCCCTTAGGTATCCAGAAATCCTTTTGATGTCGTATCAGATCAATCATTTATTCCTTACTAAAATTATTAATCATTTAAAGAAACTTGAAATTAATTGTATTTGGAAAATAATTAATAGAATTAAAATTATTAATTTAAAAGAGTATTATGCTTTAATACACATACATGCTCTAAAAAATACCAACATTTTTCTTTTTTAAGGTTTCGTCACCTCCATAGAGAAACTGTATTTGAAACGTTAACATTTTTGCATGGCATGTTTCCTCAGTATTGAAAAAATTAATATTTTTATTCATACTTCCATGCAAGCAGGCAGACAAAAAATTTCAGAAGCCCAAAAGAGTGGAAATTTCAAAATTTCTCATAGAAAGTCTTGACCTTTAACATTTTGTTAAGGAAAATTCAAAATTCCGGAGGTTGGGTGGGCCCATAGTCTCTCCTCTGGCTATACCCTTTCTTCCACTATTTAACAATGTGTCTCGGAAAAAAAAAATGATTTCTTGTTAAATAAATCTTTTCTACTTTTAGTCATGGCAAACCGTTGAATAACACCGACAATGTCTATTTTTCTTGCAAAAGAAGACTCAATCACTAAAACTCCTCGTTTCTGTTAAGTTGTTGGTTTATGCTCTAGCTGGCTTTTTGTAATTTCATTCAAAAATTAATTTGAAACATCCGGGGACATAATCTGAATTTGGACTTTTTTTACAAAATTGACAGCACACAATTAAGTATCATATAAACAGCAAAAGCGGGGCCCCTTCACAAGCTGAGGCCCTGGGGATTTTTCCCCTGCTCCCCCTCCCTCTCTGCGCCACTGTCTGCTGGGCCATCCTGAGATTTTTTCTGAGAAGGGTAACAGGCCTGGCCTAGATAAGATTTTTTTTACACTTAACATCACTAACTCATGGTTACAAGTTTTGGATCATGTTTTCTAAATTTTGTTTGTAGTGAAGCTGATAATTGGAGGAGTGGGTGTAGTAATGATGTTTGTTTTAGTATAGAATTGGAGAAGTTGATAGTGATGAAATTTTACCAAATTACTTGAAATTTTTAACATTTATCTTCATAGGCAAAATGAAGTCATAGTTGTATTCCTATTGTTGCTAAGCAAGCCTGTTTGCTACAGTAACACATCTTAATTTAATTTTTTTTTCATTTAAAAAAAGGGGGGGGTAGGTGAATCATGTTTCTAAGTTTGGAATAATGTGACGAAATCAAACTTTTTTTTTTCTAGCTAATTTGAAAAACAAGATTTTTTCAAATTTTCAAGGTTTTTTAGATGTGACCAAGAAGAAGCTAAGTATTGGCAAGAAATGCAGTATTATGAAGAAGTCATGTAGATACTATCATTTAAATAAATCTACATTTTTTACCTCTATCAGAATGAAACATTGGATTTCAAAAAAAAAAAAATCCAGTGGAATCTATTTATAAATTTAGGAACAGTAAAAGAATATTTTCTGCAAGCTGCAGTTAAATTTATTCTAGAAGATTCAGTTTATGCAAATAATGCACAAAAAAACTTGCACTGTTAACAGAATTTGAGTTTAATTTGTAGCTAAAAATTATTTAGCAATTTTTTGAAAAAGGTATCAGTACTGATTCTAGACAGTATTTATCAATAAAGTATTTGCATATTCAACAGACTAATAACTTTCATTAAATTAGAAAATGTTAACCATTCCCCTCTAAATTTTAAAGCAATAACAGGGTTTCTACAGACCTAGAAAGTCAGGGAAATTGAAGAAAGGTCAGGGATATGCAAGAAAAATTGAATTTTGTGGTAAAATCAAGAAAATATTTGCTGATTGAACCTAAGTATAGAAATTGTTTTATTTTCATTTTCTCATTCAACCTTATGAATAATTTTAAAATGTGTTCTTTATGAGCATATGTTGTGCAGTTGAAATATGCTTAATTTTATCCTAAATTATTTTCAAACATGATTTTTGTTTGAATCCAGTGATGTCAAATAAGATTCTTGTATATATTAATTTTATTATTATTATTATTTGTAAAAAAAAGGGGGGAAATGTATAAAAAGTTATTAATTAAAGGATGTAATGTTAAAAATAGAAACTCAAAATTCGGGAAAGGACGCTCGATAAAGTCAGGGAAGCAAAAGCTGTGAAATCTGTAGAAATCCTGAATAAACTATAATTTTGCAAGCAAAGGTTGGAAATCCAGCTAACATTCACATTTACTCGCAAAAATTTACTATCTCGTAGGCGTCATAATAAATAACTACAGCATCACAGTTAAGTTAAAATTCATAACAGTACGTGCATAAATAAAATTATTTGGAAAGCATGAAATCGGAACTAAATCATAAGCATAAAGTTTTCAAAATTATTGGGGGGGGGCGTGCCCCACAACCACATATATTCTCGTCAGTGGCGTAGCCAAGGGTTTGGGTTAGGGGGGGTCATCGCCACCCCCATGAGGATTTTTTTGCCATACAAAATCTATATCTTCACTCCCTTATCATCCCATGCAAGAGCTTTGCAATGTATTAGGTGCGTTATTGATTCCAGGGAAATATGTTGACATGCAAAAACTAAAAATAAGAACATTTAAACTTTTATTCACGTCGGGTTCTCAAAAGTAGTTGCAAAATATATATATCCGGATACTAGAGGTCAAAGCCCGTTGGAGAGGCAATTACAACGGGTGCTAGAAAAATACACTCGATATCATACACCCGTATACATATGTGTGAGTTGCAGAAGTCGTAACCCCCCCCCCCCCGATGAAAAATTTCTGGCTACGCCAATGATTCAGGTACATATAACTTACTCATAGCTGCCAACTACTACGGAATGTAATTAACCACTTTTTCTACATGATTTTTCGGCTTAAAATATAGCAAAATTTTTGTGCTGCGCGAGCGAGCGGGTTACTATTTTGAAAAAAATAATTAAGAAATATACTGTTTACAAAAAGTGGTTAATTATATTCCGTAGTAGTTGGCAGCTATGATATGACTTACTATATATAAGTGTAAATTATTGGAGGCGCTCGAGCTCTATGGGTCCATAGAATTCTACACCTATGTAAGGTAAGTATCCATGTTAGCATCTTCCTACCATGTTATAATTTAAAAATAGAAGCAAAGTAAAAAATCCAAAGGAGGAAAAAAAAAAACATTTCGATGAGATGGTGCATTTTAGACACATCTTAACTTTTCTTCATTTCATACTTTACATTGCATAATCTGATTTTAATTAACCAGAGCCTGGCAAGGGCAGCTTATAGTAACATTGTGTGTTACGTGGCGTCACAATGAATACTAAATCATGATTGAAATCAAAAGAAGAAAATTTTTAAAAGTAAAAGTTTTTTTTTAAACGTTTGTAAATGGCGTGAATACTTTTTTTTTCATGTTAGTATAAATCAGTTTTCTGTATTTAGTGATAAATTATTGGGTGGGCTCAGCCCCATTTCACAATTTATTGGGGGGGCTCGAGCCCCACGGGCCCATATAACTCTACGCCTATATGAACTAAATATCATTGTTTATAACAATATTTAGTATCGATACAAACAGATTCGACGAACGATATCGATACTATCGATTTTAAACAGGTGTTTGGTGAAAAATGCACAGCCAATCAAATTGAGCTACGATAAAATTCAACTCTACAGTTGATTGGTTGAAGGAAGAGGGCGGTGACGTCACATCGATATAGTAGGTTCAGACAAAACATAATTTGAACACAGTGTGAACGTCTTACCGAAACATTTAATCGTTCTGGATGAGTTCGGGAAGTACGTATTTTGAACCGGTTTTGTACGTTTTAGAAACGTCGGCTGCCCGGACACATAGGCGTTAGTAGAACGTTCTTTGTTTACGTACCGTGAACATTTAAACTGAATGTTCGCAGTTCGTACTTGGAACGTAAGTGTGCTGCTGGGGTAGATTCTGAATGGAATTTAAAATTAAGATGGTTACAAACAGGAGCGGCCCTAGGGTAAGTGTAGAGACCCCTGCTAACATAAAAAAGACGCCTCCTTTTATGCTCTACTTAGTTTTTATGTTCGAAATGACGCCCATTCGAAGCCGGCGCACCGATGCGATGCTTACCGTGTCGGGCCGCCCCTGGTTACAAAAATAAAATGTGGTTTAATGATAAAAACCTACAAAAAGGAACACATTTTTTTTTGTCCTATATTAATTCTGAAGCGCTTCTGGATATATTGGCCTTTATAAAAAATGGAAAGCATAAAAACTAAGAAAATCTGAAACACTTTCAGATTTTAAGTAGCACACTTCCGTTTTTAAAACGTTGCTAACACGGAATCGTCTTCCGTTGCAAAAACGTCAAGCTGTAACGCAATAAATTCGCAAATGTGTCATCGCTTTCCACCGATTTAACACCCATTCTTTCCCACGTTTTATAAAAGTTTGCCGAAACGAAAGAAAGTAGATAATGCACCTATTTTGCCACCATTTTCAAACGTTTTAAAATCGTTAACACGGACGTACTAAGCTAGCATTTTACAGCGTTTTAAAATCGTTGCAGAAACGATAATGTGCCTATATAGCAACCATTTTCCAACCTTTTTAAACCGATGCAGAAATCATAGTACGCCTATTTATCGACCATTTTTCAACGACTTAAATGCGTTTAAACAACGTCAATTCACCACCATTTTTCAGCGTTTTAGATCGGTGTTGCAACTATAACGAAAAGAAATCGATGATGCTTTCAGATTTACAACTATTTTACCACGTTTTAGATAGTATGCATAAACAGTTTTATTTTGAAATTTTCTCACGAATCATGAACGTTTTTTCATAAACTTAATTAGCAATAACAAATTAGAATTTTCAGAAACATTTCTTCTTAATCAAAACTTTCCTTAATTTTTTTTCTTTCAAAAAGTACACCCCCCCTCCACACAAAAATAGTTGATTAAAATCTAAAAAAAGATATCTCAATATTAGAAATATGGGAGCAGGGGTATTTATATAAATATATAGTACAGAGTAAGTACTATATATACATATATATTTATATAAATACCCTGCCCCCCATATTTGGAATATTTAGATTTTAAAGTAATAAACCATTTTGGTTAGGGGAAGGGGTGAGGTAGGTAATTAAAAAAATTAAGGAAAGTTTTGATTTAGAAAAAGTATTTCTGAAAATTCTAATTTATTAGACGACTTAAGTTTATAAAAAGTCGTTCATGATTTGTTAGAAATTTCACAATAAAACTGTTTATGCATAATACCTAAAACGTAGTAAAATAATTACAAATATGAAAGCACGACCGATTTCTTTTCGTTATTACAACCTATCTAGTGCGCTGAAAAGTGAAATATTTATAAAGTGTATTCACAATGATTTTTAGACTGAAAATTCTAACTTGTTAAGTGACTTAAATGTAGAGAACAAGTTTCTAGAAGTGTTCGAATTTACAAATATATAACTTAATCATAGGAACATCCAAAAAAGAATTAACATACATACTTTCTTATAGATATATTTGTGTCAATTATAATGTGTAGTATTCAGTTCTCCTTATTCTGTATTAACATATTTTCGACAGAGGCTGCATTATTTCAACACTTATTTATATACACGCACGGGAATTTCTAAAATATTTACTCCATATTGCACATATGTACAACCTCCGGATGTGGCCAGCCACGGCTTTTCATCCGGCCTTAGACCATATCAAAACCCATATAAACCAATCAAAATCCCATATAAATCTCAATTATACACTGTAAAAACTGTGGTGTTTTGCTACACTGCATTTGGTGTAATATCACTCCCGAAATCGGGTGAACAAGCACTTTATTTCGGGTTAACACCAAATCAAGCGTTAATACACACTTTTAGTGATGTCAAACACCAATATAGGTGTAATCTTGAGCTCTGCGAATCTGTGATACACTTACTTAACACCAATTGTGAATTTCATTACACCAATTTTAGTGTTCAGTAAGTTTCAGTTCAGTCTGTTGGCATCATCGAATCGAAAATCGAAAGTGTTTGTTTGTTGATGATCGTGTTGATAACGGACGATCCGGTGGCGGGCAGTATTTACTATTGTATTGTTCTGTGGAAGATTTCATACCTATTGGATTAATTTATAGGTACGTATAAATTCTCTGTTTAGTTTATGATATAAATAATTGCTAACTATCCATTTCTTGTATATATGCCTCAGTATTCAATTGTATTATAGTATTGAAAGCATGTTGTAGTAAAAATTACGGATTTCGGAAACTAAAGATTTTTTTCTTCAAGAATTGCTATTAATTTTCTTTAATTTAGTGCTTAAAAGATATAATTCTGCACAGAAAATGAAATTGTGATAAATATTTTTGTGAAAATTCATGTTTCTTTGATGCTGATTAAGAAGATAGAGCTGATAAGAAAGTTTGAAAAAAAAACTGCTCTATTATGACTACTTAAATTAATATAGATTAAAAATATCACTTTTTGCTGCTTTATTATTTAATATGACTTACTTTAATTAACGTAGAATTAAAAGTTTGTAATTTTATTAATTAGTATGTGTGCTAGACGGTAAAAAATTTTCATAAAAGGTCCAGGAAAATAGGAAAGGATATTTATTTTGTCTTTGTTATTATTATCATTAAATCAAGATTCTCATTAATCATTAAAAGCAGAATAGGTGAATTCTGAGGAAAATTGCACATGGCATTTAAAACATGTAGGCATGTAAACCTACTTGAGCTAGTGTCCATTGAGCCAAAATCTGCTCAGGCTGTTGTGGTAGAGAAAAAACTAGTTGGAGAACTGTATTCAGTATCGTATTTTTCTATAAATTCTTTAAAATATGTGTGTGGATTGTTTATTGTTAGAAAATTAGTCGAAGAAGAACCAGTTTTTTCCAAAATTAAACTCATAATAACAAACAAGAATAAGATATTTTTCCTTCTGGAAGATTACACAAGTTTCTACCACCAACATTATAGGTCATATAGCATAAAGAAAAAAAGTGGGGATGGGGATTTTTTTTTCATGAAACAAGTGACCTTCCATTTTTATACCCACTTACAATTTAATGCACTAGTGGGAGTTGGTACATATCTTTAAAGTATATATTATTGTGTAGTGTTGTCTGTATTAAAAATAATAATAATAATCTTAATCTTAATAATAATCTTAAATTTTGATTTTTTTTTCTCTATGTGATTTAGAATAACCAAACTTGTAAAAATTCACTTAAAAAAATAAATAAATAACAGACAGTCATACTGCCTTTGTATTTAATTGGTTTTGTTAGAGCTCTTATATGTATTACTAACTGTACTTAAATGCTGTATTTCTAAAATTTTATTTTTCCCAAATAAGGGCATTAATGAAGAAGTAGTCATAGTGCCTTTGTATTTAATTGTTTTTGGTTTAGAGCTCTTATATGCATTACCAACTGTACTTAAATGCTGTATTTCTAAAATTTTATTTTTCCCAAATAAATGTGATAATTTTTCAATTTTTGTGTGCATTTTAATAAACATTAATGATTATGTGTGTTCCATTCCCTAAGAAAAGATTTTAAATATTTTTAAAAAAGCTATGAAATATATTACTTTTCATGTAATTTATCTTGTTTTACGATAAAATTACTATTGCTATTATTATTTTTTTTAATTGAACTGAATTGTTTAATTGAATTTAATTTTTTTATTATTTATTTATTATTATATTACACCAAATATTTATATATTACACCAAAATTGGTGTAATTCAATATGTGCGGTGTAATGAAACACCAAGAACCATATTTGGTGTTTCATTACACCAAAAATTATGGGTGGTGTTTTCTTACACCAATTTTGGTGTAAAGTAGTTGCCACCATTTTTGGTGTTTTCTTACACTTTTATTATTTGCAGTGTACTGCCCGCGTCTCCGCTAGTATCCTAAAGTTTAGCCCGCAACTTTTCAAAGGATCCCATACATGCCATATTGTTTCAGAAGATCAGATACCGCGTAACGTGGTAAAGGTATTACAGGTATATATACCCACTTTTGGACAATTTCACTTTGCAATCAGCATGCTTTGCCATCTATAATCACTTAGTGTTCACTTAACACACTAAGTTATGATCACTCTTAGTCATCTGAATTTTTAAACAAGTAATGCTATTTAAAATTTTAAAAATCAGTTATCCAAAAAAATGAAAAAAAATATCATTAATATTATTAGTGATTGCAATCAACTGTTAATGTTATTAACTCCTTACCATGGGCGCTCCGGCAGAATATTTCCCAGGGGGGGGGGGGCAAAGACTACTTCAACGTATGGTTACTAGAGATGAGACGGGCTCAGCCCGAGCACGGGCCCGAACCGGGCTCGGGCTCTGTAATTCACTATTGCGTTCGGGCTCGCTCGGGCTCGTGAAAAATTTCTCCTTTGTTGAACATACTCCTTGAAACAGATTTTAAAAAATGATACATGAGAAAAATAAAAGTACAGTCAACTCCGGTTATAGTGAACCTCTGGGGACCATCAAATTTCGTCCGCTATATCCGAAGTTCACTAAGTGTCACTAGACCCAAGTGTCTTCATGATGGATAGAGATACTGTATGTGAATCGGGACTAATGGTTTGCGTTCACTATAGCCGATGGTTCACTATATCCGGGTTCACTATAGCCGGAGTTGACTGTAGTTATTAAAAAAAAGATAGCGACACTGGCGCCTAGAAGGTGCGTTAAGCTCTTTAGATATTTCAGAACGGCGGCTTATAGGGATGGACGCGAGACGAGACAGAGATTTACATCTTTTTTGCGAGACGAGACACATATTTTTAACATTACGATATAGGGATTTTTGCGAGACGAGACAAAGGTTTTAGGCTATTTTGCGAGACGCGAGACGGCTATTTTTCGTCTCGCGTCTATCCCTAGCGGCTTATATTCATTAGTTAGTCATGAGATCCGATATTATTTGATAGACATATGATAAATAAAGAAATAGAACGTGCATTGAGAGTTTGCAACTCTATTTGTCTTTAATTTGCACAAACGGCAAAATTCATTGTATTCTATCAATGAAGTAATTGAATGTTTTTAATTTTTAACTGAAATTCCGGGCTCGGGCGGGCTCGGGCTCCGACTTAAATAATATTGCTCGGGCTCGGGCGGGCTCGGATTGAAAGTCTTCGGGCTCGGGCTTCAAAAATGAGCCCGATTTCATCCCTAATGGTTACCATGTTGGAAAGAGCAAAAAAAGCAGGAAAGAGCAGTTGGAAAGAGCAAGGGAAAACACTGCATACAAAAATACAGGGGGGACATTGCCCCCCCTTGCTCTATGCTGCTGGCACCCATGCTCGTTACTATATTTTTTCTGTAATAAGTAACTTCCATACAAAACAAACCTTGAAATATTTTTATTGGGACATATATTCAAGCAACATTTTTCTGTTTGTTTCACATTTCACAGGTACAAGGTCAAAATTTAGAATGCATTCCATGCCTTCTTTCATAACTTTTCATCAGAATCTCCAAATTTTCAACTTTTAGCCCTAAAACCTGAAAGAAATACGAAAGCATTAATTAGAAATATAGATAAGTTTTTTTTCGGGGGAGTGGGGTGATTGCTTTTACACAACCCTTTCCTATTATTTATTGTTAATACAATTTACATTTATTCTTATAGTTGTGCAAATTTTCATGTTTCTTGCTCCTAGTTAAAAAAGCTCTTCGTTCTTTAATTCCGAAATCAATTTAACATGTTTTCATCGCAGTAAACTCAATTATGGGGTTAGCTATCATCATCCCAGTGACGTAGCAAGAGTGAGGTGAAGGAGCAGTCTATCTCAGGCAACAAACTAAAAACAAAGATGGGGATGGCAGAAGACCTAAACTTAGAAAAAATAGGGTGGTAAACTGAAGGACTACAATTGGAGCGAATAACCTTCGTTATGCCAATACATCTTCCTAGAGTACTTCACATCATTCCTGCACTAAAACAAGAAGAATTTATTTTTCAACGGGTAGAGGTTCTTACACATGTTTCAAACTATAGTCTAAACTTCTTAATTCCATGCCCCACCATGGCTGAGTAGATAAGGCACTCAAAATGGTAGACGGCGAAATGGTGAATGTCCCCGGTGATCTAATTGACCAGGGGTTTTGGTCGGTTTTCTTCAGTTATAATGTAAATAAGCGTTAGAATACGCATCTTAAGCAGATACCCCTCGTGTAGGTTTGCTTTATTATACGCAATACACCATCTTAATTCCATAGCTGGATTATTCGTATTGGGTAAATTTCGTATTTCGTAGCTACATAAATTGCCAGGTCTGGAAAGAATTATGTGTTTACGGTTATCTTAAGAGAATTAGTACATGGAAGTTCTTCAGTTCCCATGCTTTAACAGGCAGAATAGCGATGCAGTTTTCTGAAATGCAGAACAAAAGCTAACATATTTAACAAGAACGTAGCAGCACCTGTGATACATACCTCTCATACAAGCGGCAAAATGAGAGCCTGGTTACGCCAATAAATATTCCAGTCCAAACACATTGGTGTAGCTATAGCTTTCTCAGGGAAGGGCTTCAGCTAATGGCGGGAGGAGTCCATTCGTCCTATAAAATTTGATTGGCAGTAAATTTTACAATAAATGTCTATTGAAAATGTTCAATAACACTAAAAAAATTTAAATTCTTAAAAGAGTAAGTGATGTGCGTTAAGACTAAATTATAAAATTTGCAAAATTAATACAATCTTTTAAAATTTAATATAAAGTGTCCAAATATTATATAGAATTAATTTTTTTTACCGTATGCTATTTCGAGCGATGTATTAAAAATGTGAGTAATTGTCTGTAATTTGCGTTTTCGCGTAAACTAATGGGCTCCAATATTTTATCTTTTATATCCCATGTCCAAATATCAAGGATAACAAACTTTTAAAAAAGGTTTCGGACTATAAAAATAAGAAATTTGTCACTTGTTTGTCTTTAAAATTTTAAGTTTAATTCATACTCAGTATTATACTACTCCTTAACGACATAATACGGTGTTCGAACTCGGGTATCAATTTAAATTAATAAGACTTTACAAAATACTTTCTAAGTTGTTGAATTATTGTTTTAATTTCATCAATAATAGTGAAATTAATTACGACATTGATCGAATTGAGAAAAATAAATTAACTTTACTGCACACTATTGTTAATGGGGAAAATAAACATTAAGTATGATTTCCAACATGAAATATTGTGTGAATGATCTTATATATTAAAATTGAGAGTAAACAAAGTTTGTAGCTGGCTGGATAACGTTTATGACAGATATTATAATATCATGTAACCTTTTTACTCGGGAAATGCTGCGAAGTTTGACGATCATCGCAAAAAAAGGCTATGTTGTGTTAGAAAATTTTATAATCGATGCGTTTAGTATGATTTATATTTGTTGTTTAAATATGAAAGGAACACATATCGTTGAGGATATTAAGAAATGTTTATAAAATGTATTCTACGATTATATAAATTTAACACGTATAATGATTTTAAAAATCCCAACCACATAAAAAAAAACTATTTTGTTATCGCGGCAAAGCAGTAACCTGATCAGATGCGCGCAATATGAAAGCGAAAACAATTAAATAAAACAGTATTGCTAATTATTTCAAAGGTTTCTGTAACAACGATTCAAAATGACAGATGTTAAAACTGCAGAGGATTTCATTTCTTCCGTTCCAACACGGTTCCGAGTAATAGGCATTATTATTATTTTTTTTTTTAAAGCCAGTGCACTGACATCAACATAAGAACTCTGGAACACATTCTCATATTTGCAGATGTTAAAAGCAGCAGACGATTAATGCATTTCTTTATTTGCTTTGCGTTATTCTGTTGATAACTGCCTCTAAAAGTGATTTATCTTGCTTCTTTTTTTTTTTAAATTCACGTAAGCAACGTAGCAATAATGACATTCTTGTAGGAATAATTAAACGTGAAAGAGGCATCGTGGGTAATGCCTTCCACAGAGAGCACACACAGAGAGCACCACAGAGAGCGCCTTCCACAGAGTTGCAAATTGGTTTAAAAACGAAATTTTCGCAACAAAAAGAGCAGGGTAAAATGAATCCCAAAACGCAACGTTTCTGCCACGTCACAGGTTTGGCATATTTGCAACGTAACCATATACAACCTTTGAAACGAAAAAGCAACATTTCTGCTACGTCAGAAATAGGAATATCTGCAACTTAACGAATATGCAACCATTGCAAACAAACTCCAACGTTTAAAAACCGTTACGTGCTACCTGGGATGGGCCTTCCCTATTTTCTTTCCTTATGCCATTAAGTTGGAAAGTATATCAGTATTGATGAGTGTGATTAAACACAATTAAAATTGATATTTCTAACAATTTTCTTTCTGGATGTAATACATTAGAAATAGATTGGAAAAAGCTGCGTAGAAAAATGTACAATTCGTACTAAAATAAAGTTTAAAAACTCATTCAGGTGTATTCATAATTCAAGTAGCAGAAGCAGACGATAAATAGCGCTTGGCGCTACAATCACATCTTCTCAAAATCGCAAATCAACCCTTTTATTTTTCACCAAATTAAAAAGTTGCACATTTATTTTCGGAAGATTTCCAAATTCTATTTTTCCTTTAAATCTATCATCATAATGATTTATAATGAGTATAAATCATTTCATTCCTGCTCTGATTTCACTTATGCACACGATATTTTAATTAAGAAATAACCTTACAAAAAATCCAAAAAAAATCGTTATTCTTTTATTTGTACTTCAAGAGTCTGAATCATTTAATAAGCATGCCAAAAATGGCAACCTAGATATGCTCAAACCTCGCTCTTTCCACTGCGGGGTTACAATTGTGAAATGGCGAGAACAAAAATGATCAATTTGCGACACGTTTTTTATCGATATCTCCTAAAATAATTCGAATTTCGAAAAAATCGCTTGGAGGTGTGTCGGGACCCGTCTTGGAGAATTACCGTACAAAATTGGGTAGGTCTACGATCACCTGTTTCGGAGCTACGCGAGACACAGACAGACAAACGGACAATTTGCATATTGCTTTATTTATATAGATCAAGATCATTATTGTAGAGAAGGAACTCCATTATTTACAAAAATGGAACTAAATTTTAATTGATGTTTTAACTAGTATATGCTTTTAAATATCATGAAATTTTATGTTTAAACATCGAATATAATCCCTTCTAAAAGAACTAATCTCTTTTAATTCCTTTTAAATACTGTGTCGTAGTAATCCTTCCAAATAATGTATAATTAAAACCGTTATGGAACCTTAATGGCCCAGAAGTTTATTTTGTGCAAAATAACTAGAAAGATTAAAATTAGAAAGCTCATGATTTCACATCCCTAATTACAAAATATTATAAACATCGGAAATGCTAATAGTTTAGTCAGAATTCACTCTTTCGAGAGCAATTAGTTGACTGAATTGTGTTGTTCGAAAACTGCTTAAAACGTGAAATTCTTCCCGGAAATTCTACTTCAGCTGTATAGCTTTTCGAGCAAGAAATACAAAATCTTTGTATAAGCTACTTTGATTGATAAAACCGATTTTCTCAAAACACCAGTATTTCGTTTCATTAGTGATTTATTTCTATTACAAAAGATTTGGAAATAAGAAGCACATACAGTACCGGCAAAAAAGTTGGCATTTGAATTTGGTAGTAATAATTTTGATAGTTAAATTCTCCGCCGAAAAACCTGTAGCATGATTTCATTTAAATTCTAGTGTGGATAGTGATCATTCGATTAGTTCGAGATACTGGAAAGAATTATTAATGTACAGGTTCGCCGCCGGTCAAGAAAACACTTAAAATCCAGGATTAGTCAGGAAATTTTATTTATCAGATTCAAAAGTTAGTAAACGAATGAAATCTTGAAATGTGACCTGGAAATTATCTATAGTCTGCATTTATAAATTACTTCGCGGTATGCATGAAAAAAAAAACTAAAACAGAAAAGACATATAGTCCGAGATCCCAGGGCGATCAGACAAGAGAGTTTTTGTAATGGATGAAACCTTAGGTTCTTAGTAGTGTCTCAAGTACTTAAAATATCTGTGTGTTTGTGGAGCTTACCTTGTGACACCTGGGCAGGTACCAGGTGAGAAAGGTAACTAAAAATTAGAGTTATTTGACGTAAATTTTAATGGCTGATATTTATATATATTTTGTAGAATATTATTCTGAACTAGTATCATGAAGTCTCAGACACTTTTCATGGACCAGAACTTTTGCCAGACGCTTTAAAGCTCCACAAAAAATAAATGAACTTTATTTATTTTTAATGTCTGACTTTTATGTATGTTATTAAAGTAACTACTACAAAGTTATATTTCATCAGTCAGACAAACTTGAATGACCAAACATCCCCTAAATACAAATATTATTCAACCGGGAGTGCGAACGCGAGAGCACTATGCATGCATTTAAGAGCGAGTGAGACGTTCATAGCAACTAGGTTCCCCTTCTTAAACTTACCATCTGCTCCACTCTACTGTGTGTGTGTGTATGTGCCTATTGCGCACCACTTAGAGTATACAGTGCAGTTTGGGTCTGTAAGAGCACATGTATTGTTGTTTCTGCTGTGTTTGCACATGTTTATATCGTGTAATTTGTTACTGATATTAAATTATTTGTGATAGTGAAAGCCATGGAAGAAGATAAATTGACGTGCATATTTTGAAAACAATCTCATGACAAATTAATATTATTTAGCAATGAAACACTTAAAAAATGTAAACAAGTTTTAAAACAGCGAGTAATCCATAACCTAAAATTCAAAGACTTAAAATTACCAGAGGATTTGTATGACAATGGTTACCATCGAGAGTGCTATAAAAATTTCACTGCTTTACCAAAAAAATATTATTCTGCCACTCCAGAGTATCCAAAAAGTGCTAAAAAAAATATTGAGTGATTCTGAGAAATCATCATTAGCATCAAGGCTACCAAGTAACCTTAGTATTAATAATGATCCATGTGTACAATCTACCTCAAATCAAACAAATAATTCTACAGCTTTAGATTCAGATGTAGTATCAAACTCAAGTCCAGCTAATACTATGTCTGAACCTAATGTAAAACCTGAGCCAAGTGTTGAATCTGAATCAGTTGAGCCGGTGTCACATATTTCCGAGGAACCTTGTGCGACTTTTGAGTGTGATAGTAATTCCTTTACTCATAATAATACATTTGAACGTGATATGCCAACTGACAAAGTCCAGACATGTATATATTGTGACCAAAAGACAAAAAGACATAAACTAAAACGACTATCATTGCATACATGCGATAAAAACCTATTCTTAAAAAAATTAAACAAAGAAGAAGAAGACATGGCGGAAAATATTGAGAAAGTGCAAGATATAACGGATCCAAATATATATTATCACAGAAATTGTCAATTGGAGTATTCTTATAAAATATCATCCAAGAAGAATACAGTTGAAACATCTTGGCATGAGCTTCGCAAACAACATCAAGTTGTTTTTGATGAAATTTGTAATTTTATTCAAAAAATTGTCATAGAGAAAGGTCGATGTTACTTTCTGACGTATCTCCACAGACAATACACGGAGTCACTTTATTGAAGTAAGGATGCAAAATTTTGGATTGAAAGTAGTAAGTATTTTTAATACATTTGAATTTTTTACTCTGAGACGCATGCGCATAGTGGTCTCGCGTTCGCACTCCCGGTTGTATAATATTTGTACTTAGGGGATGTTTGGTCATTCAAATTTGTTTGACTGATGAAATATAACTTTGTAGTAGTTACTTTAATAACATACATAAAAGTCAGACATTAAAAAATAAATAAAGTTCCTTTATATTTTGTGGAGCTTTAAAGCGTCTGACAAAAGTTCTGTTCCATGAAAAGTGTCTGAGACTTCATGATACTAGTTCAGAATAATATTCTACAAAATATATATAAATATCAGCCATTAAAATTTACGTCAAATAACTCTAATTTTTAGTTACCTTTCTCACCTGGTACCTGCCCAGGTGTCACAAGGTAAGCTCCACAATCACACAGGTATTTTAAGTACATGAGACACTACTAAGAACCTAAGGTTTCATCCATTACAAAACCTCTCTTGTCTGATCGCCCTGGGATCTCGGACTATTAGTATAGTGCCCAAAAGTGGCTGACGTGGTGATTTTTAAGGGGGAGGCCTAGCTTAAAAGATATTTTGTGTGTGTGTGCTGTGTTATGTTGTTTCTTAATGTTACCTAAATAAAACGTACAATAAAGCAAAATGCACCATAAGGCAATATATTCTTTCTTTTTAACTAGACCTTCGCCTCCCAAAAAAATTCTGTGTACCCTACTCTTGCGAAGCTATATCAATTCAAATTATTATTAATTTATATTAGAGTATTCCAAATATATGGCAAATGATTATTTTTATAAATAAATGCAGACTTGGGGGTAATTTTGCAGAATCTCATTTAAAGATTTCCCTAAATTTTAGAAAAAATTTCAATTTCCTCAGACTTTTGTTTTCTGTTGAAATATAATTGCCTATAATCCATTCCACGTTTCTCAGGGTTTCCTTGAATGGTGGTAGCCATATATATGCCAAAAAATCTCCCAGCATCCCGAACTAATCGTTTTCCATACCCGCATTTCCTTGAAAACCTGCAATAGGTTTTTAGCACACAATTTAACTGCTTCAGATTAAAATTTTTAATATTTTATGCAGAAAGATGGTCATTTTGACATATCGAAAATACTTATTAATTTAGCAAATTTTAATATAAAAAAATCACGTCCAAAGATAACCCAATGAATGCTCGAAATCTTTCTTAACCGTTTACTTTGGATTATGCATTTAGTAAACTTGACATTTTCGAAGTTCCACTATTACGTCAAAGCAATAATAAATGTGATTCGCCACAAGAATCAAGCTCTAATTTTATTTATTTTTTTCATATAAATATGGTAGTTACTATTTAACTTTACATTGCTTAGTGTTGGAATTCTTCCAGTTTGATTGCACTGCTGGGAAGTCACATTTGAAGGCACAGTAATATGGCGTCTTAACCCACGAACGTTGTGTACACAGTAATCATTAGGGTCACATTTCAGTCACAGTACGGTTAATGCAAGCAATGGTAGCATCCTGTCATGAAATGCCCAAGTTAAATTTATATGCTTTCAAGCCTGTTATTGTAAGTTTGGCTTGTACACATTTCTTCAATATAACTAGCATATTCGCATTCTTTATAGGTGACTATAGAACACTGAACCATATCAAAATATTTTTCTCTACATTATCACTTTAAAAGAAAAGTATGTCTGTTTCTGTAAGCGCGCTACCAGTGATCAGCACAATATAGTACATAGACAACTGAGGTTGATTTCTGATGGATATACGGTATTAAAATATTAAGTGGTTTGAATTTCCCCATAGTTAAGTAATTAGAATAAAGCATAAGAGTTTGCCAAGTAATTGTAAATTCTTAAAATATTTTCGCTAAAATATCTTGTTTTGTTTTGTAAAATCACAGTCCACTAAGGCTATCTGTCAAAGAGAGGAATCTCTTGGGTGCAGGAGTTTTTAAGAGGTTCTAACGCGTATTCACGATACAACTGGAGAAAACCGCTCAAAACTCTTTTGATCATTAGATGGCCGGATGCCTGGTCAGACAGAACACCTCGTTAGATCAATAGAACTAACTGTAGGCGAGAACCCTGAGAGAGAGCATTCCTACTTGAACCATCTAAATTTTAATCTCTATTAAATGATATGATAGCCTGTTAATTTTTAATATAATAATTTCATAATCCATTGTTGTTTATATACATAGTGGCAGCTTAGGCTAAATCAATATATGTTGAACAGTTTCTTTTTTTTCAACTATAAATTCTTCTATTAAGGCTTTTATAGAATGATTGAGTCATAGTAAAATCAAATATTACTACGTCTTACGTTAGTATTATTTCAATAAACAGTTTATATCCTTCTTATTATTCTTATCGTGCTTGCATATGATATTGAAATGCTCCTTTGATCAGAAAATATTGCATTTTACAATATATATAATTTAATATTTACTGAATATAATAAAATAATTCCATAAAGATTTTTTTTCAGAATGTCATCAGTATTCATTGTTGCTATTCAATTAGGAGAGTTGGAGTTCATGCTTGAATCTAAATTGTTTTATGTGATTGGATAACAAGCACACAAATACTCAATTAGTGTTTAAGAAAGGAAATTGCTTTACCAGAATCAGTTATTGATTATACCTTAGCATGTTTATTTAATTGAGTTTGAGCATCTGTTTAGTGTCTTGAAGAACATATATATAATTATTTCTGTTTACTGTAGTACTAACTTTGGCATAAACTCTATTTCGTTTACTAAAATATATTGGTGAATCTCTCAAAACTTGAAGAATAAAAGTCAATTTAAAGTTCAGAAATGCATGAGATCACTATTTCTTCATATTTATCTATCATAAAAGAGAATATTTGAAATGAAAAATAATACATCGCTTTTCAATTTTCCTCGAGAACTTTCATATTATTTTTATCATTTTACTTTTCGTGATGACAATTTTTTCTTTGAGAAAAATAATTCTAGTTTTTCTTCTAAGTGCGTATTACGTAAAGACTTAGTGTCATGATTATTCCTTGAATATTCTCTCAAAACCAAGAAGTGGTTTCTTTCTTGAGCGAGAAAAGACGACTTGAATTACTTTGGATCCTTAAATATTTTTTTTTTTTTCCAAGAGCGAAAAAAGAGATAAGTATCTCCCTGAAATCATCAGGAAAGATAACATTTCATACGGGATAAGTTCTTAGTTATGTGAATCTACTATTTATTTCCTGGAAACTTTATCTGGAGAAAAATAGTTTTCACTCTGCCAAGTACATCATCAGCATATAAACTATTAATAGTTTGAATTTCTGAACATCTTTTGAAATATAATATTTTGAATTCCTGGACATTTTTTCAAGTAATTAAAACTAACTATTCGTATAGCGAATATTATAATATATTTTTAAATATCGCATCCTAGTATATAGTTATGATGATCCCTGACTTACTCTGTAAACATTCCGGGCAACTCATACAAGATATAAAACTTTTACCAGCATTACTTAAAAAGATCAAAAAGTTAAGCACGAAAAAAGCAATAACATCTACACCCTTTGTACGATACGCTTGAAATTTTTCATAATTGTGTATAAAAATATAGAGAAAAATCTGCGCTATTTTAAAAATCTGAAAATACACCCGTTCCCTCATTTTTAAGCGATTTTTTTTTCTTTTTTTGCTATTTTCAGCTCCATTTCATTTCTGAGAGTAAAAAAAGTTATAATTTGCGTGACGAAATTAGCTGTTTCAATTGAGATTGACGTCATATTTGAAGTCACTGTCATCAGGCTTTGAAGGGAAGTCAGTTCGTTTAAAATAGTTTTTCCAGATAACATAGTTCATTTTTTCTTTCATTAAAATAATCGTCTTCTTGAAACATTGATATAAGTTGAGCTGCACAAAACGAAATCTTTCGAATGCGAAAAGTTTTTGCGCGTTTCCAGAAGAGCATGCAATTCGATTTCGGTACATAATAAAAATTAATATGAACATATTAATTTTAGGTGGATCAATATTAAATACATTGAGTGTAGACATGCTTCTGTCAAATGTTTTTTCTAACGCCCGTTGTAATTGCCTCCACAACGGGCTTTGACTTCTAGCATAAAAATAATTTCTTATTTCACTGATGTGTCTTTTGCGTTTACACTTAAGCGTTAAGCATTGAAATATTGTAATTGGACTGATAATACCCAACAGATATTATTCAAATCTCACAAGAGAGTTTGGAATCACTTATACACTATAAGATAAATACAAAATTTATTCCTTCGTAAGAATATAGTTCTTAATGACGCTCGGAATTCCAAAACATGCTCCTCACTTAATTCACAAAGACGTCCTGTGGCATTCTCACAGGAAAACCGCACGTAAATTAAAACCACATTCCCGTCTTTATTAATATACTACACTAGCTACCAACAAGTACTCACCAGGGGCGGATCCAGAGAAACCATCAGGGGGGCGCTCCGTATTTCATTAGGATGATACATTGATTTCCCAATACTTTTTCTCCCAATGTATAATTAGACATGGTACACTCATGTCCATAAATTAAGGATAATTCAGAATCACACAGAAATTGATCTCTAAAATAAAAATTTCACCTGTGGAATGATCACACACATCTTGAAGAAGAATATGCAAATTACAGGAAACCACCAGATGGCGTGGATGGTACGTCACAATGACGAGAGTGTAAGAGAGGGGTATATAAGGAATGGTGGCAAAGAAGTAAAATTGTTCACAAGCGCTGTGAAAGCCTTTCAGTGCAAAAACCGCATAGTTATGGCACAAAGGAGACATTTAGATGATGTTTTACGTGGCAGAATTATCGGACGACTGGAATGTGGACGTACCCAGCTGGAAGTATCCGAGGAACTTGGAATCGCCCAGAGTGTCATCTCCAGGCTTTGGCAACGATTCCAAGATGATGGTAATGTGAGTAGACGTTACAGCACAGGTCGCCCCCGAGTTACAACGCCGAATGAGGACCGCTATTTGGCAGTTACTGCCAAAAGAAACAGACGGAGTACAGCGTCAGACCTGTCTCGTCAGCTCTCTTCAGCTACCGGTACGACAGTTTCAAGGCAGACCGTGTACAGACGCTTAGGGCACATTGGTCTATATGCTCGTAGGCCTGTCAGATGTGTTCCACTTACCGCAACTCACTGTCGCCTGCGATTAACCTGGAGTAGAGAGCATGAATTGTGGACACCGCAACAGTGGTCTTGTGTGATGTTTTCCGACGAGTCCAGGTTTAGTTTGGAGTCTGATTCTCGCCGGACATTCATCTGGAGAGCGCCAGGTACCCGTTACCACCAAGAGAACACCATTGAAAGACACCGTTACGGTGGTGCAGGATGGCTCGTTTGGGGAGGAATTATTTTTGGTTCCAGAACTGACCTGCATGTTCAGAGTGTAACGATGACAGGCCACATCTATCGGGATGTCATTCTGGAACAACATGTACGTTTGTTTCGGGGCGCCATGGGTGCTGAATTTGTGTTTATGGATGACAACGCCCGTCCTCACCGTGCAAACATTGTAGACGAATGCCTTCAATCGGAGGATATCACCCGTATGCATTGGCCAGCATACTCACCGGACTTGAATCCAATAGAGCATGTGTGGGATATGCTTGGCCGACAAATTGCAGCCCGTCAACCCCCTCCCACCTGTCTACCGGAACTTCGGAGTGCATTGCTTGATAAGTGGTGTAATATTCCCCAAGATCAGATTGATCATTTGATACTCAGCATGCCTAGGCGTTGTCAGGCCTGTATTGCATCGTCCGGAAGACATACTCCGTATTAACCATCCTACTAACCATGTTATACTGTTTTTTGTAAATAGGTTCTTTTTTGAAATTTGGTCAAGGGAGTAAAACTTGCAATTTTTATTAATTATGTCAAACATATAGCATCTTTTTTGCTCTTTACTTTTTGTTTAATAAATAGACTTTACAAATAAGTCAAATTTGTTTTGCTTCTTTCTCTTTCTTTGCCTGAACTTCATTATCCTTAATTTATGGACATGAGTGTATATAACAACTAAATAAGTATGCTATCTGCTGCAAGAACCGTTGAATTAAAACATGGTAAGGGGGGGGGGCAAAGCTATCGTGCGACCTATACCGACCAAGTTAAGGCCGATGCTCATAAGCCACGTGTTTTATGCGTGTCAATGGACGACAGGACTGATACGAGAAAAAAAAATGTTCCGTTGCTCTCTCCATTGTGTGGGGGGACAGGGTTTTCAGTTGTCATTAAAAGTCGTAAATTTCGTCAGAAAAATGTCGCCTTAACCCCTGTAGTGACGACAAGGCGTGGCTAATCAGCAACGACCTTTATTCAATATTCATGTTGTTGTTGTTCGCAGGCCCTACCCAGTAACATTTTAGTGTGTACAGAGTATAATTGCTGAATGCATTATTGAACCCATTTCACAGCCACCGTGCAATATACAGTGTTCACGGCATACATTTTCGCATTTTAGGACGGCATTAAGTTTTCCATATTAAGTAAATTCCATCCTTTTCTGTGAGTAAACCAACCTCAATTCCTATTTACAACTATTACCTGCTATTTACAATTTGAGCTTTCTTTTTTAAAACCAGACCAGCTATACATTGCCAAGTACTCGCTTTGTCTGATATCTTAGAATATGTTTTACTTTTATAATGAGGATTTGTACCCATACGTCTGAGTGGAGTGGACAACTTATGAGAGCAGTTGAAAGAATGAAAGCTGTACAAATCGCGGAGAATTGGATTGTTCGTCTATATGCTTCAGCATCAATTAAGGCCGATGCTGATTGCCACTGCATCTAACGTAACTGCAGTGGGTAAGAGGGCATTCTCGTCGCCAATTTTACGACTTTTTAATGGCAATTCGGGGTTTACCGATAAAAGATTTATGCACTAAACCGCAAAATCCGTCCCCTATAAAATGGAGAGAGCAACGGAAGATTTTTCCTCGTATCAGTGTGCCGTCGTACATTCAAATACGGCTAAAGTGACCACCTTGGTAAAGAGATCGTCTGTCTGTAGTGACAACTTTTATACAATTCCGCTTTACAACCATCACACTTTACCACCTTTGTAAGGTGGCCGTCTTTATAAGGTGACCAGTTTTGTTCTTCCCAAGAGTAGTCCCATTAGACAGGTTCCACTGTACAAATAAAACTGGGAACATTGCTCCAGCCACTGTGGCGATAGCGAGTCAATAAAATTTGCCCCTCCTTCTGTTTAAAAATAAAAGCTCTATCATTTTTGTAACTAGAGAAATTATGTTTAGTCTACAAGGATTCAATAAGTATTGTTGTAAATATTCTTGGTATATGTATATATATTAAACATTACAAATCAAAAGCCCATGAAAATCCCATATTTCTAGAACTACGCAGTTTAAGTCAGTTGGAACAAAGAAATCCGCTTTCAAAAACAGCAATTACTACACAGACCCTTGCAATTCCTTTATAATTTTGTAGATGGTCCCGGGAGCCAGCCACAAAGGCGTTTTAAAAGTCATAACAGACCTTGGAAAACAGCTGCCCAGTTTCTGGGATCGGCCAATAATTGCTACGCATTTTGATCATGTGACACGACCTCAAAAATTGTTAAAAGGGGATGCAACATCCCAGGAGCGGAACTTCCACGTGACGCAGCTGCCAAACAAAGATGTATGGAATCACCAAATAAAGTGATGTAATCGGACTTCGACTCACTCCTTTCATCCATCGGTAGCCGTAAGGCGTGTCCAAGGATTTTCACCGCGCGCTCCCGGCGTTTGCGGGCCAGCGAAGACCGGCCGCCTCAACAGCCTCGACCCATCCGGCCCGGATCCCGCAATAGCGGCTCTAATCCAGAGTCCCGAGCCGCCTTATACCCAACGCCAGGAGACCTCAACAGCCGTGCCTCCCTCCGGTCCACGACTACAAACTTTCCCGTAACGCCTAATGTTAAATATATACATATATGCATGTATGTATAGTTGGCTCTCTGTTTAACGACTTTCAAGAAACCGTCAAAATGTGAAAAATCGTCCCTAAAGAGAGATCTTCCATAAACAGAATTTGTAAAAGAATAACATTTCCCATTATACTTTGGAAGGTGCCTGGTTCAAAACCAGTTCGCGTCCGCCGACCTAACTGTTCGGAGTTTTCCGTGCTTTCCTCTGAAACTTAGAGCAAATAAGGGTTAGGACACCTTAGAAAGACCCCCCACGGAGTGCACCCCATCCATTGGCTTAGATTCCATATGCAGGTAATTGGCCGTAATCCTACAGCACCAACCCCTTTACACTTTACATTCTTAGGACGGTGAATATTTTTCTTGATGTATCGGCGTGTTTAGAGATGTTAGTTTTATTATCATTATATTATTTTATCATCCACAAAAAATTATTTTAAGTTACCTTAAAAAAAGGTAGTAAAAAAAAAGCAATACAATTAAATTAGGTTTCAAGAAAATCAAAATGAGTCAGTTGTTTCATTTTTCGCCTTCCCGTTATTTTTTCTTTCAATTTTTTTCAAATGTGAAATGCGTCAGCTTCCATTTTATGAATTTTTCTAGCTAACCAGCCGAAGCCTGAAAATTTTGCATTTCAAATTTTTCTGCCAGAATAAGAGCACTGCAGTAATTTCTTGATTTTATTTTATTTTGGTAATACAAACAATTATCTACATGAGGGATCTAGGCCGAGTACGGGGTGTCCTACGTGCAGAACCTTATTATCGCATGGGCAAATCGAGACTTTGTCCAGGGCCCCCGGCTCAAAAAACCACCCACTTTAAAATGTTGTTCCGAAATATTCTTTTCATATCAAAATTTTATGAAAAATAAAACAAAAATCATTAATGGGGGGGGGGGGCAAATTCATCAATGCCCGGGACCCCTGTTGGTCATAATCAGGCCCTGCCTACGTGGGGAGTTTTAGGGATGGACGCGAGACGAAAAATTGGTGTCTCGCGTCTCGCAAAACAGCCTAAAAGCTTGTCTCGTCTCGCAAAAATCCCTATATCATAATGTTAAAAATGTTTGTCTCGTCTCGCAAAAAAGCTGTAAATCTCTGTCTCGTCTCGCAAAAAGTCGTCTCGCGTCCATCCCTAGGGAGTTTTCTAAATGGTCTTAATCCGTATTTATGAGAAGTTTCGGAGAAAACTACGTAAGACTCCGAACGGCTAGATTGACGGACGCGACCTGAGTTTGAATCAGGCACTTTTCTTCTCCCAGTTGCGAGCGCTATGCGCTCAGCCACTCATCGGGCCTCCAGAAATTGGAGTTATGTGTTATGTGGCAAGCCTATGCATGCTAGAGGCATCTGCATTCTGGGGCGGTTGCCTTGGTCGGAGGATTTTTTCAGTGGTTCTGAAGCGTATTCACGTTAAATCTGGAGTAAACCATCTGGAAAAACTCCAGATAGTTAGATCGACAGCCGCGCGGTAGGCCCAAACGCGGGACCTTCACACTTCAGCTGCCTATCACGTCGAGGGTCTTATCCACTCGGCCATGGTGGGGCCCAGAAATTAGAATGTTGGACGCTCTTGCTTCATGCAACCATTTGCATGCAGAAGTGCCTTGGCAAACTCTCCAAATCGGCCACATTGACTTTTCGGCCGTTTGGATTTGGATCCCGAACTAAATTTTTGTGCTGCTTCAAGAATTTTCTCTTTGCTTCTAAAATACCTTTGAGAATACACTCAGGTAGTTGAGATTGTCTTGCGAATTGCACTTTTGACATTCCCCGGCACTTTTTTCTCACTCTTAAAAATTTTTTCCCTTGTTGCTGTAGCGTAAGATGATAAAAAGAAATTGTTGTTAAACAGAAACGATGTCGTCTTTGAATAGAAATTTATTACGCTGAAGTTAACGGGACTTTGAAATATCAACTTTGGAAAGAGATCGTCGTTAAACAGAGAGTGAACTGTATATGCAGTGCTACTTTTTTAAATTTCAGTTCATGTGAAAATTTACAATTTTTTTTAACTTCCCTAATCCATAGTGTATTTCTAGCTCTGGGGGGGGGGGGGGGGCTCGAGCAACCAGAATCAACACATTACAAAATCCAACCGTGCTGCTCGATTGAGGTGGTGCAAGGCATCTCGATATTATATCACGGATGAGTGGAAACAGGTTCTCTGGAGTGATGAATCAAGTTTCAATTTCTACCTTTCGGATGACAGAGCTGCGTTCTCCAGGCATATGCCTGGAGAACGCCTTTCGCTAGAATGCATTGTGCCAACAGTAAAGTTTGGCGGAGATGTAATTTTGGTCTGGGAATGTTTCTCGTTGTATGGACTGGAACTTTAGATCGCAATTCATGGTAAGCTCGACTCCTACTCTACTATTCTGAACAACAATGCGCTTCTTACGATGAGGCAATTTTGCGGGTTGGATCAGTGCTACTTACAAGATGCCATGCCGCTTGTCATGTTACGAGGTCCACAACGGATTGATATGATAACAATAGGGTTCACCGACTGGACTGGCCTGCCAAGATTCCATACTTGAATCCTATAGGAAATCTTTGGGACGTGTTGGATCGCCAAATTAAGGGGTGCAGAAACCATCCAAAATGAGTGAAACAATTTACATGTCTTGTCTAAGCCGAGTGGAAAAAAACACCACTGTCCACCATCCAATCACTTATAGAAAGCATGCCCCGAAAGGTTAAGTAACTGCCTCGGAGGCTCTACCTCCATTTGAGTCAGTTGCAGGTAGAGCCTCCAACATACACAATAGTTGTGTTTATTCAACTACTGTGTATATTCAGTAGTTGAACAAAGACAATTTATTCAATTAATCAATTTCAATAAATTGTGTTTATCTCTTTCATCACAGGTCCAATCACTTGTTGGTAGATAGGGTAAGTGCACCAGTAATTTACGCTTTGGCAGATAATTTATTATAATCAGCTTTTATTTAAAAACTCTTATCAACCGGTGCTATCTATTACCAATTTAGACATTTCTCTTCAATTTTATACATTTTTTTAACCTCCAGAGGGCTTAGGTATCAGAAATTCAGATTTTAAACTCAGTGCTCAAAAAAAAGTCTGATTCTCAGTGGCTGGACACTGAGAATTAACTGGCAAAATTTAATCCTGAACTGGCACTGGCAAAATTTATCCTGGCCTTAAACTGACACTGGCAAAATTTAATCCTGAAATTAAGATTCGATCATTATTAATATACTTCTGTTTTAAACATATTTTTTTCTTAGAAATTAAAATAAACTGAATTGTCTTAGATATTAGTACGTAAAATAAGTTTTACAGCTTATTTATAATAAATAAATTTATTAATTTATTTAAGGTGGAGTGACAGTTACAGGGTAGAAAAAAATGGATTTCACCTGTGATTGTCACTTATGTTAGTTATTAGTGTTCCAGTCAAGATCATGATAATTGCATAAAATTTCTAGGAAATACAGTTAGTAGATATTCAGAAGGTTTATCTTTAGATAATTTTTTAATATACAAGGCGTCCCAGAATGGTGGTAATACGCTTTAATTCTCTATCTATTAGAGTTAAGCGGGCAATGTAACCTGAAAAAATATTCAGACTAAGGTAAGGAAAAAAACTACGTTAGGTGCATCAGTAACTAAAACTTTCCGAGATAATTTATTATAGTGAGCTTTTATTTCAAAACTTTTATCAAACGATGCTATCTAGTACCAATTTAGACATCTGTCTTCAATTTTATGCAACATTTTCTTATCTCTAGGGGCTCTAGGTATCAAAAATTGAGATTTTAAACTCAGTGAAAAAAAAAGAAAAAGAAATTGATTCTCTGAGCTGATTTGCTGCTGCAATTAAGGTAAGCTCATAATCAACCTGTTTCAATTTGAAGCAAATACCTTTTAGAAATCAATTTAAATTGAATTGTATCAGATAACTAGATCAAGCACATGGCGTTAACGGATCAATATGCAATGCAGGTTTCCAAAAATTGCGAATTTTTCTCAACATTGTAGGAGTACAAAAAATGGCAACAGCATATTGGCAAAAGTATTAAAAGCAAAGTTATAACTTTTGTGTATTACTAAAAGATTACTGGTCAGAAAGTAACTAAGTGCTTAGTGAAATTGTCAGTAGAGAAAACATTTTAGAGCTTTTAATGACAAGAGGTCTTTATTCGCCTGTAACTATTGTTTGATTCACTACAGATATTTTAATATTATACCTCCGGAAAACTTTGCATAAATTTCAAAAATTTAAAAAAGGCAAATAAACATTTTAAAAATGGACCATTTAAAAAAAAATTAACTAGCTAACTAATATATTAACGTCAGACGCATTCAAGTGATTCTATAAAAAATGCAATTTTTGCACAGTATTAAAATTTATTTTTTTAAAAAATCTGACATTTATCGTTTCAGTAGTTATTGATCATCATGTTAATAAATTTCATTCTATTCAAGCCGTTTTTGAGGGAGGTAAGAACAAAAATTTACGCGATTTTCCCAAAATTTCAATATCTATGAAATATTTAGAACAATTTTGGCATCTGCAGCTTACATTAACTTGCACATTACAATAATTTCAAATTTCACTCCATTCCATTACCATTTATCAGGAATGGAACAAACATTTTCTCAGTTTTCACAAAATCTCTAAATCTATTAAAATTTGAAGTACTTTCACGTCAATGGTTTAAGTTTTATTTCATTCCCTTCAGTGGTTTATAGATAGACAAACAAATGTTTGCACATTTTGAATAAATTTCAGCAAAATTTAATCCATATATTATCCAAATTTTTAAAATATTTGACGGCTATAGTTTAATTTGCATGTTCACCCATTATGTCAAAATGGGACATTCAGTTTCATTTCATTCACTTCAGTCATTCTTATGTGATGTGTGAACAAAAATTTACGCAGTTTGAAACAACTTTCGTAAACTATTATTGCGCTCATTTGTAATCTTATAATAGATAACTAACTCTCAAGCTGAAATGGTATCTTAGTTTTTTTAAACGAATCAACCATAAAAATCACTTTCATTTTCAGCTATAAATGTTAAGTTAGTAACCATGGAACGACCTATGTGCACCTTTATTTATACAACACACATCCATCCTAAAGTCCAATTCTTCCTACACTTAGGTTAACATATCTGAAATAATGGAAGCAGCAATAGCCTCTTCAGTTCTCTATCTCAACTCTAGAAAATCATTAGGTAGTGGAGATACGTAGACACGATCTTTTAAAGGCTGTTTTGGTCTATAATATCGACAGATGTTTTTGCCCCGTAAGGGATCACAATCACAAATTGTTTTGTTTTGTTTGTATGTGTGATTATGGCAACGCTAACAAAGGGCGATCTGCCAAGGATGGAGGGTGCCTTTGTAGAAGGACTTTCTAAGGGGTTCTAACACGTATTCAAGTTACATCTGAAGAAAACCTACCAAAACTCCAGACCGTTAGATCGACAGCAGCGTGGTGGGACCCGAACCCGGGACCTTCACAATTCGGCCGTCTACCATCTTCACACAATTAAAATTAAACGAAATGCTCGGTGAATTGAAATAACAGATTAGCAAACTGCAAAGCACAAATTGCAGCTCTTATAGCAAAGTGCAGTGCACTCCTAGCGAATTGCAGAGCACGAAAGGCTTTACGCCGAGGAGCAGTGGCGGCTCCTCCATTTGAGCACATGAGCACGTGAACCCCCAAAGGAAAAACTAAAGAATAAACACATTAACAAATTAAATTTAAAACAAATATGAAGTACACTTCTAGATTTTTGAGAATTTGAAACGTGAGTTTTATTCTCTCCCCCCTCCCCCCACTACTATTATATAGGCTTATTATAGCTAACGCACTTTAGTGTAGGTTACTACAGCACAGACTTTAATCAATCGCACGAGCGAACGGAAAGTTTCCCCCTGAACTGCTCTCTGGGATCAGAAGCGGAGACAGCTGAAAAGAAGTACCGCGCTGATGAAATGATTCCGCTCGCCCATTTTCATTGAGCACACGGGGCCATTTTTTGCTCTATCGCTCTCTTATTTTTCAATGGTTTGTTACGTTCGGTTAGTTAATTAATTTTTATTTCATTTTCTTAATATTGTCTTTATTTCTAGCATTTCGGAGCTAAACAGGTGGCAGCTAAACACGTTCGGAGCTAAAGCAATGGCATTTTCCAATAATATCCTTCGAAAAAAAAATCAAATAAACTGAATAAAAACACCTTTGCTAGAACTTATCTTGGTGACGAAATGTAAGATTTAAGATGACTTGTTTTCTTCCATTCGCGTGCTTTTTTCCTTTAACTGTTGGAAACGCAAATCTATTTTAATTTGTAATGTGCGTCGTATCTGCATATTTAATTTTCGAAAACTTTTTTGTGAACTTCTTTAATCCACGAGTCTCCACTGGTAGGAACTTGAAAAAATTGTGTTTATTTTGCGGTTTATTGTAAACAATGGCGTGTTCAAGATGGGGGGGACACAACCCCTTCTTCCAAGAGAAATAAATTTTCACTAGATAAAATGGTGTTTCTAATAATGATAGCACATTTCGATAATTTTGAACTTGTATTCGCTTTGCGGAAAATATTAAAATTGTTTTTGAAAATTTAGCGTAAACTTGGTTTTCTAAAATAATTCAAGAAATTTGAGTATAATTATAGAAGCTCTAAAATAAAAATCTTTAAAAATGCCGAAAAAGCTCAAATTTAAACCTATTTTACTGGCTTTTTGTATTAATTAAGGCATTTTTTAAATTTCACACAAAGGCGTGCCCAGAAGCAGAGCGCAGCCCCCCCACCTCCGAGAGAAATGTATTTGCGCTAAGTGAAATGGGTTTTCTAATATTTATAGCATATTTTAAGCAATTTTGAACCTATATTCACTTTGCAGAAATTATTGATATTACTATTGAAAATTTAAGTAGACATATTATTTTAAAATAATTAAAAAACGTTGTGTATAACGACAAAGCCATATAAAACTCAATGCTTAAAGTTATCCCCGCCCTTTGATGACTTTTATATTAATCATGATTTTTAAAATTATTTTCCGAAATCATAAGTTGGAACATATAAAAATTCCGGTTAATTTTGATGTTTATTTCAAAGAAGGGCGTATCCAAAGAGGCGGGCTATTGTTTTCCAAATGAATACAAGAAAGTTAATTGTGAAAATCGTCATATATGAATCTTAAAAATTACTAAATATGCTCAAATTTACCTTTTTTATGAGATTTTTATCTTATAATTTTTAAAATTATTTTCCGAAATCATAAATAGGAACATATTGAAATTTTAGTTAATTTTGCTGTTTATTTCAGAGAAAGGCGTATCCAAAGAGCTAGGGTGCAACCCTCTATCCACGAGAAAAATATATTTATACTAGATGAAATGGGCTTTCAAATATTGATAGCATATTTTAAGCAATTTTGAACCTGTATTCCGTTTGCAGAAATTATTGGCATTGCTACTGAAAATTTAGGTAGACATTTTTTTTTTCTTCAAAATAATTCAAGAAAGTTGTGTATATTGACAAAAGCTCTATAAAACACAAAAAATACAAAAAATGCTGAAGTTACCCCCCCCCTCCCACTCTTTGATGACTTTTATAGTTATTATGATTTTTAAAATTATATTCCGAAATCAAGTAGGAACCTATAGAAACTTCAGTTAATTTTCCTGCTTATTTCAAAGAAGGGCGTACGCAAAGAGGCGGGCCATTGTTTTCCAAATTAATACAAGAAAGTTAGTTCTGAGTAAAAGTAAAATCCTCATAGATGAAACTTAAAAATTAGTAAATATGCTCAAAGTTATCTATTTTTATGAGATTTTTTATATTATAATTTTTTAATTATTTTTCGAAAGCATAAGTAGGAGCATATCAAAATTTGAGTTAATTTTGCTGTTTATTTTAAAAAAGGGCGTATCCAACGATATGGTGCAACCCTCACCCCGAGTAAAACATATTTATACTAGATAAAATGGGCTGCATGCTAATTGGTCGTAATCCCACAATATCAACTATATGACAACGCTCAAACTGTGTACAATGATTATTGATGAAAAATTATACTATCTATTTTCTTAGAAAAGACCTGAAAACTTGCGCTCCCTTGGTAGTATAGTGGTCAGTATCCTCGCCAGTTACGCGTTAGTTCGGGGTTCGATTCTTCGCTGGGGAGGAGCTGCTATTTTTTTATCCTTCACATTCCAATAAACTCCTATCTCATTGCGAAGCTGTCACAATAACCTCTATGGTCTCATACGTGATGTTTTTAGTGCATAAACATCGTTTGTATCGTTTTTTACTTGTAACATAATATATTTCAATACAAAGTACAAATAGATTTTTTGGCTGATTTAATATTAAATGTGGTGTGATGTGATGTGCGATTAAGGCCAATTATCTGCACGAGGGATCTAGGCCTATGGGTGAGGTGCCCCCCGTTGGGGTCTTTCTAAGGGGTCCTAACCCGTATTTACGTGGTTTTCGGAGAAAACCATGGAAAACTCCGAACGGTTAGGTCGACGGACACGTGACGAGACCCGAACTCACGAAGAGTTATGTAACAGTACATTATTGAACATAAATTTTAAGGAATGAGAAAAATTGCGAATGTTTAAAAATTAAAAAGTTTTAAATGTCCACTTAAAAATTAGGGAGGCTAAAGCCCTCCTGAAGCTGGAAAGTTAGATTTGAAAATTGCCACTAACGAATTAAAATATTTTATTTTTAAAAATTGCCTTCAAATTATTTCTAAATAAAGGACGTTGATTTTTAAATAAATAGTTACTGCTAATATATGAAATACAATTAAGTTTTTGTTACAACTTCATCGAAAAGATCAGATAATTATTTATGACTTATGATAATTATTTATTAACGAGTTGCGTTCATAGTGGGCTTGTGTTCTATGGTACAGTATATTTTGATGTTATAAGAGAGCTATTACTTTAATCGAGATGACAGTAACGGAGTTCATCAGTATTTGTCGCCTTAGCCCCCCCTCCCTAAACTAAAATCCTGGGTGTGCCACTGCAACCCTCTATCTCCGAGAGAAATCTATTTACGCTAGATAAAATGGGCTTCACTGTAATGCTAGCCAGTGACGCTGACTTCCCATAATTCCTGTGGATGCTCTAGAAGAGGGGGTGAGTGGGGTTAAACCCCTAACCCCTTTGATCAGTTTTCATTTATAAGTGATAGGATTTATTAGAAATTGGTTTGTCACTTCATTAAAAAAGATTAAACTACTTGTGATTAATGAAGTATCCTCAAGATGGTTAAAATGAAAAATAAAATGAATGTAGTACTTTTAAAAAGTTTGACGAGAGTACTTTGAATGTAAAAGAAGCGGAATGTAAATGTAAAGTTGCATCCCATTTTACTGAAAGATGGCAGTATTCTACGTCAGAAAAAATTTCCACTAATATTCAACCTTCTTGAACGGTGTTTTTTAGTTTTTTTTAAACCACCAGAATGACATTAACAGTTAATAATATTTTTAAAAAGAACGTGCAAGTTGGACTAAACCACGGATCTTCCAGAAAACATATAAATAACAACCGCAGTCGTGGGCAACTGCTTCCGGCGGTTATAATTGAAAGTAGAATGACGAGTGCTATCGCAATTATTTGGCTTCCGAACTTGCGGTCCAACTAAAGCTTTCAAAGATTTCTAAGTCTCACTGTATAATGAACACCCCCCGTGATCTAAACTCTCTTGGTCGGTCAAAAGAGTTTTCAGAATAGTTCACAGTATTGCACGTGGTTTATTTTTACATATTTTTATTTTTAAATTAAAAAAATTTAAATATAAAAAAATATGAATAAAAATGTCCTCCAAACCGCCAGTCAAGCGTTAGTTCCGGGTTCAATTCTTCGCTGGGGAGGAGCTGCTATTTTTTTATCTTTACATTCCAATAAACTCCTATCTCTGTGCGAAGCTGTCACCAGATGTGATGTTTTTACTGCATAAACATAGTTTGTATCGTATTTTAATTGTAACGTTATATATTTCAATAGAAAGTACAAATAGATTTTTTGGCTGGTTTAATATTAAATGTATCTAAAAATTTATGAAGTTTTATGCAACATAGTACATTATTGAACATAAATTTTAAGGAATGAGGAAAATTGCGCATTTTTAAAAATTAAAAAGTTTTAAATGTTCACTTAAAAATTAGGGAGGCTAAAGCCCCCCTAAAGCTGGAAAGTTAGATCTGAAAAGCTTTAAAAATTGAAAATTGCCACTAACGAATTAAACTATTTTATTTTAAAATTGTCTTCAAATAATTTCTAAAAAAAGGACGTTGGTTTTTAAATAAATAGTTACTGCTAATATATGAAATACAGTCAAGTTTTTGTTACAACGTCACTAAAAGATCAGATAATTATTTATGACTTTTAACGAGTTGCGTTCATAGTGGGCTTGTGTTCTATGGTACAGTATGTTTTGACTTTATAAGAGAGCTATTTCTATAATCGAGATGACCAGGGGCGTAGCCAGAAATTTTTCATGGGGGGGAGGGTTACGACTACTGCAACTCATATATATGTATACATATGTGTGATAATGTAGTGAAGTATATACATTTCGTATGGCAAAAAAATTCTCATGGGGGGTTATGACCCCCCTAACCCCCCACCTTGGCTACGCCTCTGGAGATGACTATAACGGAGTTCAGCAGTATTTGCAGTCGTGGGTGCGCTACTGTTTTCCATATTTATACTCCACCTGCTTGTACGCCCCTGACCGAAGATGCAGTATTAAATTTTGTAGGCGCTGAACCCCAGGACTTGCAAAACCAGATGTTTGGAAAGTTTGTCCGCACTTCAATTCCGACGAGAGGGCACTTGTACTACCTATTTATGTCGTTTATTCTTTTCTTTTTCAATCATTCAGTCATCATCCACTTGTTTCCATGTGTACAGCACCTATGAAGAATATCTCTTTTAGTACGGATTACTGCATTTTGTCAAACATGTGACTTACTCAGTATTTATTAAAACTTAATCGTCCTCCACTTTAACAATGGGGTGCAATACCGTATGTCAAAATCAAGATCGGCTCCAGACTGAATTCTCGGACCGGGGCCGATTTTATTGAGGACTATAAATTGTTCAAAATGCAAATTCAATGTGTGAAATCGTGAAGTAAGCGAATCGAAAAAGATATCAAACAAAATTTCAGAGGGGGCCCACTGGAGCCGCCCTTGGGTTGCTTCAACACAGAAATGCTGAAGATAGTCAGTCTCTTCGTCTCAATCACGATTGTTGCACAAGTCATACTGAAGGAAAAGAGTAATTGTGGTCGTTGTTCTAAATTAATTGCTTTTTTATAAATTTTTTGCTCTAAATAAATAAATTGTAATTTAATGAAAACTTTATTTAAAAAATCAGAAAAGAAAATGTTGGTCACGCCGCTTAAAAAGTTTCAAATGCGACAAGCTTTATTCATAACGCCCCTCATTTTTTATTGTAGAACTGCATCCAATGCTCATTTCTCTTAAACAAACTGTACAATGACAATGTTAGCGTTGTGCAGTGTCTTTTGGATGGAAAGCCTTCCTGGTACCTCCCATGCATCCAACAGTGAACGAATGAAGCAAATTTTGCTTCCCAAGACGTTGAACTAATTAAAAACAACAGCGAACATTATGGGCACCCATAGAAATTTTCTTACTGGGGAACAAACTTCAAAAAAAATTTTTGGAGAAGGGCGAATTTTAGAATTGTAACAATTTCAGATTCGACTTTGCTTTGCGATGCAGTTTCGCTCACTTCATAAGACAATATATTAAAACTTTAGGGAGGAGCGGGGTGGGGGGTGGGCTGCCATACCTTGCCCCCCTTTTTGAACACCTGAGGCCAGCACTTATTGTCATAAAACAATTTATGTTTCCTTACGGACCGTCAACATATAGGGAAAAGATATGCATGCATTATCTTATTTTAAAGCTGAGCTTTAAACGATTACACACATTACACACGATACTATTTCGGAAAGAGACGTGGCTTCATTAATAATTCATTATATTTTCCTTTACGGAAGTGCTGAATGTAACAAAAACAATGCTATTAAACATATATTTACTAAACACATTATTTTTTAAATGAATTTGCTTTCAAAAATATGCATGCAATAAAGAAATTAAGTAAATTTCTTAATTGTTTCCATTTTACGATTTCTAAATTGAAAGATTGAATAAATTCCTACTATACTACTTTTGGACATGATGCCAATATTATGAGAATTATTTCTGCTTTAACAGTATTTCATATTTAAACATTAAGACAGTGTATTTTTTATAGCCTCATAATTGAAATCATTGTAGAAAGCATTAGTAAAAAAAAAACAGCCAATGCAGTATCTGTCTAATGTGGTAGCAGCAGTTAACAATATTTCTTAAAAAAAAATAATAATAATGATCTTATTGATAATGTGAAATTAAGAAAATTCAATACAGATTTTTGTACTATAGAATATAGCACCAAAAAAGAAACTATTTATTTTAAAAAATCATTGCTTCATAAAACTTGACATTCTCTTAATAGATCAGTAAAAAATTTAAACAAATAATTCGCTTTATATATATATATATATATATATATATATATATATATATCAAGGGGTCATAATAGTATTGGTGGCCCGAGGCCTGGCACACACGTCTTGATGAGACACAAGGAAGTACTACTACATTAACCCTTTGAGGCGCAAACCTTTCCCAAATGCTGAAAAAAAGACAGCCGTTGCCATCGCTGTGCCGCACAGCCAGCTGTGTCAAAAAAGGGTCTCTGGATCTGTGGCCCGCGATGAACGTTTCGATCGTCCGCCATCTTGCTGGTAGTTAAGTCGAGCGATGGCAACGGCTGCCTTTTTTTCAGCATTGGGTAATCTATCCAGCTGTTCTCGCATTCTTCCATTTTTCAGCAGATGTCAGTGCTGTTAAAAATAATCGTGACAATTTTTTACGGGAAATGACGTGCTAAAAAGTAAAGGATTCTCGTGGAGCTATGCCACCCTCAACTATTTTTATAGAAATCAAATCTATTCTTCGTGACTGGCAACAGTCAAAACGTCAGAGTTTGGTGTTCCCAGAGCGGGAACACTGCGCGTGAAAGGGTTAATATGAGTAGGATCTCTCTCGCCAGGATTCGAGCTTTGACTCGACGCGACATTGAGTTACTAGTTCAACATACGCTTCATAAAACTGGGATGGGTCGACATTGGTGACAGACTTCAATAAATTTCTCAGTTAGATGTTGTTCATGTTCATTAGTGATTTAAAAGTTTTTTTTGTTTGTTTGTTTGTTTGTTACGAGCGAAATACAGACTGATGCAATATCTGTACTTTACTGACGATGTTACAATCGACAAAGTTATATTAAATAAAGAAAAAAAAATTATCAAAAAGCTGAAGTCTGGTTTGAATAGAAATTTGCTTCAAAATTAGATGGTAGGGTTAAATTTCTGTTTGATGAAAAAATATTATTTTTAAATCTAATATATTTCAATTCTGTGCTTTATCTTCCCATTATATATATGCAGGGTGTTCCATAATTATTGGTACAAAATTTAAGGGGAGATAGGGCACATAACAAGGAATCAGAATCACATAGCAATGCGGGTTCAAAAACGCCACGTTCACTTACCTGGTAATAATTACTTTACGAAAGTGTTGATGTGTTTGTCTAATTTCTTAACCACGTTTCATAAACAATAGTCTCGTCTTCAAAATTTTCATTCATGAAATAAAATAAAATTTTTAACTTATCAATTTTAGTCACGTGTTTTCTAAGAAAAATACATTAGCGTTTGATGAACAATGGTCGGAAAGTTCACTATTATTTCAGCACTTGTTCCTATGTGATTATTAACAGCTCAGTGGCGGCTCCTCCATTTGAGCACATGAGCACGTAAACCCCCCAGAGGAGAAACTAAAGAATAAAAACATTAAAAAATTAAATTTTAGAAAAATATATTAAGTACACTTCTAGATTTTTGTGAATTTAAAACATGAGTTTTACTCTCCCCCACCCCCCATTATTATTAAACGCGTTCATTATAACTAACGCACTGTATAGTAGGTTACAACAGCATAGTCTTTCGTCGCTCGCATGTGCGATCGACCGAGTGGACCTTCTGAACCGGTCTCTGAGGAAAGACGCCGAGAGAATGCGAGAGTTGGGGGGAAAGCGAGGCGCTTCCGTTCGCACAATTTTATTGTGCACACAACAGATTTTTTTCATTTTCTTATTAGTTTCTTTATTTTTTATGATTTTTCACTACAGTATTTTTTACGAACTAGTGTAAATAATTAAGATGGGAGTCAAATAAGTGTTTTGGAGCTACAGCTATGACATTTTCAATATTATCCTTTGAAATAAAATTGAAATAAAAAATCAAGACAATATTTTTGCTAAAACTTATCTTGGCGACGAAATGTTAGACCAAAGATGACTTGTTTTCTTTCAGTTGCGTGCATTGTTTTTCTTTAACTGCTGGAAATGCAAGTCTATTTTAACTAGTAAGTTGCGTCGTATCTGCATATTAAATTTTCGAAGTTAATTTTGTGAAACTCCATCTAAATAACCCACAAGCCGCCACTGCTGAGGAGTCGCGATTTTTCGTATGTGGTGCTGCAAGCCACAAAACAACAGAGCAGTACTAGTTCATGTGCTTCTCTAAAACTACTTCAGTTACTCTTTAATCGTGACTTTGAACTAATACTCTACAGCGCTCACAGTTAATACTATTAAACTTTATAACTGGGATTTTCTTTTATGGGCATACTGTGTTGTGAAAAATATTCCTAGCGAAAAAGAGATGTCTTTTTTTCCAACATAGACTCTGTGACTTCGTGTCATGAAATGTAACAGGAAATCCTGTAAATATATAGACTAACAACTAAAGTAACCTCTCGACACTTCTACGATTCAAAATATCCGCTTAAATTTATGTAAGAAAAAAATAAATCCCGAAAATATTTTAGAGTATTATTCAGATCTTAAAAAAGAAAATATTTCAACAAATCTGCTTGATCTACCAAAACTCAATGGAATATCTGAAACGTTCTTTGGTACTTTGTAGATGTTTTTGAAATCTTAAAAGCATTTCCTTCACATACTTACGATATTTACTTATGAGTTGCTGTAACAAACCTTTTATTTATAGTTATTATATTTTATTTTCCAAAGAGGTTGTTCAGTCTAATAAAAACATTCTTTGTCAGCTGCCAGTTCTTATTTCGTTCTTCAGAAAAAATGTTTATTTATTTATTTATTATTTTTGTAATAAGTATGCAAGCTAAATTTAAAATATAAGAATTTCGGTTTTATTCAAGGAGTAGATTTAAGTTTATCTTGTTTTTATGGGTAAAAGATCCAATATATTGCAAGATATTTAATAAGTAATAATTTTGTTATTGAAAGTACTAATTTCCATCGTATTGCTTTCTTGTGGAAGCTATCTGTATAAAAATGCACTTGTTTTTAATCACTGATATCACTAGATGTGGTAGAGATCCTTTCGAATTAAAAATGTTATTTACGGCGCCAAGAAAATCTTTATCTCGGACGTTCTGCACGTGCGCATTTAAATCTTCCGATGTTCTACAAAGGGAGATTTGAAAAACCAAAGAACTTGGCTTGCCAAGGGCATACGCAGTACCACATTCAGGAACTTTGAATTTTCAGGCCGTTCCGGGAGAAAAGGGGCCGTATATTTAGTTACTAATATAGTGGACTCGTTCTACAATGTGATTTGAACTAAGCGAATTGGATTTTAGGCGAATTTTTCACGAGTAAGTAGTAAAATAACTGTGTATGTGCAAACGTCGTATATATATATCCTATCCCACAATGCAAAATTTTCACTTATACGCGAGGTTTCTTGGAACGCATCCCTCACGTAGGTCAAGAATCTACAGCAGACTTATTTCGCCTATTTTGAAATTGTACTAAAAGCAAAATAGTATTTTACTTTTCTTAGGACAGCGTTATAGGAATCTTGTTTTGGAATATAACGATGACGACGTAGTGCCCTCATACAGCACTCTCAGTGAAGATATTTTTAATTATTTTATTTATCGGAGGTGACGATCATTTCGGACAGTTTAGGGGAGAGGGGGATAGTTGAAAATAAAAAGTAAAATTTTAGTCAAATCAAGGCATTTCATAGAAGCACAAAATGTTTCTCCATACAAAAATAGTTTTTCGAATAGAGGTGAAGGAAGAAGATGGTAAAACTATTGTTTAATTTTTTAAACTGCAACTTATTTTTTATTATAGTCTAGTTTGGCAAAGTGTAGGGGAAAATGTTTTATCCCACTAGCAGATTACGGACTCAGAATCTATACTGAAACTTTACTTTTATATTCCACAGTATATCTTATCTTATACTTATCTCTTACTAATATTTAAAGTTCATTATTATAGAAGAAAGCAATACTGCAAACAAAAATTAAAAGGTTAAAAAAATGGTACAAGAACTATAGTTTTATATATTACTAGCTGCGTACCCGTTCTCCGCACGGTAGGGAACGAAACTTTTTCTTACATCTATAATTCACATTGATTCCAGTGATTTGGAATCTAAAAATAAGCAAAATGATTTGACTCTTGGCGTAAAGTTACTCATTAGTTATTCGTAAAGTTAGGATAAGTACTGACCTGAGACCATCTTCTATATAAATAAAATTAGACTTTTGTCTGTACATTTCTTGGAATTCAAAAATTTTGCGATTTCTATCCGTTTCAAGCACCCGGGAATCCGATGCGGCCCTCAAAAAAAAGTTTGTCTGTCTGTCATTCTGTCATTCTGACATTCTGTCGTTCTGCCATTCTGTCATTCTATCCGTGACGCTTTCTTTGTTTAAGCATCACGTAAAAACGACTGAAGCGAATGATATGAAATTTGGTGTCATGATAGGTGGTCACTCAACTTAAAACATAGGTGTCGAATTTTTAAAAAATCTTGATTAGATTTTCAGATTTTGCGAAAATCGTTTCAAACTGCGTAAATTTGTGTTCAAGCATCACGGAAAAACGACTGAAGCGAATAATATGAAATAGAGTGACATGATAGGTGGTCACTCAACTTAAAACATAGGCGTCGAACTTTAAAAAATCTTGATTGGATTTTGAGATTTTGCGAAAATCCTTTCAAACTGCGTAAATTTGTGTTCAAGCATCACGTAAAAACGACTGAAGCGAATGATATGAAATTGGGTATCATGATAGGTGGTCACTCAACTTAAAACATAGGCGTCCAATTTTTAAAAAATCCTGATTGGATTTTGAGATTTTGCGAAAATCCTTTCAAACTGCGTAAATTTGTGTTCAAGCATCACGTAAAAACGACTGAAGCGAATAATATGAAATTGAGTGACATGATAGGTGGTCACTCAACTTAAAACATAGGCGTCGAACTTTAAAAAATCTTGATTGGATTTTGAAATTTTGCGAAAATCCTTTCAAACTGCATAAATTTGTGTTCAAGCATCACGTAAAAACGACTGAAGCGAATGATATGAAATTGCGTGTCATGATAGGTGGTCACTCAACTTAAAACATAGGCGTCGAATTAAAAAAAAAATCTTGATTAGATTTTGAAATTTTGCGAAAATCATTTCAAACTGCGTAAATTTGTGTTCGCACATCACGTAATAACTGCAAAGGTGAAAAAATGATATTTTGTGAAATGATAGGTGGTTACTCACCTTAAACTATAAGCATCTAATTAAAAAAAATCCTACAGATTTCGAGATTTTGTGAAAATCGTTTAAAACTGAGTGAATCTTTGTTCCCGTATTACGTAATAACGACTAAAGCGAATGATATGAAATTTGGTCACACGATAGATGGTTGCTCAACATAAACTGTAGGAGTCCAATTTTTTGAACATTTTTATTAGATTTTGAGATTTTGTGAAAATTCTCTCAAAATACGTTTATATTTCTTGAAACATCACATAATAACGACTAATACGAATGATACGAAATTGAGTGATATGATAGGTAGTTGCTAATCTTAATTTATAGGCGTTGAATTTTAAAAATATTTTGCTTACATGTTGAGATTTTTCGAAAATCGTTTTAAAATGCTGAAAATTTTTTCCAGCATCACGAAATAAAGACTGCAGGGAATGAAACGAATTTGGGTGACATGATAGGTTGCCACTCAACTTAAATTCTAGGCTTCAAATTTTTCAAAAATTTTGATTAAATTTTGAGATTTTGCGAAAATTATTTCCATATGCGTAAATATTCGTTCGCGCATCACATAATTACGACTAAAGCGAATGAAATGATATTACTTAGTTACTCTCTAACCTGTAATATTTTAACAATACATGAAAATTATAACTTCGCTTTCTTTACTTTGGCAACATACTACATCCATTCTGTGTACTCCTACAATGCTGACGAAAGTTCTTGCTTTTTGGAAATTTTCATTCACTAACCCGTCGAGGACGGGTACTTCAGCTAGTTGTTAATATTATGACACAAAAACTATATCGGTGTCATTCGCTATCAGAAAAAGAGAAGCGTGACGGTTTGCAGCGAAAATTCCTAACTTTCAAAATATCTCATTTCTACATCATACTCTTTTTTAGATTTAAGTTATACCACCTTAGATACTACATGATGTGGAGAACCGTTTTATTTTATAGTTAAACTAGCTGCGTGCCCGTTCTTCGCACGGTAGGAAACGAAAAATTTCCTCACATGTGTAATTCGAATTAATTCCAGTGATGTGGAATCTAGAAAAAGCAAAATTATTTCACTCTTGACTTAAAATTTGCGTCATATATGTAATAACCTGAGATCATTGCAATATAATGACACACACACACACACACAAAAAAAAAAAAAAAAAAAAAAAACTATGTCAGCGTCATTCGGTATCAAAAAAGTAAAAATGGACCGTTTGCAGTGAACTTCTCACTTTCAAAATGTCTTATTTCCTCAGACATGCTGTCTTTTAGGTTCACGTTTTAGCGTTAAATACCTCAGACACAACATGAAATGGACATTTTTTTTATTTTAAAAATACGTCACCCTCTCTTGCAACCCTTTACAAAAAGAAAAGAGATAAAGAGATAAGACTGCGCTATTTATAAAGGCTTTAAAATTGTTTTTCTACATTATGCAGTTTTCTTCTCAAAAATAAATCCAGTATTTAGAAAAGGAAATCGAGCCAAGCAAAGAAATCGTCTGCTCGCGGGACCTGTTTTTATTTATTTTTTTCAACTGGCAATTTTAATCATTGTTACTGTATCCATGACAACCAAACCGCAAGATATCAAACCGAAAATTATAAGAGGTGCTACTGAAATGAAAATCCTTCTTTACTTAAAAATTCGTAAAAATTCTCCTAATTTATATTTTTCCTCCGTTCTTCTTTTAAAAGTGGGCGAACTGTGTGCTCCGTCTTTTGCCCAAATATAAAAAAGTTATGGCAGATAGAATTCAAGATGCAGCAGTTTTAAAAATATTTTACGAAAGTCAGTATCAAATTTAATTTTATTTGAAAAATTCCCAAAAATCTGCAAATTATGTTACACAGTCCGAACAAACAGTTTTTAAAAGAACATTTTCTCCTCTATTCGATGATGTAACTATCGTTTTCTTGCGAGCGCAATTACCGGCGTTATTATGTATTACGCAAGAAAAATCGCTAAAAATCGGACAAAACATAAAATAAAACATTTTCTAATTCGAATTTCGAAAAAATCGCTTCGAGGTGTATCGAGACCCGTCTTGGAGAATTTCCGTACAAAATTTGGTAGGTCTACGATCACCCTTTTCGGAGCTACGCGAGACACAGACAGACAGACAGACAGACAAACGGACAGTTTACACACTGTTTTATTTATATAGAAGATAGATAGATAGTTGTGTACCAGCTCTTCGTAAGGAAAGAAGAGAACATTTTCCCAAAATGTGATCATAACTACTTGTGACAAAACAGAATCTCCAAGGAAAAAAAAAGTTCTGTTACAGTCTTTTCTTTTCTGTTGAAACTACCGCGGGATATATTAACGCGACGTAGAATTACTTAATGTTTAGTTAGCTGTGATGTAAGATGGTTGTTGAAAAAGGAACAGAACACTTAGTTTCACGAAATATTTATTAATGCGGTATATTGTGCTTTGATCAATATTGCCCTAGCATATCTACTAATATCAGGTTGTAACGAAAGTTTTCCGCCATATCTGCCTGAAAAACTAACTTCTAACTCCTTAGATAACTGTTTTTGAACTTTCGGTACCAAAGTTGCACAGTATCACATGATACAACAATAGTATTTAAAGCTGTACTCATAATTTGTTGATATTATGCAGCTGACTTTTTGCAACACAAGTGGAAGTAAATGACGGTTCTAATCCTCTACAGTGATAGTTCCATTTGGGACACCTTATACTTAATGATGTACAGTTATTACAGATGTACAGTTAAGTATAAGGTTAGTACAGATTACAGATTACAGTTAGTACAGATAGTACAGTTATGTTTTTACAGATTTCACAACACAGTGCTATAAAGTAAGCCTCTTTCTTTCAAAAGCCAAAAATCGTTTGACAAAATATGAGTAAATACGCCAACGCGAACTGTGTGCTGACGATGTTTGCGGTGGCGGGAAACTTTCGTTACAATCTAATACTATCTTTTACTGATACCAATACAATATATTTTCGTTTTTCAATCGTAAATGTTTAATTTAAAGAAACGGCTTAGATATTTGCCACGAATGTAGTCTTTTATTCTTTGGTGACTTTTATAATTTACGCATTAGTATAAACGATAATCATTTCACTTTATGGTTGTCACTAAAACAGCTCTCCATACATTTGTATGCATAATTCTTGTCAGATTGGCGTATTTAGCACCAGGGCCCTATTATCTCACGGGCAAATCGCGACTTTGCCCCGTGCCCCAGGCTCGAAATGTTAATCTGAAATATTCTTTTTTATAACAAAGTTTTATGAAAAATAAAACAAATTTCATAGATGGAGGCCCCCAAATTCATCAATGCCCGGTGTCCCTGTTTGTCATAATCAGGCCCTGTTTAGCACCGCAAAATATTTCTTGCGATTCGAAAACGTTTATTCGATCCCGTTTAAAATCTCAATTGAAAATAATGCTGGATAATTCACTGATGAAAAAACAGCATTCAATTCTTTTTCTGGCAACGTAAAATAAAATATGGAATTATTTCATGCGTTGCGTATGTTTTGCTTGTGAATCCGTTTTCTGATTAAGTTTCGAAAGGGGTTTTAAACTCGTGACACCAAAATGACACACATTTCACATGCAAAAACCCAGTTCTTTTAAAGTAATTTTATTTATTTTTTTCAACTGGCAATTTTAATCATTGTTACTGTGTCCAGGACAACCAAACCCCAAGATATCAAACTGAAATTTGTAAGCAGCTGCTATTGAAATGAACATCCTTCTTTACTTAAAAATTCTCCTAATTTATATTTTTCCTCCGTTCTTCTTTTAAAAGTGGGCCAACTGTGTGCTCCGTCTTTTGCCGAAATATGAAAAGTTATGACAGATAGAATTCAAGATGCAGCAGTTTTAAAAGTATTTTACGAAAGTCAGCGTCAAATTTAATTTTATTTGAAAAATTCCCAAAAATCTGCAAATTATGTTACACAGTCCGAACAAACAGTTTTTAAAAGAAAATTTTCTACTCTATACGATGACGTAAATATCGTTTTCTTGCGAGGGCAATTACCGGCGTTATTATGTATTACGCAAGAAAAATCGCTAAAAATCGGACAAAATATAAAATAAAACATTTTCTAATTAGAATTTCGAAAAAATCGCTTCGAGGTGTGTCGAGACCCGTCTTGGAGAATTTCCATACAAAATTTGGTAGGTCTACGATCACCCGTTTCGGAGCTACGCGTGACACAGACAGACAGACAAACTAACAGACAGTTTACCCATTGCTTTATTTATATAGATTACTTATCTTACTCCGGGTTCGTTAAAAATTCCAACAGAGAAAATAAATTATTCTAAACGCTGAAATGTTAAACACTAAAAGCTCTATATGTATATTCCCAGAGAGCCCATAAGCTTAAATCAAGCTTCACATTTCTTTGAATTTGACGTATTAATACAAGCTAGACAGTTCAATTCAATTTAAGCTTGCAGCAAGCTTGCAGAAGTCAAGGTGGATTGTTAAGCTGGAATACAGCTTCATTTTCCCTTTCGAAAGCGTGCGTTGATGGCGCCATCTGTGAAAGAGAATGGATATTAATTGTCTAGCGTTTCTCAAATTTGCTGATATTAAATAAAGAAAAGTTCGTTAAAAGTTGTGTTTTATTTTATTATCGCACAAAACCTGGACATTAGAACACGCAAGGGGAAGGAATGAATGGGATAAGCCCCTCTGAAGTGCAACACGATGGGAGTTTCAGTTTTATTTACATTTAATTAACATTAGTAATTCCATTAACTAATTAATTAGCCCTAAAAATAAATTTTAATATAATTAACACAATTTAGTTAGTTAATATACTTCACTTTATGGGTGGTAGAATGAGGAGCAATCCGTCCTCCACAAAATAATTAATCAGTCATAAATGTACTTGACCATAGAATTAAAAAAAAAAAAAAGATTCTATATTTCCAAATATGGAAATTCTTCAAAATAAAATACAATTATACTACGAAATTGATTTCAAAATCAGTCGTTTGTCTCGATTTTGGCCAGCAGTATTGCTCAACATGAGTGTTGCGATATTGAAAGTTTTAAAACGTGTTCTGCTTTTAAGTTTATATTATGCTTACTTCCCTATTAGTTGAGTCTATAAATCACACATAACATTATTTAAATTTTGATTCATCCCATGGAAAAATAAAAGAAACTTATCGGCATCGCCCATATTGATCGATCAGGCCAGAAAACGGCGTGACAACAGTCACTTCAAACTTTAGTCATAGCTGCGCGAGGCTTATTGGCGGAACGAATAGCACGCTGGCCTCCCAGCCCATAGTTCCCAAGATCGAATCCAGCCGCGGCCGTTTGATGGAAACAGATTAAAATAGCTTAAAATTGCAGCATAGAGGGGAAAATGCGTGGAAAATTAAAGTATGTGGGGCGAGTTCGCCAACGGGCGCCCCGTGCATTTAGAAAAATCTTTTAAGCTTGCTATGTCAAGCTTAATGCAAGCTGGGCAAGTGTAAACTAGAACACTTGATTCAAGCTTGAAATTTTCAAGCTTAATTCAAGTTTATTGATTTGATAAATCAAGTTTGATGCAAGTTTGCTGTGCTGTCTGGGTTTTACCATTTGCCGAACTCTATGTTCGTTAAAATTTTTAACAGAAAAAAATATTACAAATAAGTATCAAAGACTAACAACTATACTTCTATATTTTAATAAATTATTAATTTATCAGAAAAATTATACTGATATCCTATCTTACTTCACAGTAGAAATAAAAAATAACTAAAATTACGCTTTAAGTAAATATACAAGGTGATTCGTAAATCTTTAGAAAGATATATAAGTGGTGGTAGAGGGACCCAACAGGATTCAGAATCATAGCAATCGGTGTTGGAAATGTTCTCTTCACCTGTTAATAATCACTTTGGAAGATGCGTTGAAGTAATAATCAACTTTCCAAACATCATATGCCAGAAACTAATGCATCTTTCAAGAAAGCACTTGACTAAAATTCATACTTTATAAATTATATTTCATTCCCTTGATGAAATTGTCGGAGAAAAACTCATTATTTATGAAACTCGATTAAGAAATTAGACGAACGTTTCAACGCTTTTTCTAAAGTGATTATTAACCCATTTATGCCTAGCGTCCCTTTTTTGGGACGGCATTTTCGCTATTAGTCGAAAACGTTATTTATTTTTCCTAGCCTTTATTCATGAGTATTGAGCCTCAACTCTACAAAATATTTTAACATGACCAAGTAGGATGTTGATATTTCGTTTTTTATGCAAAATGATTTTATAATAAATCATTCCTTGTTCAAGAAGTTGACATCAGAAATTTATCTATAATTTCTGTTATCAGTAAAAATCGAAGAAAGTCGCAAAAATATCCAGGCACAAATGGGTTAACGGGTACATGAAAGGAACGTTTTCAAACCCATACTGCTATGTGATTCTAAAACATCTTGGTTCCCTCTACCGCCCTTTATATTTTTTCCTCGCGGGTTACGAATTATCCTGCATATTCATATATATACAGGGTGTCCCATATTGGGACAAACTTTCAGGGTAGGTAGGGCACTTTAATAAGGAATGAGAATCGCGCAGCAATGTGGTGTCAAAAACGCCGTTTTCACTTACCTGTTGATTGTCACGTTGGGAAAAATCTTGAAGTGTTCGTCTAATTTCTTAAGTCAAGTCTAATAAACAATGCGCTTGCCTCCACAAATTTCATCGATGAAGTGAAATAGAATTTTTAAACTGTCAATTTTAGTCACGAGTTTTTTGTGAAATATATGTTAGCGTTTGATAAAGAATGGTCGGAAAGATTATTTACAGCTGCATAAAAACAACGCTTCCGACCCCATATTGCTGTGTGATTCTGAATCCTTATGTGCCATCATTATGGGACATCCTATGTATATGATAAAGCTATCTATAATTCTGTACCAACTTACTCGTAAAGGATATGGTAACATATCCGGTAAATTACCATAAGTTCCTTATTGAATCCTTAAGTTCTTAGTGAATCCAACGGTACCGAGAGATATACGCAGTTGAATCATAAGAAACCTTTGAAGATAGATGAACTTCTAGCGACCATTCCGTATCTCCGATCGAGATGAGAATTCAGCTGTAATTATTCAAAGTTATGAGCTCGAGGTTCTGTGAAAAGCAACAAACTGGTACTTACAGTTACGGTTATAGGTACAAAAACTCGAAATTTTAGAATGGCAACGCTCACTTTTACTCGTCAGTGCATGCGAAAAACCTGTTTAGCGTTGGAACGGTACATCTAGCACAAAAAACAGCTCTGTGAACTTCGCTGCACAGTCATTTTGTATTTACGACCTCCGGACTGAAGAACAAACACTGTCTACCCACCAACATTCCCACCCACTTTTTATCAGCTTTTTATGCACAACACCTGCTCTCTTAATAATCAAGAGTGAAAAACCAGTGCTGAGGAGTGATATATCACCCTACCTTCGTGACAAAAATCAGCCAACCTCCATAGAGTGAGAAATCACTATTCTGAAGAGTGACATTTCTGACTCTGGACTAGGAGTGAGAATTCAAAAACCCACTCCGGGAAAGAGTGCCTCACTCTAAGGAAAGGGTGACAGCACGCCATCCCTTAAAGAGTGGAGCGCTCTGATCAAGAGTGAGCTATGACCCTTTTTAAGAGTGACCGTCACTTTTTATAGGGTGATTATTCGAGACCGTATCCAGGGGTCCGGACCCTCCCCCCTCCCAAAAAAATTGATTTTTGTTAATAAAATAATAATAATGACGTCTTTTTGTGAAAAATTCTGCCTTTTCCACGGTTTGGACCCTGCCTGAAATTTTTGTCTGGGTACGGCCCTGGATTTATTCCTTGCATATGCCTTGCTTCTGGCTATCACTATTTTAGGGAAATTAAAATAATTCCTTATAAATATATATATATATATATATATATGACTGTATCTGGTAACAGCATTGATTATTATTATTTTTTAAATATTTGGCAAATATTAAAAGATATTTTCTATATAGCATCAATATTTATCCAATCTTGTGAATTCATTGAAAATAAAATCCAATATTATAAATTTAATATTTTGCCCATTTGAAGTCAAATTTTAATACTATTGAATCTTAAAGTATTTGAAATTTATCAATAATATTGAGTGTATATTAGAAATATTTCCAATATTATTAAGTACTAATTACTTTTAATTATTAAAATTTACATATATGTGAATACTTTGAGAGTAAAGACCACTTCCAGTATTGGTAAAAACTAGAGTTTAGCCCTGATATATGCTCAAAATGTTATTATCATTTGTAAAATTTTAATTAACATATGAAGTGTGTATTGAAATATTAATTATATATTGAGAATATTTCTGAAGTAGTTTCACTACCAATGAACTTTTAAATATTAACTCAATATTGTGAAAACATTGATATCAAAAACCAATAATGGTACAAAGTAGTAAGTGAACACATTGAGAATAAACACAGTTTCCAATATTGGTAAATAAAATTCCAATATTGGTAAAAATTAGCATTTAGGTCTGATAAATTCTCAAAATAACTTTATACTTTCAGTATGACTATACTAATACCTTTTTCCACTGAATTTAACATACAAAAAATATATTCTTAATACAGGGTTGTATTGGAAATATTTTTGAAGTAGTCCTCAATTGATAAATTTTTTAATGTTAACTCAATATTGTTAAAAAAAATTGAAAACAAAGATCAACTGTAACTTCGTCAAATGTATCAAATGTAACTTCGTACAAAGTAGCAAAGTTAATATTTGCCTCAGATATATTTAAAATGCATTTATAGTATTTGATATACATTGGAAATATATTCAATATGGATAAGTAATTACTTTAACATAACTTTATACCATTTTTAATTTTTTTGGTTAATATTTACTCAATATTACACTGGGAATAAAGCTAGTATTGGTAAAAAGTAGAAAGTTGATATTTAACCATTATATTGTAAAAATTATAAAACTTTGCTGCTATTGAATCTAAATTAAATATATTTAAAATGTATCTGCAATATCGAGCGCCTTGAAAATATTCTTCATATCGTACAAGTAAATATTTTTGCCGCATTTACCCCCCCCCCCCAAGTTTGCCCATAGGCAATCTTTAATACATCATAGCTGGATATTGGGTATATCTATTAGAAGTCCAACATAAAATAGATTTCTCTATTAGAAATTTGAGGTGTGATCTCTCTAATGAGTAAATAACATCTATAATATACAGGTCTATAAGAGATCTGTATATATGTAGCATAGTTATAATAATTAAACTTCCAGAAGATCTCAAATATCCCAAAAGTGGCTATCTATTTCATATTCAAAATATCCAATGATCAGAAATTGATACTTATTTCATATCCAGAACTTATTAGATATCTATTTCTGGGCTATCTTGGATTATTGTCATGTTCAGAATGATCAATAACAGCTGGAAAATAAATTTTACGTAGCTCAATGGAACAAGTAATATCTGACCCCATGCATTTTTAAATTCTTGCTTTCATTCCAGTGAGTGAAATGTGGACTGTTGACACAGAACATACAGTATTTAAAATAACAGCCTATTCTGAAATTAAACAGATTAAGAAGGAGTACAGAGTTTCATTTTAATAATCAGATGATGGCATCACTAAAAGGTACCCCCAAGAGTTCCACATGGTTACTAAAACAAACCTCCATAACCTCTAGATCTATTTAGTTACAGAATTCGTTGACAGTTTATGTTTTGTTTGGTTAGTCAAAACTTAACAGGAATATAAGTGAAAGTTTCAAAATGCTTGGAGGTGATCTGTATAGCCATTGAGCTATGTAAAATCCATCAGCAGGAGATTTATAAGAATTTTCTTTGTCTGCAGTACTATAACTTCATTTGAGGTAATCTGTGATCAAACAAGAATAGAAATAAGCATTTCGGACATCCACATGACTCAACAGTGTGCAGAAATATTTGATATGTTCAATGTTACCTTTTCTCCTGCTGAAATAAAAAATCCCTGAAAGCTTATTTTTTACCTATGGTACATTTCAGAACAACTTTCACTTACAACAGTATTAACAAAACAATAAAAAAAGTTCATGATAAGATATTTATATAAAATCAAAAGAATACTAATAATTTTGATTTTTAAATAGATTTTATTTTAAGTATAATTTATTCAAACTTTCTTTTCAACTTTATTACAATTAACAAGTCTTTTTTTAATTTTAAATAAAGAAGAAATGAACATGATTGAATTGTTATCGAAAAGAAATTATTTGAAATTAAATTTCAGTCATTTATACGAACAAATACAAGAATTATGAAACACAAAAATAAATTAAAAGAGTAATAGCTATCCTTTAATTGAAAACCAAAATAAATAAATAAATAAACTAATTGTTGGGTAAATCAAAAATATAAATATATCTGCTGATAACCTCTGTTAATGTACATATCATGTTTGGAAATTTAAGAGAATGCCTATTTTTCTATTCCCCCCCCTCCCCCCAGAAAAAGGAATAAAATATTTCTAAAATGGAAACTACTTTATATTGATTGATTTCTTTTTTTTTTGTGAAAAGGGGTAAAGAAATATTTTTGTGCAGGCCAATACATAAATAATATAAATCAAAACCAATTATTTCATAATTCCCCAACAATGCCCATTTGGTTGAATCCCCCCCAACATTTTTGTCTTGTCCAAAAACCATTATTTAAGGTTTAGAGGCATGAGCAAGAATACAGGTTAGAATACCTTAAAAAGTTCACCACCCAAGTCACCCCCCCCAAGAAGACACCCCTCTTGTAGACTTGCCATAACGCAAAGAAATAATTGAAGTTTAGAGCATGAGGGTGAACCATATTAACCTCCATAGATACTGTCTGGGTGAGGAGGGGGGGGGGAGGGTGGTGATTCACAGAAACTAAGAAAAATTTTTTTCACCTCTTAAAAAACCAAATTCCTGTTCTGAACATAATTTATACATACTTCAAAATAAAAGCCATTTCTTATTTTTTTAATATATATACACATTCATTTCTTTATTTATTTTTAAGTGTGATTTTATTTCTTTCAATTTCACTTTTACAGCAAAATAGCTACAAATTACTTAATCTTTTAAAAACCTCAAATTGAAAAAAAAGTTCTTTTAATATAGATTTTATGCAAGAATTATTATACTATTGAAAACAGATTTAGAACAATAAATGAAAGTAAAGCCAGAAAAACTCATTAGTATGTTAGAACAAAGTTCAATTAATACGAGGGCCAAAAAAAAAAGAAAGAAAAAACAGTTAATAAAAATATATAAGCAAAGTCTTAAATAAAAACATGAGTAATGGAACTTCCAAGTCCAGAGTAGTCTTCAGCCTAGCAAATTTTAGTTTACAATGTGTTCTAAATTTTAAAAAATTCAAACGATTACATAACTGCAGAAGTAAAAAATAGCCTGTGAATTGAAAAAAAGTGGAAGATATCTCTTATTGAGACCCATGCAGGTTTGAATGAATTATAAAAGCAATGGCAGTGAACACACAACACAATTATTACAAATTTGGTTTAATTGTTGCACATTAATTGTTGCATTAATATAAAATACAATCAATGGATTCAATATCAGTACTTCAATACTATTTCACATTCAGGGATTCTTCTAACAGCATCTGGAAGATAAAAATTATGACTTCAACAAGTAATTACAGAATTAATAAAAGTTAAAACATAACTGCTATTCTATCCTAATAATAAAAGGGTACCCTCCCCCTCGCCATAATTTGAATAAGACTGAAGAAAGGCTCAAAATCAGAAAGAGTTGGCAGCTAGAATATACTAGAGCATAAACTAGGTCTATGTTAAATACATACAAAATAAAATTAGTTAAAATTAGTTTTGTGTGTACATGGCTTCGTGTCAAATTTAAATCTCCAACTAAAGCACAACCTAACACTTTCAACTAGGTTATGAATTTACAGAGGAATAAGTCAGCAGATCTTTTCATTTGATTCAGAAAACATTTTGTTTATAGTTTCATTAAAATAGGAGGATAACTTTATAATAAAAAGTCTGCAAATCCACATACATTTTGGAACACCTTTAGGAGCAGGTTAAATACAATTTTGGAACAGCACAAAAGCATACCGAAAAATGGTAATAATAAATACTTTCTTATTACCATTTTTCATATATCTTATTACCATATTTATGTATGGTAATAATAAATACTTTCAAGTAACATTTACATATACTGTAACCTTCTGAGTAAGAGAGGGAAGGGAAACAGGGCTCCTACTGTTAAAATTGTACAAATTATGCAAAAAATGAATGAATTAATAAAATAAAGATGTAGAATTTAAGCTGCCTTTTACATTCTAATTTTGCCACTGAACACAAAAGCAAATGGTAAAAAACTGCAATAAAACCTAAATATAGCAGCTCAAAAAAAAAAAATTCTATTTTTTTACATGCAAAAAATAAAAGGAAAAAAAAACTTTAATTTTACAGATAAGAAATGTTTGTATTGTTTTATAAAATAATCTGTTCTCTATGTTCTATTAATATTAGAATATACTGATATGCAAAGTGATTGAGAGCACGAAATACTTTATTAAAAGTAAAGAACATATTGTAGGATTTACCTCACAAAATTTTATTTTGTGAGGTAACACAAAAAAGAATAATTGGGGACAGTATTGAAGTGAAAATCCCATATCAAAGCAATTTGGAATAAAATTATCCTTGAATCACAGTAACCTGTGGGTAATAACAAACATCAAACTAATAGTGACAAAATAAATATTAAACACATTACTTACTATTGGTGAGTTAAATTTGCAAATTATTACAATCAATTAAAAAATAGAAAATATTCAGGACTTGTAATATATTTTAGGTAAATAAAAATTGGGTAAAAATAAAGTGACAACTTTGCAATAAAAACTTTTCATGCACAGCAAGTAAAATATCATCAAATAACAACATTCTTAGCAAAGATCACATCTATATGTGGAAGATAAACAAATTGAAGAAATAATTAAACGGAAGTTTGAAAATACTTTTCATATCCAGTCTGGTAAATTACAAGGATTCAGTGCTCAGAGGTGTAGCTAGAGGGAGACATTTGTCCCAGGGCACAGGATCCAAAAGGCACCAATTTGTATATAAAACTTTTTCCAGCACATTTTGGTAAAAAGGAAGTGATGCAAATTTGTTCTCGGGCACTGAAAATTCTTGCTACACCTCTGAGTACTGACCCCAATTAATAACCTAGATCTTCTTGAAGTCAGTTAAAAACTAGACTAAAGATATTTTTGAGTAATATTCAAATATACATATGACAACATGTGAACACTGACAAGGTTATTACACTTTGTGAATACTGCAGACTTAAAAAATCTGAATTTACTAAGGAAGTAAAGTTTACATTTACATATTGTATTAGTAAAATTTAAAAAATAATATATTTCATCTGTTTTTACCACTAATGGTGACATGTAATATGGTGTCGAAACTGGTAGGCTAGTTTTCGATTTGGTTTGTACCAAAGTACAGATATGAGATTAACAAAAAAGGAAAAAAAGTCTGAAAGAATGTCCAAACAACTTTTGAGCAATTATACTTATGAATTTCAAGAGCAATAAATATTTTAATTTTTATTGATACTAAATCTATCTTACTTATATACAATTTTGCCTTACTGAAAAATCAGAAAATTTTTGAAAAAAATGAATTCTTTATAAACATTGAAAAAGGTCTGAATATTAAACTAAATTCTTAAATCTCATCTCTGAAAGTAGCATTTTACAGTTTACATTTTAAACAACAACAGCAGTGACAACATTAATAATAATAATAATAATAATAATATAAGTTACAGGAGTTTCAAGGTTTTACTTACAACATATTTTTAAGAGGTAGTGAGGGTGCAGAGTAAAAAAATTAATCTGAAGGGACTAAAAATTGATTTTTATACTTTATTTCATTGTTACTTCATAAAATGTTGCAAATAAGACTTGATTTTGCAAGCAATTTATTAACTTGGTGTCAAATATGCAACTTGACATAAAAAATTTACATATAATAGAGATTAAATAAATGACAGAATATAGCATAACATAAAATGATATACTAAAGAGTTGCCTGGGTCAAATGCTTTAATAAAGAATACCACATTGAATTTTACTGTATAAATATTTATTGTTTTACTCATTGATGTAACTTTACCAAAAGTTATACTTTTTTTTCTTTTAAGAACAGCCCTAATAATTTTCTCAATTTACATGAAATTTATAAAATTTAATACATAGTCACTAACTGCCCCAAAGTAACATCACTTTAGGGAAAAAAAACTAAAAAAAAAAACATATAAATCAATTTGGAAAATAAGAAAAAAATAAACTAAACAAAAAAGTAAACATCTAAAAAAAAAAAAAAAAAAGTTATTGACAATTATGAAATTATGCGATACAAGCTTTGAAAAAATTAGACCGCAGAGATCAAAAGTATGCAGACTTTGAACTAGTAATTAAGAACATTTAAAGAATAAATAAACAAATAAAACAAAAATATGAATACCACTTATAATGCCGATAGTTTCTTCTCTTTTACAGCATGCCACTGACAAAAATTCAATGGTTTTCCACAGGACCAGTTCAGAGTACTAGAAAATAAAAAGTTAATAAAGTGATAAACAGCCAAAATCAATCAGTTTTTCTTGTAACATATTTTATTCATCACTTGGCTCTGCAAGCTTTAAAGACAGGCTTCTCAAAAACTCGGTATAATTCAGAATGCTTCTTCATAGACAGCATGATGAACTTTTATAGAACAACAAAACTGCAGGTCTTATCCCATTTTTAGGGAGAAATTCACGAAAGTGGAAACTGTATCTGATGGCTAATTCTCCCTCTATTTTGGACAATACAATATGTTATAAATTTTTCTCTGAGTATTTCACTTCTATAAATTAACCATTTGTATTGCCATAAATACAGCTTGTGAAGAGAAATTCTGAATTTTCAAATTTCTGACATAGTTGAATTCTTTTAAAACCTGTTCAGAAATTGCATTATTTCTTGTAAAAAAAAATAATAATAACTTGATTGAAACATTTTGTTTCTACTCAGTGAGACACTTAATGAAACACAATTTTTGTGAGAAATCTACTACCCATCTGATTCAGTGCTTAAGATATACATTCTTCTAAAATGGGATGCTTGCAATGCAAATAATAATAATAATATAAAATTCACACAGACATGTGTATAAGGAACATTTATAACATATGATATGAATATAAAATTAACTCCCAAATTTAAAAATACACTGAAACAGTAAGTAATTAAAAATAAATACATACTTATATCTAAAGACATCCAAAGTAGTATTCACCCTTATCAAAGGTTCTTGAAAAATCACCCAGTCATCGCTGTTATTAACTCTCCTATATTTCAAGAAAATGAGTATTCAGTACATAAAAAACATTCTAAAAGTTTCGTTTTCTAAAGCAACCAATTTATATGAATATTCATTTATTATCAATTTATATATATTTAACTAATGACCAACCAAGTTAGGAGTCTTCAGTTAAAATTTACATTTAAACATTATCACAAGAACAAATGATTCGGTGGTAGATCGAGGGGTAATGGGATGAGTGGCTATAGGGCTTCAGTCCCCCCCCCCCATCTCAAATCCAGGCAGCAATTATGACATAAAGTCGCTTGAGTCAGAAGTATGGGTCTAAATGGGGGCCCCCCTTACATTTTGTTTCTTCACCGACTCTGACAATTGTCTTTCTGTATTTTCCACAGTATTTACCCGCTTGCCCATGATAATCAGGGAACAATCATATTACATTAAATTTTTCAGTAATATTTGACTTATTTATTAAGATATATTTTTCAGAAATTTGTATATGAATGCATTTAAAATTATTTCAGATTTTAAATGCAAAAATTATGTGTAACAGATAAACAGTGATAATTCGCAAGTAATAATATATTAAGATGCTAACATATCAAAAATATATACTTGTGCAATATATATGAGGAATATTTGAAATATACACCCAATATTATGGATACATTTTAAATAAATTTAATTTAAATTCATTGACAATATAATGGGTAAATATTAATTTGCTACAATTTACATTAGTATTTATTTCCAATTTAATGATAATATTGAATAATTAAGTATATGAATATGAAAAAATAAAAATACTATAAAATTAATTACTTGTCAATATTAGGAATACATTAGAAATATTACCAATGTTTACCTAATATTGTGGATACATTTTAAATACATTTGGGCTAAATATTAACTTGCTGCTATGTAAAAATACTGGTTTGGGTTTTCAATGTTTTACAATCCTGTGAGGTGCTATTTGAAAGTTTATTGGTAATGGAACTACTTCAGAACTACTTCCAAAATATAGCCAATATTGCAGATACATTTCATTTAAATTCAGTAGAAAAAGGATTAAAAGTATTTTGAATTTTTAAGTAAATTTTACCAATATCATAAATTTATTTACCCTTAATGATACCCAGTAGAAGACCCAAACTCTGAAATCCATGCTGTCTGCTTTCTCAACAATGTCAATAAATAATGAAATCTGTTCTGCTACCTGCAAGTTCAGAAAACCACAGAATAATATTAAATACTTGAAAAATATAACATTAATGATATGGGCACCCATAAGGGGGGGGGGCTCAAGGTAGGGAACTTGCTCCCCCCCCCTTAGGAGAGGAGAGCAGGGGCAGGGACATACCCCAAAAAAAATTCTGGGAGGGTCCAAAAATTTCGGAGGGGGTCCAAACGATGAAAAAGGCAGAAATTTTCACAAAAAGACTTCACCATTATTGCTTTGTTAATAAAAACTGAAATTTCGGAGGTGTTACAGACCCCCCCCCCTTCCTGGGTACGTCCTTGGCCAGAGGGTGACTGGTGGGGCTTCAGCCACCCTCGAAATAAGTAAACATCAGAGCCTTATTATCGCATGGGCAAATCGGGACTTTGCCCAGGGCCCCCGGCTCGAAAGGGCCCCCAATATCAAATGTTGTTCTGAAATAGTCTTTTTTATATCAAAATTTTATGAAAAATAAAACAAATTTCATAGATAGGGGCCCCCAAATTCATCAATGCCCGGGGCCCCTGTTGGTCATAATCAGGCTCTGAATCAAACATAAGAAATGGAGAAAATTACATATTCGTGGGTAATTTTGAAAGTTCAGCTTGAAATTTTTAAGGTTTAGATACGTCCCTAAGCCAAACTCACTCCCCTCCCCCCCCCCACTTAAGTATGTTTTTTCAAGCTGCAAAGATATGTTCTGATTAAATGAATTTAAAATGAAATATGCTAGATAAATTTTAAGTTTATGAACATTTCCTATGCAATATGTGAAATAACCTTTATTAAAAATGAAGTCTTAAAAAAATGCAACTCAAAGCATGGCTTTTTCCATAACATTACAGAAATAATTCAGCAATCAAAATTAATTGAATGTCAACAATATTATTTGAATTGTCTTAGACTGAACAAGTGTAAAGTGAGCTTTATTTAAGGGGAATAGATGAAGTGAATATTATCAAATACAATGAAGAACCGTTCTGATTATACCATCTTTAAAATAAAACAAACTACATTAAAATCGGCTCATCCATTTGGGATCTATTTTGCCACACACACATCCAACTTTTAGAAAAAAAAAACAGGCATTTAGTATCTTAGAATGAAAATTTAATAAACTAAATTCATATTCTGAAAAAATTTAAGGACCCCTTAAAATGGGATGTCTGGGGCATGTGCCCTCCTTGCCCCTGTGATAATCATGGTCTTATCATCACAGGATTTTCAGTAGTATTTGACTTAATTATTAAAATATATTTTTCAGCAATTTGTACATAAATGCACCTAAAATTATTTATCAGATTTTAAATTTTGAAATAATGTACAGTAGATAAACAGTCTTAATTCACCATTACTGTGATATTAAGATGCTGACACATTAAAAATATTTGTTAGTACAATATGAGGGAAATTTATAATATACACACAATACTGTGTGGATACATTTTAAATATATTTAATTTAATTCATTAACATAGACAATATAATGGATAAATGTTGCTAATTTTTACCAATATTAGTTTTTATTTCCAATATAATAACAATGTGAAGGATTGAGTATATTAGCATTAGAAAAATAATAAAATGGTATAAAAATATTTTTAAAAATTACTTGTCAATATTAAGAATACATTATAAATATATATTTCGAATTTTTACTTAATATTGTGAACACATTGTAAAGATATTTGGGCTAACTACTAACTTGCTACTATTAAAAACTTTATCAGTAATGGAATTACTTCAGAAACATTTCCAGTATATAGCCAATATTGTGGATATATTTCATATGTTAATTAAATTCAATAGAAAAAAAATAGCATTATTTTGAATTGGTATCTAGGCTAAAAGGTAAGTTTTACCAATTTGAGAATTTTATTTACCAATATTGATACACAACAGAAGACATAAAATCTACCAAACCAAAATGTGCAAGGCTCTAAAATTAATACTGTATTACTAAATTTAATATTGTAACACTTACCTTTATTACCAGTAATATTAAACTTATCCGTTACTATACTATTGAATTATCCTTAAACAGTATACAAACTTTTCAATTCCAAAAATCTCGCATTTAACACCAAAAACAATAACTTTTTTTCCGCGTTGAATCAGTTTACCAGCACAAGTTCAAGTATCCCTTGTGTTTTTCGTACTACTAATGAAAGCTCACACATTCTGAATCACCTGCTACTTTCAGCTGGTTTCCCTGATTTAAAAGTGGACTTTCCTGAGGCCATCTGGGGTGTTCGATCGTAAATTATCCACTTTACCATATGAGAGAGAGGTTTGTGTATGTGTAAAAAGTGGAGAGGGAAATATTACACCACAACAAGAGAGCGGTTATTTTGATCTAATCACGTATATATGTATATTCTAAGCGTGAATCTGTGCTAGAATGTGCAATAAGATAAAATGATGCACATAGACATATTGAAATTTAATCACAAAATATTTTTTTCCCACGTTTATAATTTATTTCAATATAAATTGCATACAATATATAATTGATCATTATTTTCTGCTTTTGATTTAAAATTTTGTTTATGCTATTTGCAACAGGCGCGTATCCTTCCTAAAAATCTGACCCTTTACTTAGTTTAAAATTTGATACTGAGGCTACAGTTGAAACAGCTTGCTTACAATTTGATACACAGGTTAGAGCCCTCTCCACCCCCGAAATAAAATCCTGACTGCACCACCGATTTACAAACACGCATCAAAACATGCTCAAATATTATATACAGAAACAAAAAACGAATGCAAGATTTCAGCTATATAAGCATAAATAACATACTACGATCAAGTATAGAGGCGGATCCAAAGATCAATTTCTCGGAAGGGTATAAAATTAAAAGAAGCAGGCTTGTTTAAGTCTTAAAAACAAAATGTATAGTAAAGCAAAATGTTAACCCTAACCAAAGCAATGTCTGTCGGAAGAGCTGGAGTCCTAATGGATCCGACACTGAATCAATGTATCTTATATGTTGTGAATTATCAAATTTTAAATAACATTTACAATAATTGAAAAGTTATAAGGTTTTACTTACTTGTGTTAGCTAAAAGTATTCCATTACTTGTATGCAGTTGGTACTTCGCAACTGCAGTCCAATTCCAATATGGCGTCGTTTGAGTATGGAAGCAACGCACTCACTCCTGCTGAAGTGAACGCATCATGGGAAATGTGGTGACTCTCTCGCTAGAGTGAGCAGATAGCGCCTTCACCCTTACTCTAAGAGTGACATTGTCTCACTCTTGCAGTTAGGGTGACAGAATCCTATCGATGAAGAGTCATAATGCAGTTTTCTCACTCTTATCTCACTCTATCTGGGATCATTTGCCGGTGACTTTTTGTAAGAGTGACAATGTCACTCTAAATTTTTAAGAGAGTGGCGAACAGTGTTTTGTGATCGGTGTCTTGCCTTTGTCTGTGCATCCTCCTTGCACCCCGATCTACACTGCTGGCCACCCAAATTGCAACACCAAGAAAAACAAGAGATATCACAACAAAATTTATTGTGTAGATAACATGTTGACCAAGTAACAAATGATTAAATTTACAGCATTCTATGAAGCGTGGTTCCTGCCAAAATCAGTACCCAGAGTAGCCGCCGTTGTTGGAGATCACAGCTGCCACACGCCTCGGCATTGATTCAAAGAGACTTTGAATGTGTTCTTGGGGTACAGCAGACCAAGCAGCTTCCACACGTTGCCAAAGTTGATCTGGTGTGACAGCTGGGGATGAACTCTGGGTCAGTCGTTGAGCAACCATGGACCACATGTTTTCTATCGGCGAAAGATCCGGAGAGCGCGCCGGCCAGGGAAGCAATTCAATCTGGTGATTGACGAAGAACCCTTGGACAATGCGTGCCACGTGTGGCCGTGCATTATCCTGCTGAAATATGGCTGTTGGCAAGCCCTGAAGGTAAGAAAGGACAACTGGCTCCAACACCTCGGAGATGTAGCGCTGGCTGGTTAAAGTACCGGCAATGCGTACTAGAGGAGTGCGAGAGAGATATCCGATACCGCCCCATACCATAATACCCGGTGCAGGACCAGTGTGACGGTGCATAATGCAGCTGTTCAGCATCCTCTCTCCACGGTGTCTCCAGACTCGAATCCGACCGTCGTGGTGTTGCATACAGAAGCGTGACTCGTCAGTAAAGAGAATTTCATTCCATTCTGTCGTCCACATCCTTCTTTCATCGCACCATTGGCGGCGGAGACGTCTGTGGTTCCGCGTCAGAGGTAGACAAAGCAACGGACGTCTTGCGGACAGACCATTCTGCTGTAAACGACGTCGAATGGTACGCGCAGACACTGGATGATGCGTTACAGACTGAATCTGCTGTGATATGGTTCGTGATGTGACTGAGCGGTCCGTCACTGCCATGCGTACAATCTGCCTGTCATCACGTGACGTGGTGCACTGAGGTCGATGCGGTCGATCACGTCTGTCCGTCGTACCCTCCTGCACCCAACGATCACATATCCGCATCACAGTTGTTTGGTTTCGTCCAATACGACGACCGATTTCCCTGAAAGATAACCCACAATCTCGGTATGCCACTATCCTTCCTCTGTCAAACTCGGATACTTGATCAAAAGATGATCGTTGTTTCCTACGAGGCATAATTTATCGTTTTTTTGAAAAAAAAGCAAGAAAAACACAATTGCTGTACTTGAAACCGTCGAAATCTCCAAGCCTTAAATAGCGCTTTGAGGTGGCGCCACAGGCGCGCTTGATGTGCGTCTGCGCTGAAATTCTAATCATTTGCATATCTCACCTCAGCTAATGCATGTTGTAAATTTCATATTATTTGCATGCTTCCTTCAGGGTGTTGCATTTACGATGGCCAGCAGTGTATTTTTGATGGCCGTCGGCGGAGCTGTTTTTTGTGCATGCGTAAAGCGTCTGTTTTTTTGTGATACATGTACCGATATAACGCTTTTAAGGGTTTTCGCATGCACTGAGCAGAGAAAGTCGGCGTTGATATTTGAAAATTTCGAGTTTCTGTGTCTAAAACCTCAACCGTAACCGCCACATTTTTGCAATTCAAAGAATTCCGAGCTCATACCTCTGAACAAATATATCTGAAATATGATCTCGATCAGTTGAACGGAAGAGCCGCTAGAGGTCCATATATCACTTTTTCATGATCCCCCTGTATATCATTGCAATTTATATGTTAAATCATTTATTAGTTTGTTTTTCCATTCGTAGAGGGTGCCATTAAAATTTAAATTTGGAAAGGAGGGGGGGGGGTGATAATTTTATAATTCTATGGATTCCCTCTACCTTACTAGCAATTTTGCTCGGGCCGTCATCGGCTGGCTGCGTGGCCGGTGGTAGCCTGAGCAAAATTGCTGGTAGGGTATTGATTTAATAATGACTCATTATTAAATCCATAGAGGAATACCCCTAAAATTTTAATGAATCGTTTTAGCGATCAGATCAGTATTCCAGCAAACAGTGTCAAGTTTTGTTCTGTCTGGTGGTTTAGGATTCATGTCCGATCGAAACCAACTATGCTGCCAACTAGCTAATCCAACATTGTTTAGTATAAGATAAGTGATTTAAAAATCAAACGGGAGGATTGAGGTAGTAAATCTGTAATCACCAAGGTGGCTGTAAAAAGTTAATTGTGAAAGTGTGAGAAATGAGACGGGGAAAAGTTACTTGGCAGAATTTTTACGGTAATATATTTTACAGTGTATGAAGGTTTCTGAAGATCTTTCCAAAATATACAGAAACGTTTCTGAATATATTTTGACATATACGGAAACGTTCCTGCAATTTAAAAATTTCTTTGCTACCTCATATTTTAAAATAATGTGTCCGTTTTATTTTATTTAATTTTTTCTTCTTTTTACGATGGAGTAATATTCGTATACTATAATAATGTTACTTCGTAAATACGATTGCCATCGATGGATTTTGAACATCAATTTATTTAATTATATATTTATTTTGATATTAAACATGGAAAATAAACATTGACACACTGAAAAAAAATCAGAAACGTTAATAAACGTTATAATATAGGCAACGAAGGAAATAGTTTAAAATTACAGGAACGTTTCCGTATCTGGGGGAAAAAGTACACTGCAAATCTTTGAACACATTTTAGAACAATTATTTGGTCCCCTTTTTGAGAACACTTTTAAAAGCACATTTCGGAACTCATGTCAGAACACTTATTTTGTCCCCTTTTTGAGAACACTTTTAGGAACCCATTTCAGAGCATTTTTTTGAACACTTATTTTGTCCCCTTTTTGAGAACACTTTTAAAAGCACATTTCGGAACTCATGTCAGAACACTTATTTTGTCCCCTTTTTGAGAACACTTTTAAAAGCACATTTCGGAACTCATGTCAGAACACTTATTTTGTCCCCTTTTTGAGAACACTTTTAGGAACCCATTTCAGAGCACTTTTTTGAACACTTATTTTGTCCCCTTTTTGGAACACAATTGAGAACACTGTTTGGAACCCATTTCAGAACACTTATTTTGTCATCCTTTTTAGCACACTTTAAGGAACACTTTTAGGATTACATTTGAGAACATTTTCTAAAAAGAGCAGTTGCTAGTGCAGCGGAATTGACGTAACACGTGAAGTTGAGTTGTTTTACTCCTGCTAGTTGTATTTTTGCTAGATGAGGCGTCTGCTAGTGGTTTCGGTTTATTTTTGTGAAAGGTTACCAGGGTATTTTTTACTGGGTGGCATCACTGAATTTCTTTTAACGGGATGGCAACATTGTTTAGTTTTGGTATGGGACTTAGAAATTTTTCTCGTAATCTTAGTCCGGACTTGTAATTTTTGTGACAGCTTTTAATTTATTTACTTATTAATTAATTAATTTTAGTGCTGCTATCTGTTATTGAATTTTTAGTGCTGCCATCTGGTGTTATGTCTGGTCTATGTTTAGGAACTACCTTTTTAGTTTTGGACTTTGAATGTTTTAGAATTTTGGAACTGATTTTAGAGAATTATCTAATTAATGAATTTTAGTTAATTACTATAATTTAGTGCTGTCATATAATATTGAATTTTAGAATTAATTTGTGGACTTGGATTTTATTTTTTTCTTACGGCAGCGGGATTTGAACCCCAGACCTTCCGATCTGGAGGCCGATGCTATACCGACCAGGCTACTCAGGTATTTTCTTTTCCATTTCTTAGCTAATCCAATAGTGTAGGTCAACTTATGCAAAAAATTCAGTCGAATATCAATTTTTTTATTTCTTTTTTCGCATCTATCGAACATTTGTGCTTTGAAATTTTAAATAAGTAATTTTATGAAAAGAAAAAAATGCATTCGGACTCCGTCATTAATATCATGTAATCTAGTTTATTTTATGATTTAATAGGCTTTGTATTAAAAAATCTTACTAAAACTGGTTTACTACGGAAATCCATCTTCTCCATAGTTGCTATTTACTTATATGTATTAACAAAAACACTTAGAGAATTATAAAACCGTAATGTGGCCTTTTACAGGCTTTGTACGCGTCCTTAATTTTCAAAAATTCCGAATTTTTGAAAAAAAATTTCTAAAATGTTCTACTAGATATTCGAGAGAACTTCTTTCCGTATTTAATAACAAACAGGACCACTTTTAGAATATCAGATCATTTTCGGACAATATTTCAAAAGTTCGGAATTTTAACAAATAAAGGATGCGTACGAACCCTGCTTTTAATGCAAGTGGGTGGAGGGTGTCATTTATACCTCACGTTTGTTTCATACTTCTAAAAATTTAGTATAGTACTTAACATATACATCTATAGGGTGCCCAGTAATTAACAAAAAAAATTGAACTGTTTAGTAAAAGAGTTTGAGAAGAGATAAAAGAAATATATTTACTTCACGTATAAGTACACACTTATTCCGATTTAATGCACAAGAGTTTAGAAGTGCTTCCCATTATTCGCAACAATATACCGAAGCCTAAGATCAAAGTCGTCCAAAACTGGACGAATAGTTCGCAGTGTCATGGACGAAATTTCAGCAGAAATAGCCGAAATTAAACCAGAAAATGAAAATCCTCTGTTTAATGGTTAAATTTGGTATTTTACTACTGCAAACTTCTTGCAAATACGCGAACTTTTACTGAAAACTGCTTGCAACTTCGTGTCTATCTAGTGCTGCGTCACAGCACAAAATAAAAACTCGTATTAATTCAAATTCGTGTAGTGTTGCGTCACCAAATGTTACATCAGTATGAATTCCCAATAAACAGTTATTGCAGTTTAAAATTTCCGGTTAATTACTGCCAACCCTGTATTAAGATAGGCCCCAACAATTATATCACACACTATATGCTCACTTATTATAGTATTACGCGCGCGTCTAGTAAAACAAAAATTTAAGCATCGCAAGTATTTTGTTACATATAGCTATTTATAAAAATTAAATAGCAGTGAATAATAAAAAGTTGTATACGGTGTGATACGTCCTGGGGTATAGCACGCACCAGTAAATTTAAGATATGTCTTACGCTAATAATTATCTGTTTTAATGTAATGCATAGTTGTAATGGCCATTTATAATTTTTTATATTAACCATTTTGTATTCGATACATAACACGTACGCGAAAAAATAAAGTAATTTTTGGAAGTTGAAAGGGCGTGTTATACGGCGAGATATGCGGTATATAAATATGATTTTAGTTGAATATCAAAACCAAAGACCTAAACCAGCAAAGAAAATACCAAATCTCACATTAACAAAAATTACAGTTGGATTAATTGTATATTTCCAAATATGATGCCCAACGAATAAAAAATATTGAGCTTATCTCTTAATCTCATGCACAAGTTAGCGACAAAAGAAACTTCTTTATTGTATTCTGTAATTATGCCATATATTTCGCTTTAAGTATCACTGTGGTCGCAAGCAATTGCAAAAATAGCCGCTGAAAAAGAAATAAATAGTTAAAGAGGAATGTGTGAGAGCAATAATAAAGATTATATTACTGTTGGTACTTTCTTCAAACTGTCAATAAATGCATTCTGAAATATCATAAAAATCTCTCGCTCTGCAACTCAATTTCTTCCTAGAAATTATAAACCCGTTTCTGGAAGTTTAAATGGTTTTTGGATTGTATAAAAAACTGAACACAAAAGAAATTTAACAATACACCCAAACAAAAATTTCATGACCTATACTATTAAAACAAGATATCTAGAAACAACGAAAATGTACTCATTTTTTAATTCTTTCTCATTTTATAACAGCTCCGAAATACGTGCACTCAGTTACTCGTATTAAACTTTATGTATTCGTTTATGGCACAAGTGTAGAAAAAAAAAGAGTACACATTATAATGTTTCTTTTAAGAAGATTTTTGTACAGTCTTAGTTTAGTGCCCGACCAGTGGACGAGCGCATAGCGCTCACAAGTGGGGGATGGAAGGTGCAAGGCTCAAACCGAGGTCACGTGAATACGCGACCAGAGTATAGAGCCCCTTAAAAATTAATAGAACCGCTTTAAAAGTCCGCTTTAAAAGTATCCCCCCCCCTCCGCCTAGATCCCGCGCGTACATAATCGGACGTATTCCCAAACTCAAATGAAATCAATGAGTTCAAGTTTATAGATTGAACAATTATTTGCATTATTAAATTCAGCTTTTAAAAATTCCATATCTAAATATTGATACAACCAATAAGCTGTTCGTCAATTTTAATTGTACAGAAGAGAGAATTTATATTTGGTAGGGTAAAATAAGGTCTTATTAATCATTTTTTTAAAAATTAAGTAACAAACAATTACGTAGATGCTATTTCCTTAAAAATTTAGTTCGCGTAAAATAAAACAATATAAAGTATTAAATGAAAAATGTATATCAATATAGCTTTCTTCGGTAGTAATTGGACTGCAAAACAATTTTAATGCTATTTGATATTCACAGTGCTTATTAGAAATCAGAAAATTAAAAAACCTCTGCATATAGACAGCTAGTAGATATTTTTTTTAGTTTAATGCTTTTTCTGTAATTTATCTTAGAATTCCCTCAGTCTTTTTAAAGAATGCACTTTACATGGGTACATTAGTTTAAAACAGCGCATTCTGTAAAATAATTTTCTTCGAAATAAAATATTATTTAGCAGATTTAAGTTGAAAAGAATCATTTCTTAGAAGTGATCCTTTCAACTTAATAGAAATCCATGAAAGAAGTTTCCTATCTTTCATGAATTCATATAATGGTCTTTTCAAAAATTTCCATGAACATGTATAAGATGTTTTCCATTCATTTCTTTGCTATCAAAATAATTTCTAGGTACCGTATTCTATGTACTATTTAGGTACTATGTGAATAGTTACAATACATGCATTCTCAATTTTCAAAGTACATTTACTATGCACGATGCTGAAAATAACTGTTTACTAGATAATATCTTAAAAAGAAGCAAAAAAATTTCCTTATCTCTAGAACTTTTCATGGTTAGTAAATGAGATTATCTTTCGATTCCATTGTACAGCCGTCTAAGGGAAATGTCATCTCTGACTTAGAATTCAGATATTTATGAAAGTAGACTCCGTTCTTTTTGGAATTCAAGCCCGAAAGTTGACACTGAAAGAGATATAGAGGGTTTATTATTTTTCTTTTCTTTTTCAGGTTTTATTATTTTTCTTTTCTTCTGAGAGAACGATCCTGTTTCTTCTTCATAAATTTATCAATTCCCAGAAGTCGCAGAAAATTCAGGTATTAGTCACTATTTTAGAATCTGTTATTTTAGCTTTCGAAAATTCTCATAAACAAATATGAATGGTGTATTTATATATTATATAGGTAACTAGTAAACTTAATTTATCACAATCTGAAATAAAAGGGTTTGTTTATTAAAAATCTTGCTAAACAAACCTTTAAAATAAAGAGTGGAAAGTCTGAGTCAAAAATTATAAATGTTAAGAGTTATGTTAAAATTTATTTTAAGAGCTAATGAATCATGAGCGCACACGATATCTACAGTTTTAAATATCACCTGCGGAAAAAAAAACTATTATAAGAATTCATAAGTACTGTCTGAAGGAATCACCCGCTGATTAATGTGAAACTAAAATTATTAAATTCAATAGAAACATCGTCATACTGCATATGTATTCAGCAAAAAGAAACATAAAAATAACAATTTTCATCAATTTTCCACGAAATACGTGGAAAATTGATGAAAATTTTTATTAGTGAAAAAGGTTCACTTTATTTTACAAAGTAATTTTTATACCCTACATGTACTAATATAATTTGAGTTTATTAAGTTTATTCTATTCCGTTCCGATTATTCAGGAATGCAACAAATGTTTACTCAATTTTTAAAAAAATCTGAAAATCGAATCCAAATTTTGAAGTACGTTGACGCCTATATAATTACTCCTATGTTGATGCTAAATTTGTTTTATTCGGTTCAATGATTAAAAAGTGATAGACAAACAGATATTTGCACATTTTGAATAAATTTTCGCAAAATATCAAAATCCAATTCGAAGTCTAATCAATTTTTAAAAAAAATTTGGTCTCTATAGTTTCAGCTGCTTTTTCACCTATTAAGTAACGAAATTTAATTCCCTTAGTTTTCGACGTTATTACGTGATGAACAGAAGTTTACGCATTTTGAAACAGTTTTCGCAAAATCTCAAAATCTAATCAAAATTTTTAAGCCCCTGTAGTTTAAGTTGAGTGACCAACTATCACGTTACCAAATTTCATTTTATTTTCTTCAGTCATTTTTAAGTGATGTGCGAACAAAGAAAGTGTCACCGACAGAATGACAGACTTTTTTTTTTTTTTTTTTTTTTTTTTTGACGGTCGTACTGTGTTCCTAGGTGCTTGAAACGGATAGAAATCGCAAAATTTGTGAATTACAAGTAATGTACAGCAGCGGTTCTCAACCTTTTAACGACGCACCCCCCCCCCAACAAATGCGGCGCCCCGCCTCACATTTTTCAGCATACTTTCAGTTTTTTATCTTTAACAATGAACATTTTAAGCGAAAATGTATATATTTTTGAATAAAAATGAGAATAAATAAGATGATTTTTTTAAAAACATGCATCACTACTTGCTCTTTGGTTTTTCTCGCCCCCCCATCTGCAAACGCTCTGCGCCCCCCTTGGGGGATCGCGCCCCATAGGTTGAGAAACGCTGATGTACAGACAAAATTCTATCTTTATTTATGTAGATATATGTTTGTGTGTAATTTTTGTGCAATACTATCATTTTACTATACACACGCTGATGTACATAGATAAATTTTGAGACTTTCAGGCTTCTTTTTTCTTTAGTACACTAAAGTATTTAATTAAATAAATTGTAAGATTTGATTCTTTTTGCGATTTCAAATTCTCTCCTGATAAGAGATATCATTTTCTTATCATCTATAAAACAGTATATTAATGATTTCATGACCACTTATAGAAAAACAACATATTTGTAATGCCTTAAGAAACTTTCAACAAAGTAAGGGATATCACTTGTCTCTCTCTTTAATCTGTAAATAATATACTTTACAAACACCTAATCAATTAATGTTTATGTTAAAAAATTCTAAATATGTTTTTTAACCGGAAATCCTAAATATAAAAGCAAATAGTTAATATTTTCAAGGTATAGCGAATACAAGGTAAAAAGCTTAAACCAAGAGATGTGTTTTCTTTAATTCTTGCGCGATAATAAAAATACTGCGTTTTACTACTAACCGTAAATTAATTTTGGTGGTAAGCCTAGTGAGATTTCCTCACTCGTAAACCATGAACCGAGAAATATTTTATTACCATCTGATTACATTACACGCTACCTTGTGGTAGAAATACATTGGGGCAGACTTCTGAAATAATGAAATGTCGTTTCAATTTTTGTTTCTTTTTTTCCCAGTGTCTAGCCTAATATTTTATTTATATTTTGCAGTCTGATTCTTTTTATTTTTTATTTATTTATTTTTACTGCAGTATTTGTTGCTATAGTATCCAATTTGTTGCCTTTCTCTGTGGATTTATGCAAGTTTGTTAAACAGTTCTTGAAATGCATGCAATCGAGGAGAAGGGTGGTTTTATTTAAATCTTTTACAGATAAATATGTGCATTTACTTAGAAGGACCAAATTATTTCTTAAAATACTAAGTTCTCTTGATTCTCATTTATCCTTTATTCCAATAAGTGGTACAAAGCATTACGAAATTAGCTGCAGTATAGTATATCTAATATTTCTTTTTAATGAAAATACTTTTAGTAAATCATATAAGATCCTAGGCCGAACTCACATTTAAGTTTTTTAAATTGTTTTAGGCGGACAAAAATTTCACAATTTTCGTAAAATTGTAAAATTTATTCTACATTTTAAGAAAATTCAACACGAGATGTTTAAATTGAGTATACAACCTTCCATACTGCTGTATTTCCTTTCATTCAAAAGCCGTACTAATATGATGCTGGTACAAAAATTTACACATTTTTTGTAAAATCTCAAAAACTATTTACATTCGTGAAAAAATTAAATGCTAGTTTTTTTATATAAAGATACTGTTGCTTGACCAAATTTAATTTTATTGGCTTGAGCCCTTTTTAAATGATGCGTGAACAAAAAGGTGCAGAATCTTTGCAAAACCTCAAGATGTATACAAAATTTTGAAAAAGTTCTATGCATGTTGCCTAAATTGAGTAACTAACAATCATGTTATCTATCAAATTTCATTTTGTATGCTTCAGCCCTTTCAGTTTTGTGTGTGTATGATATAAGAGAAAAATTGACTCAATATTCCCAAACTCTAAAATTCTAATCAAAAACTCGAGAAAAAGTCATGTTGAGTGACTACCTGTCACGTTAACAAATGTCTTTTTATTCCATTGAGCCGTTTTCAAGTGATGCGAAAACTCAAAAGCGTCATTAAGAAAATGAGCGAAAAACTTTTCAGGTCTATCTATTAGGGCCTCTTTGAGGTTTGAAACTTATCGACGAGTTTCCCAGGACGTCACGAACTGGGCTGGAGATTGGTGTGTTCTGCCCACCAATTCTCTTGGTCCGCAGAACAAACCAATTGGTTAATCGCAGGTAAGCGGTTTGTTTGTAAACAATAAACTTGTCAGATAAAAATCGCAAATTTTCTCAATTCCAAGAAATGTGTACACTAAAGTCTAATTCATATACTGCATAAATCTCATCTGCTTTAGAGTTAACGCCCTGACGTCTATTTCTATTAAATTGTACTTCTCTTGCTCTGGGATTCAAACACGTAATGAAACTTTTTCAGTACATTTTTTCATCACTTTCTATTTACTAGAGGGTCATTAGCACTGACTTCTAATCCTTGCGTCACATTTGTTTGGCTATTATCTGAGTAAACTGTGAAGACTACTGATAATGCAACCATTTTAACCGTTTCTGATACGCCTGCTGACTGATAAACATTCATCGAACATTTTTAACTAAACTGTGTCTTTAAAGCATAAAATATATAAATTGCAAATTCTTTTGTTTAAAGCACCCTCTTTTCTGAAATATCAGTTACAGTTATGCAGACATATATATATTTGGAGAGGGGAAATAAAAGAAGTTGTTCTTATTCAGTGAATATACATTTTAAATTCTAATTTTAGTTTTTAAATATTCTCTCTAAATATTAGAATAAATCTCTGAAATGTAAACCATATGTATTTATTTAGACAGTACATATATTCATTAGCTTATTAAATACAATAAATTTTTAATATTTAATTGCCTATACCAGCTACTTATTTTAATTCAATAATTATAATTTAAATAATATCCCTTTATGTTAATTTGATTACTATACCTGTATTTTAACACTGACAAATAATTTTATACTACTTTTTTTTGCAGCAGTTTTATAATCTTAATTGTACTATTACACATTATACTTCTGCCAACACTGGTGTTGCCTCTTGATTTTGGCCACATTCTTACACCAAAATTTGCTGTCTCATGCCATGTGATCTGCATTGTTCCTATTGGGTATGTCTGTCTACCAGTGTTTTTTCAATTATTTTTCTTTCTGTTTTTATTTTCTTGATTTAGATTCTTGTTCTATAGTAGGATAGGGCCAAAATGTGTGGAGAGAATATCTCTTTTGATATGCCACAAACCGAAATACTTCTGTTTTTATTTTCTTGATTTAGATTCTTGTTCTATAGTAGGATAGGGCCAAAATGTGTGGAGAGAATATCACTTTTGGTATGCCACACAACCGAAATACTTCTGTTTTTATTTTCTTGATTTAGATTCTTGTTCTGTAGTAGGATAGGGCCAAAATGTGTGGAGAGAATATCTCTTTTGATATGCCACACAACCGAAATACTTCTGTTTTTATTTTCTTGGTTTAGATTCTTGTTCTATAGTAGGATAGGGCCAAAATGTGTGGAGAGAATATCTCTTTTGATATGCCACACAACCGAAATCCTACTATTTTGTTGTCTTTAATTATAATCTTCTGGGTATGCCCCCTGATGAGAGTCCCAGAGGTTATAATTCCAGTTTCATTAATTTTTGTATAATATATGGTTTATTGGTAGATCATCATACTGTCTGGCCCTCTGTTTCTGCTGTTATATTTTTCCTGCGGGGAATGTCATTTTTGCAGTTATATACTTTGTGTTTTAGTTATTAATTATATATATATATATATATATATATATATATATATATATGTATATGCGTGTGTGTGTAAAAAATGCAACAGCATGAAAGAATGATACGATTGATGCATTGGTTCAATTTTAGCGATACCTTGGAAATATTTTTTCAGTGTGAATAAGCATGGTCTTTGTACTGACAAATCTGTGTATGTAAACAGCATGTATGTTCATTTCATAAGCAAGACTGTCTAAAATTTCAAATTTTAAATGCAAAAGTTTTAAATTGAAACAGCATTGTCCGTAAGGATATATTTAACTTCATATCAACTACAAAGCATCCATTATTTAACAATGAATTATTCTATGCTCTTTATATCTTAGTTCAATATAAATGTAACATCACGTTTCACCATAACCATAAATTAATATGAATTGCTTTTCCTCATCTTTAGAGCTTATCCCAAAATACCAGATACATGATTTTTTTATGCTGTAAGTATTATGCACCTTAAACAAAGCGTATACCATGTTTACTCTTGTATTCATGTAATAATGAACCTATTCAGAAATTTTCTTTTGATATACTGTACGAAGAGGATTCTTTTGAATTTCATATTATGTTCCTTTCGTATCTTTTCATTTTTCTTGAGTAGACATCATTACATGACTTAAGCAAACAAAACTGTGCTCGAGAAAATCTATGTAAAAATAACATTTTATTAATTCTACGTTCTTGAAAATCCGTGTTTGATTAATCATGTAATTAAATTAAATAAACATTGAGACATAACAGAAGTTTTAGTTTCTTCTGCAATGGGTTTCGTGTGAAGAAAAACAAACACTGCAGTATAATTAGTAACTTAAGATCTTCCAAGTATCACTAGAGCACAAAATTTATATGTTAGCTGCAAACATATATATACATAAGCTATTTTACATTATATATATATATGTGTGTGTGTGTGTGTGTATTAGGGTGGAGCGAAAATATCGAAATTTTTGTAATCGAAACGTAATAGCGCGGGAAAGATGCCATTGGTAATACGAAATAAATTTGCATAATATTAAACTTAATATTTTCTGGCGCCGCATGGAGGTGGGGGGGGGAGGGTGAAGTTCCAAAAAATCGTAAAAAATATGGTTTTATACAAAAAAAATTTAAATTATTCAAATATAGTAATGCATTTTCTAATAGAACATAGCAGCTCCACTAGTATGCAAGTAATGCCCCATTTAAGTTTCACTATGGAGAAATCATATATTTTATTGCTGCATATGAGGCAAAATTTCGAAAACATGAGCAAAATTTCAATTTTCAGTTTTTGTTTTTCTAAATTTTCACAACTTTTATAGAACTATGCCTGGAATTAAATATATTGTCTAAAATTATACCTAGTAATAAATTAAAAATGCCCATTACTTTTCAAAGTTAACTGTATTTGACTGAAAATTAGAAAAGGCACTTGCCCATTCTTCATAGTCTCATGTTTTACCATTGCATGAGACAGAAATTAATCCACCACAAATCACAAAATGATAAAATAAATTAACGAAAGATTTTATTAACTGAAGCACAAGGATTTTAAATCAAAGCTGGTCAAATAAACTTAAAATGTGGTATAAATATTTAATTTAATGAATTTTATATTGTGACTTTTTCAATTGGAGCCATTCTTCGTCCAGAGACTAAAGTTGATCTTATGTAACCCTCTCTCCGTTCGAGTCCCCGAACCTTAGAAGCTTCTTCGGTAACAAGTTTGAAGCATTCCATGAAAATATCTTTCGACAGACTGCGTGTGACTTGGGAACTAATAACAACCGAAATCTTTAATAGAGATTTCCATACTCACTAATGATTCGAGATCGTCAGTAGAAAGATAAACCCTTCCTGGAGGCTCCTGAGTTTACATTCTCGCCATTCAATTAAGTCCATATTATTTTCAGCATCAAAGATTATGTCTGGGCCGCCCAGGTGGTGCAGTGGCTAGAGAACCATTCTATCACGCCGTGGGTCCGGGTTCAAATCCCGGCTTGGGCATGGATGTTAAATTGTCCGTCCCTTCATAGGGGGGTAGTGCTGTCCCTACTAGCAATTTTGCTCGGGCCGTCATCGGCTGGCTGCGTGGCCGGTGGTAGCCCGAGCAAAATTGCTAGTAGGGGTCCGCCCACTGGGTGCTCCCATAATAAAATGGACAGTAACTCGGGCCTTTGTAGTGGCGAAGCTTGAGGAGCAAGTGCCCGCCCATTGGGAAAAAAAGATTATGTCTGGATTTACAAACTGTTGAACAGGTGTGTTCGTGTTCACAGAACTTCTTGCTTTAGAAATTCTCTGTATGGCTAGGGTCCGGACGTTCCAGGATTTCAATAAGTATATTTTCATGATTTACGAAATAGATGTTTTGGGAAATTGCGGGATCTGTTATGTTCCGTAGATGTTCCGACAAGCAACAGAAATTCTTGGCTGTGGTTCACAGCTTTCGAAAGCCACGGAAACATGATGGATTTATTTTAATTGTGAACCAACCGATGCAGTACACTTTCACTATGAATTCAACAAGAATGGCAAGTTCAGAAGACGGTTCATCTGTTCCAATGTAGAGTCCCAAAATTAGACTAGCAGAAATAATCCATCTTGCGTGGGACATTGGTCCAGGGTTTCTTCGAGAAAGATCAATGAAACACTCATCTGTTGAAACGCAGCTTGCATGATTTCAAACATATAATTCTGGTCAATTGACAATATTTGTATCAACAGCTGGGAGTTTAATTGGCTTAATATTTGCGACGTTTAATGATTTGCAAGTCGCAAGCGATTTTTTTTTATACCAATGGAGCCTCAATATGACCGAGGACCTATTTTTTTTTTCGAATAGATGTTTCAGTGGAAGCTCATTGAAATGCAGAAGACAAGGAAGCCACTGAAGTGGTTTTATAAACTTGTTCTCAAGCAAACGCATTACTCCGCCTTTATTTCATGTGCTAAGGATAGTTCCATCACATCCAACTTCAATTACCTTTGCAGTTTCCACTTTGTTTTTCTTCAAAATATTTGCAGTGTCATTCCATATAGAAACCTCTTTGCCAAACGATTTGCCAAAAGATATAATTTCACCACAGTAAATTTTAACTAGGACATTACTAATATACTACTCCAGTTGTTGTGTTCTATTAGAAAATCCTATTATGTTTGGACAACTTATATATATTTTGGCAAAAATCATGTTTTTTACCATTTTTTTCAAACTTATATCCCCTCGCGGTTGTAAAAAATATTAACCGATTAGTTAAACCCTACAGTGCATACTGTAGCCAATTATTTACACTCCCCTTTTTCCTTAATAAAAAGAAAATTTTCAAGTTTTTGTCTGATATATACATTTAAAATAAATATAAAACCTTATGGAAATAAATTTTAGTTTTTAAAAATGTATGACAACATTATTTTTGAGCAAACAAGCGTGAATTCATAGTGTTGCAGAATACTCTGCTTGTTTCCTGGGTTCGTCTTTCTAAAGTTCAGTTGGTGTAGAAAGTTCTAGTAAAAAGTGCACTTGTCAGGATGGAACATAAACTTTATTGCTTCTAGAACTTCGTCGAACAATCAGCTGTACAAAATTCAAAGCCAAATCAAACAGTATTGTGCTTTTAACAGTCTGCTTAGATCTGAAGCTCTCACAAATGCTGTATTCCACACACAAAATAAAGCACTTTCACAGGCAAAAATTCAGTAAAAATATACGAGAGATAATACTAACAGTCTCTCAAGACTCAGAAATCAAGAATTTACACACAGCACTTTAAAAAAAGCTTCGAAAAGCAAGCCAAAACACTGCTTCTGTGGCGTCAGTACAAAGCGCAACACAGCAAACTCACTTCACAAGAACTCAAATTACTCTGAACTGGGGCCTCTGGCAGCTTGATTTATAGTCGACGCAGAAGCTACAAGAAGCTTTCGGAAAAGTCTATTTCTCGGAGATTCCACATAAAGCGGGAATTTTGATTACGTCATAGAAGAGAAATGTTAGGTTATGTGATTTTAATGCAGCAAAAGCCACTTTACAAGCCCAAGGGGAAAATCGTGCCAAATGCCCAAAATGTCGCCAAGATTGGTGACTTTTAGCGAAATATTTCCAACTTTGGCGCCAAAAATAAGTGCCCGAAAGTGAAGTTATCGAAGGCCTAGGACCAATATTTCTCAAGATTTCTAGAAACTGCATACAATTGAATGGGAAACCGAAACCTCTGTATCTCCGGTTCTAGTTGACTGATTTTGATGCAACAAAAAACAAAATTTAACTGTTTGAAGCGTAGAATACGAATTTTGAACTATATTAAGCCCCAGGAAAGCGGGTTGCCCCGAAAATTGGTAACAATAGCGTGTGCATCCACTTCACTAAACAAATTTTTGTCGAGTTTTTGATTGCTTGTAATTTTATTGCTAAATGAAAATAAATACAGAACTATTAAAAAACAGTAGTGTAGGACTAAATAAAGTAGAATTAGGCTGTATTACTTTCCTTTGTCTGTAAAAAATTGTGTTACTCCATGGCAGTGCTCTGCCCCATACTGCTGGTGACACTCAAACCATAGTTCGACAGTTTCTTTAGGAGCAATTCGGTCACCCGCCGTGCAGCCCAGACTTGGAACCGTCCGACTACTACTCATTCCTGCACATGAAGCGCAAGCTAGGGGTGCAGCTAGGGGCGGCAAGCTCTTTGGATCCCACGATGAGGTGAAAAATGCTGTGAAGTCGTGGTTATCGTCATTGGCGAGAAGTCTCTATGAAGATTGCATAGAACAGCTGGTAACCCGCTACGACAAGTGTTCTAACATTGGCAGAAACTATGTAGTAAAATAGTTTAAGGTATGCTCTTTCAAGTAACAATAAAACTGGCTTGAAAATAATTTTTTTTCTCTTCCTTTTTTTTCCCTTTTTTTTTCCTTTTCTTTTTTTTCTTTGTTATTGTTGTTTGTTTTTTTTCAAAACGGTACTTACTTTTCGAATACGCATTGCATATATATCTCTTTTGACAGGGTGTAATATAAACAGTTTAGCATGATTTTTAAATTTACTTTTAAAGCAAATGTTTTTGTTTTTGTTTTTGTTTTTGAATATCATGAAGAAGAAATTAAAAAAGATAATAGCTTTAGAAATTTAATATTAATATAATAAAAAATATAACAGTATCATATGTGTATTTGATAATTGTGTATTATTATTCTGTATTTTCTTAATTATTATTCTGTAATTGAATTCATCTAATTTTTCATTAATACAGAATAATGGAATTTCACAAAAAAAAACTCCTTCACAAAAATTATCTATTAAAAATGCAGCCTTCTACAGATCGGCATTTCAATAAATTAGTTTTTTCATCTATGAATGCTTTCGAGTGCTGACGTATGGACTGGATTAGTGAAGACTTGGAAGCCCTCACCCCAACCACACAGTTGGCGGGAGTCGTTAGCGAAATTACACTGGATACTTACTCATTTTTAGAACGAAGAACTTTAAAAAGCAAATGATTTGGAATAAACATTTCTCAGAACAGTTAATTATTTGAAATGAGCAGTATCATCTGCTACTGTTTAATTTATTATTCTTTAAAGAAGTCCCACACTGCAAAAAAAGTGTCAAATTTACAGAAAAAAACTGTCAGCCAGGACGCCAGTCTATTTCCGTTTTTTTTTTTTTTTTTACAGAGGTCTTCCGTAAATTTTACAGATTCTCAGCTTGTTTTACAGAATTCTTCCGTATACGGAAAAAATACGGAAGACTTCTGTAAAATATACGGAAATAAACTGGTGTCCTGGCTGACAGTTTTTTTTTTCTGTAAATTTGACAGAATTTTTTTTTTTTGCAGTGAATAATAAAAGTCGAAGATTTACAATTTACAGTTTGTTTTAACTGTTTCTGAAATAAAATAGCTGCTAATAAGAGAAACTCCACCAATGCAAAAATCAATACACTGCAAAAAAAGTCTGTTAAACTGACAGAAAAAAAACTGTCAGCCAGGACGCCAGTTTATTTCCGTTTATTTTACAGAAGTATTCCGTATTTTTTTCCTTATACGGAAGATTCCTGTAAAATAAACTGAGAATCAGTAAAAATTTATGTAAATCTTCTGTAGAAAAAACGGAAATAAACTGGCGTCCTGGCTGACAATTTTTTTCTGTAAATTTGACAGACTTTTTTTGCAAACAAGGTTTTAAATATATCTGTACAATTTATACATCTGCAACTATAAATAAAATAATAATGTAAGATTTACAAATTAAAAAAGCTGAAAACCTTAATTTTCTCAAGCTTTTGCCGAGGCATGCAGTTCAAAGCAAAGCATTTTGCAGAACTCTGAATGAAAACCACTCAGCAAGAATGAAATGAAAATGTATGTGATCCATAATAAAACATGGATTTATCTAAATGAATGAAACTCTTTTGAATGAATGAAAATCTTTTTATTATTTAAAACGAATAGAAAAGGATTCTTTTGCTGATTTCGTCAATACAAAGAAATTTTCGGTAAAGACTTTTATCATTGTCTCTGAATTCTTCTACAGTGAGAAATTAAAAATAAGAACAGGGTAAAAAAATGATAAAATCAACTCTAAGTTTTACATCCGATACTTATTGAGGAAATGCCATTTCTTATCCCAATGCCTTTTAAAGGGAAATTTCTTCAAAACAAAGTTGTACTTAGAAAAGCATCACTGCGTTTCTTAAAAAATTGAAAACAAATGCAAGGGTATCACATGTATACCTTCCCTTCCTAGAAAGCCCCTGACGTCTCATGTATGAACTGTTGTACCTTTGGTCTCTTGAAGAAAACTCTTTCTGTGTGCAAATGCAACACAATTGATAGATTTTGTAAGATAGTGGATAGGGATGGACGCGAGACGACTTTTTGCGAGACGAGACAAACATTATTAACATTACGATATAGAGATTTTGCGAGACGAGAAAGCTTTTCGTCTGTTTTGCGAGTCGCGAAATGCCTATTTTCTATTCTCACGTCCATCCCTAGTGGTGGAAGAGGAATGAAAATCATAATCCCTGGGAAATTTATGAAAAGCCCGTTTGTCATCGAAATCACAATGCAAATTTAGAACCCCCATCCCATTCCACCCCAACCACCCCCAAAAAATCAGATTTAATATTTAAAAAGAAAGTTGTACTTTAAATGTTAATTAAACAGCCAAAAAAATCATTTTAAAAAATTTGTAAATACAATTTTCGGTACTTTCAGACGCAAATATCTTTTCTATACGTTCACTACTGCACAACAGTGAGCGTATGATCAAGTTTCATGAAGAATAAGGAACTTAAGATTATTACTTTAACACATGCATTTAATGCATTTATAATAATTTTTTTAGTTAATGAAAATCTCTAGAAACTCTGAATGACCCTACCTAATCAGCTTTTTATTTTACATTAAAATGATATTACTTTAGAAGAGGACAGTAAAATTTTACTGCAGAGGGGACTACGGGATTTTCACTTACACCACTGAATCACTGTAAGGATAAATGATATTGAGATCCGAGCTTTCAAATATAAATGATCTATGGAAATACGCACTGGTGTTCCATCTGAAATTCATTTAAATTCAGTCCTGAACTTCAAATAAGTATAATGTATTGTTCTAGGTGACACAAATCTGACCCCCTTTGCTGTGACAGCGTGAAAGGAAAAATAATTACTTTTCTATTGTATATTTTTTTTTCTAAACTTCTCTTATATTCAGTTATCTTTATTATTATCTGTTGCTTTATGTCTTCCAAAACATCTGAAATTTTTCTTTCATATTTCCGAGTACCAATAAGTCACGATACACACGATTTTCGCGTGAAAGCTAGGAATTAACGCAACTTCAAGAGAAGACTTTATTCCATAGGTACATATATAATTCCATCAACTATATAATGTGATGTCAGCAAGAAAGTAATGAAAGTTCTTTCTGAGCTTTTCCTCGGCAGAGGCAGCAGAAGAATACCAGTGTCATTCTTATTTCAGCAAAGATTCTTAAGTACCAAGTTCAATTTGATAATGTTATGCACATTTATTCAATAAATTTTATCACCAAGATGCAATTGCGTTTGGGATCTTGGTCAAAAATAAATTTAAATTAAATATACTTTGCACTAAAAATATTTCACGACTTTTATCCGCACTTTTTGCTGTATTTACTTGCAATTAAGGCGTAAAATAAGTGGTATAAAATCACAATACGTCACAAAATAATAATCAGTTCAGTAACTAAATATTAAATGTTGGCCAAGAAAACGTTTGCCTAGCTGTTAATGATCTAGGTCTAATTTCATCAAATAAAAACAGTAGAAGTGGCATTTCATTTTAATTTGCTGGGAAGAGATTAAAATATTGTCCTGTCAAGAAGGTCTGCTGAATTCAGTGCAATTAAAAAAATTAGGTTTCGAACCATAAAATAAAATTTTACCTAAAGAATTAATTCTATAACAGTCTTCCATCATCTAATCTATAAATTCTAATTACTAATTCTAAATTAGCAGATTTTAAAAAAATGTATGATGATTGCAGCACAAAAAAGATGACATTTTCTGAAGTTCTAGTTACGGTTTTATATGTTCTAGTAGAATTCCTAAGAATTAAATTATAAAGCTTAATCCTTTCACGGAGATGTTTATGTTCAGAGTCTAAAGTATGTGGGAATTTCCGGGCCTATTTTTTTAAAATCAATTCATATACTTTTCTTCTTCTTGACTATCCGAGTGAAAATTAAAGAAACAAGTGTTACATGAACATATAAATTTTACAGGAGATTAATTGTTCACAAAATAAAAGTCGAAAACTAAATACTGCTTGCACACGCAATGAAACGCAAACATATACTATAGTAAAATGCGATAATTCTTATGCTCATTTTTCGAAAAACTATGCGAGTTTTCTTAAAAACTACGAATCGAAGGAATGTTTATGAGCCAAATATAATTTTGAATGTATATATATGTGGAAAAAATACTGCGACTCTGAGTTTTAACAAAAACATTTTGTGAAAATTAAAAGCATTTGTTAAATCAATTTGGTTGAATCAAACAAACTTTTATTAAATCAAGAAAACAAAGCTACCAAACTACTTAATCAAACAAGTTTTGTTAAATTCAATAAAACACTTTTTTAGCGTCCAGAAAATTTATTAATAATAATTGATGTCTACAGTCAACAGACAGTAGGTGATAAGTATTTTTACCACGGCCTTAGAAAGGTTTTTTTAAATACATAAAGGGTAACAGAGAGAGTAATTAATTTAATTTTTCGTCGCATTGATAATGTTTTTCCAGCATTCGGTGAACTGGATTATAAGAACTACTCTTGGTAACAGCATCGGTCAAAGAAGGAAAGCCTTCAATGCTTCGTTTTCAATGATTAGAGCGAACAGATGAAAAATGGGTTCAGGATAAAAAATGAACAAGTTTTTTTTCTTTTTTTAAGTTTGACCCATCTCTGATAGTATGCTTCCTGGAACCACGTTTTGAGCACAACAGCAGTATGACACAGGGCTGAAGACTTCATATCATGCTGCTGTTTGCGTAAGATGATTCGTTATATTAGTTTTTTCTCTGCAGCAAATCAAACGTCATAAAAATCTTTTAGACAGCGCCGGCCCGAGCAAATTTGGCGCCTTAGGCGAAAGATTTTAAAGGTGCCCCCTTTGAAAAAAATTAATAAAAAATTTATATTTTTTTAATTTTTTTAAAAAGTTAAAAATTTTAAATTTTAAAAAATTAAAAATTAAAAATTTTAAATTAAATTAAATAAAAATTACCAAAGTCAAGCACAGAGATAATCAAATCAGAGAGAAATTATTATTTATCTCAATTAGACATTTTTACATTACCACATTTTCTGGCCTTTGTTTTAGCAAAAGTAGCAACAATATCCTTTAAATCAATCGTTTGTGCTGAATCTTCTTGTATTGATATGTTTGAAAACCCTACGAATCTTTCTTGAGTCATTGTAGACGCAGATAAGTTTTAGGTTTTGAGAAACTGGAAGACACAGGAAGCGTTAGCAACAGCTTTATAGCTGTTACTAAATTCGGCAGACTCTGTACCAGCTCAATTTCGCAAGTGTAATTTAACACTTCCTGTGTTCATGGGCGCCGGCAGCATAGGGCAAGGTGGGGGGGGCAATGCCCCCCCCTGTATTTTTGTATGCAGTGTTTTCCCTTGATTTTTTGCTCTTTCCAACATGGTAACCATACGTTAAAGTAGTCTTTGCCTCCCCTTGAGTAGTCTTTGCCCTCCCCTGGAGTAGTCTTTGACCCCCCCCTGGGAAATATTCTGCCGGCGCCCATGCTGTGTTGTAGTACCATTTGGCACTCGTCTTACAATGACTTGCAATTCATTGCATAATTCAGTACCATCGGAATCCTATCCTTAGAGTCTCCGTGAGTCAGAAATTTTTCTAGCCTAATACAAAGCTCCAAAATGTCTTTAGAAGTTTTATGTTTTAGCTCATGAATATTATGGAGGAATCCGAGAACATGGTTTATTTTTTTAATTTGGTGAAACCTCTCGTCAACTGAACTTATTGCTGTATCGAGAACGGCAAAATAAAAATTAATTTTAAAATTATGTTTTGCATCACGCATGGCTCTCGTTTTCGTAATCTAGCCGGGTTTGTCTCTGATGAAAATTATGCCAGAATGTCAATTCCTTCTGCAGTCTCTCTTGCTTCGACCTGCATTTTTACATTTCCAAAATCACTACTACAGCTTTCGTGGAAAGTTTTTGTTTTTTGAAGAGCACTAGGGGCCAAGGCCCCTACAGCTAAACTCGCTTTTCGTATGAGGCATTCGGCCCCTAATAAGGCTTATTCGTAAAAAAGGCATAATTTCAACAGACAGAACTCAAAAATTGGATCAGATAGAATGTTACCGAGCTACTCATTGTTTGTTTCTTGCATGTTCATTGGAACATAAAAATTTAAACTTCACAATAATGTAGACCCCCTATAAACACGGTAGATACGTTCCGTGTTGTACGGGTCCTGAGCTATACTCCACCAGGAGTGCGGACTCCGCGTATAATCGCTGAAAAAAATATTTGCACTCCTTAGAAACACAATCGTATTTAATGTTGCCATATAAAAGTTATATTAGGAGCTAAAGCGTAGTAAAATAAGAACATCTGTCTCATTTAACCGTGCTGTAGGAGTCTCTTTTAGCGTGGTATAACGAAAACGATTGCAATTTTTTCGCCGTGTTCTATGGACCCGTGTTATGGGGGGGGGGGGGGGTCTACTGTATTTTTAAGCTGCTCTATAACGGCTATAGTGACATAGTTAACGCCGCCAAATATTTCTGCTGAGTAAATACCCTAGCTGAACGTAACCTTCTTTACTATAATCTGCATTTTAATTATTTTTCATTTTCAAGAAACTTGGTGCTAAAATTTTAGAACACGCGGTTTAGATTCACGCTGCTTAGAGAGATAGCCTTTTGCCAGATCGTACCTGATGCCAAAATGTCGCTTTTTCAATCAGTTACAATTACTTATTCTGTTTTCGAAAGACGAATAATCGACAGTTCAAAACTCCTGTTACCTAAGAGAACTTACTATTTGAAAATAGTCAAGTTTGTATAACACACTTTGACTTCTTTATTTCACATACTTTTTAATTTGGCGTAAAATTGGTGTAATACTACTTCTTGTTTATCAATTTCACGCGATTCTACTTACTTTCAATCGGTTTGTTGAAAAGGCATGAATGATTTTTTGCAAGCAAAAATAGCCAAACCTGGCAACCAGTATGCTTTTTTTTTCAGTTTTTTATTAATATCTTCTAAAATAATTCGAGTTTCGAAATTTAAGTCACCTTATCGGCTTCTCCTGAATTTTCCGAATTCGTGGACACCTTTGTCGAAACTCAAATCCCCACGGTTTCGGATGCGATAGCAGAACAAGCTTTTGACAGCGGTGGCAGAGGACGTTACTTTTTTTTTTAGAATAGAGAGACTCATAGCAGCATTCAGAGCAAAGTCTTTCGATTGAAGAAGTATGATCTCAAATAGAATATTGTACCACACAACAAGAGCTAGTATAAGGTTGTAATCTTCAATTTTTTTAGAAAGTGATTGAGCTTCGTTTCGTCAATGATTTCCGTATGAACCACTCAGAGTGTCATCTTCGTAAATGTCCATCATGCATATTAGCAGCGCATCATGCATATTAGCTAGTTGATGTAGCAGTGGTCGTAGGGCATCAATCCGGCACTCCCACCTGCTATCACTCAGTGGTTTCAGTATCAAATAGGGTATGCGACGCAAAAGGACTTCCCAACGTTAAGTTGAAGCAGAGAAATAAACATATAAATTTTGGATCAAACTGAAAAAAGATGTAGCTTCTTGACAACATTTAGCAGCATCATTCACCAGCGTATGTGAACTACAGGGGAAGAAAAACGCACGTGGATTTATATATAAAATCCGTTCTTGAAGGCCACTGTGCTTACCTCTCATATTACTGCCATTATGATACCCCTGTCCAAAAGTTTGCTATTGAAAGAGACATCTCATCTAGAGAGCTTATTTAAAATTAATTTAGTTAAGCCAGCTCCAGTGGTATCCGCAAGAGGAACAAATTCCAGAAAATGTTCTTTGATTTCACATTTATATTTACCATCATTTGGCATGTTTACAAACCGAACGATAATGGTCATTTGTTCCACTTGACTTACACCCCCCCCCAAAAAAAAAGAAGTATTCGAATAAGAGATAAATTTCCTATTTTAGATATGCGAATATTAATTGAGTTTTTGAAAAACGCACAACTTAACAGAAATATGGAAAGTCATATTTATACGTAGCCTAATTCATATTCTATGATAAATAATTTTTAATATACAAAACCAATGTAGGAAATTTATCTCTTTCTCGAATACCTTTTTTGGAGGATGTACACACAGGTGTGCAGTCCAGAATTATTGCATAGTATACTTAGCTGAGTGAACAGAAGCTATGATTTTTTTCTGGACAGAATTGGTACAGAATTTTTCTAACGTTTGCTACGTATTAACTAACAACATAAATACTTTCAACCAGTAACGTAGTTGTGGTAGCCCCTAATTATTTTTCAAAGACGTTAAATAATTTAATTTTTTCGACAGGGGATTTATTTTTTCAGGAGACCCAACAGCTTTAAAATAGTTAAATGTGGACTTCTGCTGCTTGCGGCACGTGGAGATGATTACTTGAGAGTCTAGGGGGTCGTTAATTAGGGGGGGAGAGCACTGACCAAAGAACACTGATCGAAGCTTTAGAAGAGATTCGGGTTGCAGGAATTGACTCACCTTTTCATGAGACCACCACCCACTGCAACAAAACATTTTCACAGCATCGTGTTTATGACCTCTATACACAAAAAAGTCAGAATAAGTTTGTGATTTTTGGAGTTTGAGACATGTGGTCTCAACCCATGTGGAACGGGGGGGGGGGACAATCCAAATTATATGCTGCCTATGTTGCATTTTTCACGTGACCAGTCCGCTACTCCTTAGAACAAAAAGAGACTGAGAGATCAGCCGAATGACAGGAGGGGGAAAAAAAACTCTTCTGCCTGGCTAGTGCCGCCCCTCTCGAGCCAGCGCCCTAGGCAGTCGCCTAGTTTGACTATATGGTCGAGCCGGCCCTGCTTTTAGAGCATTTGACTGTCTATTAATCACACAAATTCTGCCTATATATATTGATGTAGTACTACTCCAGCTAATAAAACTTATTAGATGCTACACAAGACGTGTTATATAATAATGAAAGCGATGAAATGATGATTTCTCTTCTTAACATATTTTGTGCTGTTATCCATGCCATACCAAAAAAAAAAAAAGAAAAAAGATTTTAGTTTCAGCTCTCAGCATAAAGCTCTTCCATTGTTTCGATATTAATTTAACATACAATTAACTCCAGTTCCTGTTTTCAACTTTTGTTCAAACGATGCAAATGGTTTTATTTATTTTTTCAGCATTCAAACTAAATTTCTACAATGTGTGTCTAATACTTCTTGAGCTCATTCCACGATGCACAGTGCCATTTCATCATACATCTACCATGATAGGTTTTGTTGCATTTCGGTTATTTATTCCCTTAATTATTGTATCATTGTTTGCAGTGATTTATCTTTTACTGTTTTCACTACCTTTAACTTGCTATAGCATTGTCTTTTTATGCCTTTTTTAAAATGTCAGATGCTCGTTCGATTAAGCCCCAAGAGTGATTATTTTATTTAATTTATCCATAACAGTAACCAGACTCTGTACAAATGTACATTGTTTTCTCGGTAACCAGTCACCTATTTGAGGTGATTCTTTAATTTGTATGGGTTTTGCATGATTATTATAGAAATCAGCTTAAAAAGCCAATCATTATGATAGAATTCTTGGCACACATATAAATATCCTCCATTGAGTTCAAATAAATTAAATCTATATAAATAAAACAGAGTGTAAACTGTCCGTTTGTCTGTCTGTCTGTCTGTCTGTGTCTCGCGTAGCTCCGAAACGGGTGATCGTAGACCTACCAAATTTTGCACGGAAATTCTCCAAGACGGGTCTCGACACACCTCGAAGCGATTTTTTCGAATTAGAAAATGTTTTATTTTATGTTTTGTCCGATTTTTAGCGATTTTTCTTGCGTAATACATAATAACGCCAGTAATTGCACTCGCAAGAAAACGATATTTACATCATCGTATAGAGGAGAAAATTTTCTTTTAAAAACTGTTCGTTCGGACTGTGTAACATAATTTGCAGATTTTTGGGATTTTTTCAAATCAAATTAAATTTGACGCTGACTTTCGTAAAATATTTTTAAAACTGCTGCATCTTGAATTCTATCTGTCATAACTTTTTTATATTTAGGCAAAAGACGGAGCACACAATTCGCCCACTTTTAAAAGAAGAACGGAGGAAAAATATAAATTAGGAGAATTTTTAAGTGAAGAAGGATTTTCATTTCAATCGCAGCTGCTTAAATGCTTAAAAATTTCGGCATATCTTGCGGTTTGGTTGTCTTGGAAACAGTAACAATGATTAAAATTGCCAGCTGAAAAAAAAAAAATAAAATTACTTTAAAATAACAGTTTTCACATGTGAAATGACGTCACGAGTCATTTTGACGTCACGAGTTTAAAACCCCTTTCGAAACTCAATCAGAATAACGAACCCACAAGCAAAACATACACCACGCATGAAATAATTCCATATTTTATTTTACGTTGCTAGAAAAAGAATTGAATGCTGTTTTTTCACCAGTGAATTATCCAGCATTATTTTCAATTGAGATTTTAAACGGTACACGTTTTCGAATCGCAAGAAATATTTTGCGGTGCTAAACAGGGCCTGATTATACCAAACAGGGACCCCGGGCATTGATGAATTTTGGGGCCTCCATCTATGAAATTTGTTTTATTTTTCATAAAATATGTTTATAAAAAAGAATATTTCAGAACAACAATTGAAATTGGGGACCATTTCGAACCGGAGGCACTGGGCAAAGTCCCGATTTGCCAGTGAGATAATAGGGTCCTGGTGCTAAATAGGCCAATCTGACAATAATTAACCATACAAATGTATGGAGAGCTGTTTTAGTGGCAATCATAAAGTGAAATGATTATCGTTTATATTAATGCGTAAATTGCAAAAGTCACCAAAGAATAAAAGACTACATTCGTGGCAAATATCTAAGCCGTTTCTTTAAATTAAGTATTAACGACTGGAAAACGAAAATATATTGTATTGGTATCAATAAAAGATAGTGTAAGTAATAGTTAGTAGATATCTAAGGGCAATAATTTTTAAAGCACAATATAACGCATTAATAAATATTTCGTGAAACTAAGTGTTCTATTCCTCTTACAACAACCATCTTACTTCACAGCTAACTAAACATTAAGTAATTCTACGTCACGTTAATATATTCCGCGGTAGTTCCAACAGAAAAGACTGTAACTGAACTTTTTTTTCTTGGAGATTCTGTTTTGTCACAAGTAGTCATGATCACATTTTGGGAAAATGTTCTTTTCTTGCCTTGCGAAGAGCGGGTACACAACTATTTAACTATAAAATAAAACGGTTCGCCACATCATGTAGTATCTAAGGTGGTATAACTTAAATCTAAAAAAGAGTATGATGTAGAAATGAGACATTTTGAAAGTTAGGAATTTTCGCTGCAAACCGTCACGCTTTTCTTTTTCTGATAGGGAATGACACCGACATAGTTTTTGTCATAATATTAACAATGGTCTCAGGTCAGTACTTATACTAACTTTACGAATAACGAATGAGAAACTTTACGCCAAGTGTCAAATCATTTTGCTTATTTTGAGATTCCAAATCACTGGAATCAATTCAAATTATATATGTAAGAAAAAGTTTCGTTCCCTACCGGGCGGAGAACGGGTACGCAGCTAGTCAATGAATAAACTTTACTGTAACCTACTGTAACCGATCTGGCCGCCTGATAATGAAATTAAACTGACCAGTAATAGGTTTCCTAGCTGCTTGGGGTCCCCTGTCAGAACTTCTGCACTAAATTTCGTGAGAGAAACTAACTGAATTTTGGATTACATACGGATTTAATTTTTGCTACACATTCCAATTGTGTGTAAGTGATTTTAATCTCTATACGGTATACTCTACTATAAATGCAGAAAATTCATAGCATCTGAAATGATATGGGTCAAAGAAAGATTTACATCGCGTATTAAAAATATAAATCGGGAATCTACTGCAAATTGCTATTCTAAAATAAAATAGTGATAAAAATATAAATAAAAATAAAGTGTAAAATGGATGATAAAAATGATGTGTCTCCGAACATTCGAAGTTTGTATCAAATTCTATAATCAGGGATCAGGGGCGTAATTAAGGGGGCAGAAGAGGGAGCTTGGGCCACCTCCGAAAATGTAAAGCAATTATAAAAAAAACACAGCGATTTTAAAACATTTATATTAACTCAAGTAACAATAAGGTTTAAAATATCGGATCCCCCACCGCCCCCCGAAATGGAAACCTATATACGCTAATGTCAGAGGTAGAATACTAGTAGTCATGTAAATCATTTCTCCAGACATCAGAATTAGACTTAGCTTTTCTTTAAGAAGGTGGTTTACAGATGGCAGCACTAATTTTGTTCCATGGAAGACCATTTTAATAAAGATCATGGTAAGAATATTGCATAGTGAACTGGCGCTACAACACGATCTATCTTACGCGAATGGATATTACCCCTCGTCTACAACATGAGATTTTTTGCAATCATTCATTTATTCATTATGTGTGAAATTTTAATATATAGCTAGGGAGCAGTTTAAAACTGTTATAGGGGTGTTTAAAAAATCTAAAATAGTAGTGTACGAGCTTCGAAAAGTCGTAATATAATCCCAAGCAACACAACGATGTTGTTTCAATGTCGTTTCCACATGATTTTGTTCAGTTTTCTCCACATTGTTTCAGCCTGGCCATTGATATAATATTGAAACAACATTGTGAAATCACAAAAGGAACACAAATAATAAAAACAAGATTTTATTTCTTTCATGCAGAATTATTAAAATCATGAGGAAATTTACGAAAAATGAAATTGTTGATAATTATCTACTTGAAAACATTATTTTAATTCCCCAAGCAACACACTCATGTAGTTTCAATGTGATTTTCTGGTTAGCATTGTCACAATGCATTTTAATTAAAAACGAATTAAAATGATGTTTTCAAGTAGGCAATTATCAACAATTTTATTTTTCGTAAATTTCCGTATGATTTTAATAATTCTGCCTGAAAGAAATAAAATCTTGTTTTTTTATTTGGTTCCCTCTTGTGATTTCACAATTTTGTTTCAATATTATATCCATGTCCATGCTGAAACAGTGTGGAGAAAACTGAACAAAATCATGTGGAAACGGCATTGAAAGTTCACATTGAAACAACGTTTTGTATGTTAGCATTTCACATTTAAACCACATTGAAACAACATTGTTGTGTTGCTTGGGATATAACTTACCTCACAACGCAACATGTTCACTAAGTGAGGATTCTTGGAAAGCATTCCTCGCGAAAGTCATGATTCCCCTGTAGTAAAATATTTAGTTATATGTAAAAGATATACGATATGCAGTATCATGCTTTAATTAATATGGCCGTCCCGTCTGTCTAGTAGTATATTTAGATTTTAAACAGTGGTCCTCAGACTCACAAAACCAAAAACCGAAGATTTTTTTGTATCCATAAGCACTTGGTTATCTCTAGATTTTAAATGAGGGATCTCCCAGTTACTATGCTAAACATCTGATTATCATTAAGATAATCTCTTTATCATTTATCTATGAAAAACGTAAGGATATCTAATTCTTTCCTCATTTTGGAAACACTCAAAATGCACTGATTACTGAATATTTTGTGTTCCCGGCTTCTAGAAAATCATTTCGAAAATTGAAAGAAAAATTTCTAGAGAAGACAACTGCATTATTATATTACTGAATAAGTTCTGATTTAATACAAAATAAAACGGAATTTCACTTTTAAAGATAATTCAATAATGTCTGGAATTACTCAGAATGTATATCTACTTAGTTTTGCGCTTAATCTTCTTTAACACATAAAGTCTTGTCTCAGAAAGAAAAAGTATTTATACACATACTTAGTGTTTGCACCGAATTTATCAATGTAAGTTTTATCACAACTACATACAATTAGTTTCACCGGAGAGAAAATTCATTTTAATACAATAACAAACTTTAAAATGTTGATCGCCCAAGGCACCCCTGCTCAGGCAATAAACCTTGCGTAGCTTTACCTTAACAGAACACAGCATCAATATTGCCACTGAAAAACTTATATTTTTAATCCCTCAATAATATGTAATGTCAGTATTAAAGAATTGCATATATTTCAGTACTCCTTTGTATTTGCAATGTAAACATTCATGTATAACTACTAGTAAAATACTGAAACCTTATCTGTAACTACTTTGCAAAATAAAACCAGGCCAGCAATTGCCATTAGGCACACAAGGCATTTTCCTAAGGAGCAAAACATTCTTAGACGTTTCTTTATATTATTTTTAAACATTTAGTAAACATCTATAGTTATTTTTCAAATATATAAATTCACTTATTTAGTACCTATGGGATCGGGTTCCTACTTACAGTCCCATATTTGTAACAATGTTACGCATACTGCAATCATCAAGCAGCTACAAACTCCCTGATGACATAAGGAATGGCAAGAAGATGAGCTGCGATATTGAAAAAAGGTGAAATTCACAGACTTCTACGCACAATGCCTAGTACTAGTATTATTGTTTCCCCAAATGAATATTAGATGGCGCCACACAAATGCACGTGGCACTCCACCTCCCACCCTTTTCTTTTGGTTTTATAGGAATTTCTTTTCTCTAGTCTATTTCTTAATTTTCTTCGCTTCTTTTTAGTTATCCTTCGTTGTTTAGTTTTATGCACTCGTCAAATTTTACGTATAATGGATCATGTTAATAGGACCAAGTGAGCTAAAAAGAGGAAAACAATATATATTCAAAACAAGCTCCCTGGGGGGGGGGGGGGGGGGCATTCTGTCAATTTAAAAATAAAATGGCTTCACAAGGCGCCTCTGTATACATTGTTATTTCATTATATATTATTGTCAATTCAGTTCAATTTTCGTCATCATACGATAGCGTTCAAATTTTAAAAAAACAAAAAATCAATAAATAATAAAAATTTACTTGAAAAAGGAAATAGCTTTACACTCTCTCTCTCTCCCTCCCCCTCCATTTAAAAACACTCAGCCAGTGACTTACAAACATTTGAGACATTAGAGATTCCAGTGTATCAAAAATATTAATAATGAAAAGTTGAAATGTAGTTTCTTCCTAAAATTCTTTCTAGAGAATCAGATTTATACTGGGTGATTCTAAACTCCATGTATAAATTTTTAGGGGAGATAGCGCACACCATAAGGAATCAGAATCACATAGCAATATGGGGTCAAAAACGCCATTTTCACATCTCTGGTACTAATCACTTTATGAAAATTGTTGAAGTGTTTGTCTAATTTCTTAAGCAAGTTTCATATACAATGAATGGTCTTGTCTCCAAAAATCTCATCCATGGAGTGAAATAGAATTTTCAAACTATGAATTTTAGTCATATGTTTTCTGAGAAAAATTTTTGACAAACAATGGTCGGAAAGTTTACTTGTTTCAGCACCCATTCCAGAGTGATTATTAAGATCTACATGAAGACGGCGTTTTTGACCCCGTCTTGCTATGTGATTCTGATTCCTTATTATGTGTCCTATCTCCCCTAAAAGTTTGTACACGGAGTTTAGAATCACCCTGTATAAATTAACTTGAATCGTAGGAAAAAGGAAAATTTGTAGGATTATTCTAAATCCAGAATATTTACATCAGAGAAAAGAAGTGATTTCACTATTTGGTACTCACGAATTGAAGACTTTTTAAGCGGCACTTACAGGACACCGTACTGAGTATTTTCTAGTCAATTTCAAATAGTAAATTCATGCCTGGTCAATAATACTACTATTAGATATTAAAATGTTTCAGAACTATTAATCCTATAGGATTCTGGAAAACAATTTCAAAACGTTGACTTCATAATTTTTACAAAACATTGCAAATTTAGTTTATATGTTCATATCAGTGGCGTAGCCAAGGGGGGGGGGGGTTTGTTAGGATGTCATAACCCTCCCTCATGAGGAATTTTTTGCCGTACAAAATGTATATTTTTCACTCCCTTATCCCACACACGTATACATATATATGAGTTGCAGTAGTCGTAACTCCACCATGAAAAATTTCTGGCTACGCCACTGGTTCATATATAATGAAGTTTTGAGACAGTATTATCTATTTGTAATGCATTAGACAGAATGATTGGGAATTTTTCCTAATTTTTTTTATAAATTTTACTTACAGTTTCAAACTTTAAAGTCAATATTTTGGGAAAAAAAAAAAAAAAAAAAAAAAAAACTAGGACGAATATCAATAACGTTTCTGATAAAAATTGCGAAGGCATCCCTCATCTTAGGCAGATACACCTCGCGCAGGTTTGCCTTAATCACACACAACAACATTTGTTTGCAATTGTTCTAATTATAAGCTCAGATGCACATAATCTTGGCTGAAGAACGTATTAAAAAGAATGTTTTCAAAGACAATATTGCTAGTTCAGAAAAACATTAGTACATTATTATTTCTCCATTTCATTTACCAAACAAACTCATTCGGTAGATTTTCATGCGTGTTAATTGCCTACCTACTACAATTGCTTGAATGAATAGATGCATAAACATATGTATTATACTTAATAGCTAATACTCTTTAACTTTTTTACTGCTAAAAAAATAACTATGTTACAAACGGAAAAATTAATTGATTTCGCCCCAGTTGATATTTTGTTTAAAGTAAATCTAATAAATACTTCATTGAACTGAATTACTATTTATACATTACCTTACATCCTTAGTTCTTATCATATTAAAATTAACCATTAAATATATATTAAAATTGTTCCCAATTGTATTAAAATTGTCCATCCATTAAATATGTTTTTCTGATTGACATTTTAAAATTTCCTATTCTTGCAACTAAAGAAACGTTTACTAAATTTAGAAATGTTTACTATTATTTCCTACTTTCATTCGTTTTCCCGGATGTTTTGACGAAAGAAAATCACACAATGAAACTGAAACTATTTATTTTTAACTGAGCAACAAAGCTCGCTACCGGTGACATAACTTTTTACTCATGTCGTGAACTGGGTCGTAATTGGAACATTTAAGCATTTATATTAACTATGGATTATGTTTAATTATTCATTCTAAAATGTATATTTCTATTCAACATTAAATTTATTTAAAAAAAAAGGAAATAAGTGTCTTACAAGGTACAGCTTCATTTAAATATGCATACAGTTGAATAGACTCGATTATTTCAAAAGCCACTGTGTAAATCAGCAGGTACAACACACAAATAGGTGGATTTCAAGGAGTTGTTTGGGTTAAATATAGTGATTGGGTTTCAAAGTACGTATTACTTCTAATTCATTAACATTGACATACATAAAATATATTAAAAATGTATCTAACTCAGAAAAAACATGACTTATGCGGCTTTTGAAATAACCAATTCAAGATTGTTGTGCGAGTCTATACCACATGTATAATTATTAGGATGTCGCTTATTTTATGACTATGCGATTATTTTCACACCCTCTCATTTTCTTCTTCTTATGTTAAAACAGTTAGTAATATTTTTTTTTTAAATTTCGACTCTGTTAAACCGCCCGAATTGTAAGTTTTACCCTTAATACAGAATGTGTCAGCAGTCCAATGTTTCAGCCGCACATAAGGATTTCCCTGATACAACCCAAAAATATTATTTTTTATTAAATCTATTATTCATACCTTCTAAGTTTATTATAATTGATCCTAAGTACTTGCCACAAAAATTGCAGCTCTCTAGGACAGTGGTGCGCAAACTATTTTCCTTTACGACCCCCTATTTTGTGTAAAAATTTTGCCGCGACCCCTGGATAGACAGGTTGTTTATCCACGTTGTAGACATTTTGTTTAATTGACAACGAAGTTACATTGAAATTCTTTCTGGGATTTGCTCTTACAGGGTGTTTTTAAAAGAGTGTCGTGACGTCATCGATTGAAATAACACCTTTTTAGAGCAGCAAACTTATAAACCATCACAAAAATTTTATAAAAGTTGTAACATCATAAACATCTGTTAATGAATCAACTGGTATTTAAAGGAATACAAAATGAATCAATCTGGTATTTAAAGGAATACAAAATAAAAGTGAGAAAACCTAATATTTCGAAAATATATTGGTCTTAAAATTAAAATTCTATAATTACAATAAATTTTATTTATACATGAAGAGTAAAAGAATTATTATTAAAACTAGTTAGTATGTAAAACTACTATTTATTTTCCTTTGTAAATAATAATAATTATTATTTAATTATGTGAGCTTTCTGATGAGAAAAAAAATTCATTGAAATATTAATTACATATTGAATTTTACAAATAGAGTTAATGATATTAGAAAAATAAAGACTTAATTTTAATTAGAAATAGCTATCAAAATACTAGAGATCATCAGAATATGACACGAAATACTTAAAGAAAAGTTAGGAAGGAGTTTTACCAAAAAATACTTAAATTAATTATTTTTTAATTCAAAGTCTTAACTATTTTTAATTATTAATTATAGCAAAATAAATTACTGAAAAAATAAGTAAAGTATATAATAATCTGTTGTTATTTTTTAAAATGAAATAAAACAAAAACGACAGTAAAACAAAGCCCATCTCTCAAAAGAGCGACGGTGGGAAACGAACACAAGACGTCTTTACACAAACCATATGCGGAACGTACTAGCTATCTAGGCACAAACTGCTTTACGTTATAAGTTAAGTTGAACAGATGCTGTCACAGATCTACGCGACATCTCGGATAGCTGAGAGCCAAAAGCAAAAAGAAATAGAAATATTATTAGTGACTAATTAAAACATAAGGGATAGCATATTCAAAAAAATAAGAACCTACTTATCCTTAAAAATATTTTCTTAGACCGTCCTACTCTCTCACTTTCGCGTCCGCTACCAGCACTGTATTCACACTCCATTCCTTGTTACCACGTCAATTAAGATGATTTACGTATTTATACGCGGGAGTTAAATAATCTCCTCTTTAACTGGATTAAATAAAAAAAACGAGTTTTCCTAAATAATCGGGTGACGTTAGTCATCGAATTTAGCACCGATTAAAATCATATATTAATTTTAAAAAATCGTTAGAGCGGATTCCGAGATGCAAATGACACAGATTTTTAACCCCCAAACGAGCTGTAAATATAAGTGTCGCAGTATTTGGACGGCTGGTTGGTTGGTGTTGGCTGCGTCACTCGTAGAACTGTCGTTCTCCATGATAGGTGGAAGTAAGCAGCCGATACCGCAGATCACTATGCATGATAACGGGGTTTTGAAGCCCCGTAATAGCGATCGCGAATATATCGCGCTCGTAAAATAATAATTGTCAGTTTTTTCTCTTGTATTATTCCCGTTCTTTGAAATGAATAATTGTAGATTTTTCATAAATTTGAATTTCTTTGAATTTGACGACCCCCAAAATTTTCTCGCGACCCCCGGTTTGCGCACCACTGCTCTGGGATATAATGTTAACTCGTAATGAATTGATGAAAAACGCAAAATCGTTGCTTTGCATTTCTCTGTGTAACTTTGAGTTGCATTCACTTACCAACATCCAACCCAGGAACATGAAATGCGCTTGTGTAAGAATTCTGTTGAGAAATCTTGCGTATGTGATGAACCAGATATTTTTAGTGACTCTATGGGGTTTATTCCCAGTACATCGGAATCCGGAGAGATTCCGCAAACGCACTCTCGAAGAGTAACTTACGATTTGCGATACGAATTGCAATTTTATATACGAACTATCTGTTACTGAAAATATAAAGTTAAACTATGAAAAAAAAAGTTTGTATCGATTAATACAGACAAAGGAACAGTTGAAAGAGCAGTAAAACTGATGTCACACTTCTATGCTCTAATGGCAGTGAGTTCTCATATTTGTTAAATGTTAATGATTCGAATTCCTTCTTGTTTCCCTGAAAATCACAAAAATTGAAATTCTACCTTATGACTTTAGTATTCTTTAATTTTTCTTCCTTTCTATTATTTTTCCCTTCCAATTGAATTTTAAGCTATAGAAAAATATTTTACAGTGTAAGAGGTAATTTCCTGCACTCCGCAATTCGTAACAATTTTTCAAACTCATAACACGTTAACATTGTATTTTGCTCTCTTTGCGAGTGCGTTTGTGCAATATCTCCGGATTCCGATGTGCTGGGAATGACCCCAATAGAGTCACTAAATTATCTGATTCATTACATACACATCATTTATCAACTGAAATCATACAAAAGCGTATTTCATGTTCCTATGTTGCACGTCGGTAAGTGAATGTAACCGAGATTTCCACAGAGAAATGTAAAGTAACGATTTTGTTTTTGTCATCAATTCGGCACAATTAGCATTATCCAACAGAGCTCATATTTCTGGGGCAAGTACTTTGGGTCAAGTAGAATAAATTTAGAGGGTATTTGCAATGGATTTATTTATTTTTTTTAATTTTGGCTTGTATAAAGAAAATCCTAATGCACAGATGAAACATCGGACCAGCCGCATACATTATATTAAGGCTACAACATTCGATACGATTCGGCACGGTTATATAGTCCAAATTGAAAAAAAAAAAAAAAACTTATTTCTGATTATCATAACATAAGGAGAAAAAAATGAGAGGATATGTGAGGATAAAAATCTTTAAGTCGTAAAATAAGGCACTTCCTAGCCATCAGAATTAAGTGTAATTTAATAAAAAAACGACTGGTATTGATAAAAATAAATAATTAAATTTTCAAAGCAAAAAAAGCGGTATTAAGTGTTCAAAATCAGTATCTGTTATAGCTACCACACGCTGCAATAAATGATGCTATACTGCATGGTATGGTATCCATACCGTATGGAGTCAAACAGATTCTGAATGTATGCCAGTGGAAGAGCATTTTATATTGCTTATACCCATATAGCATACATGTTGGCAGTAGCGTTGTGGCGATGTTACATTTCGTCACGTGACGTAATGTAAAGTCGCCACACCGTTACTGCCAACATGTGTGCTATATAGATATGCGTGCCCATCAGTAGTAATCGTAGGACAGGGTTCACAAGCGAGAAGCCGACAGACGAAACCGGCACATGTTAAATAGGCAACATATCCGGCGAATTCACACGTCACGGAAGAAGCTGCATGTGTTTTGCTGACAAGAAGTCTCGACCATTCCTTGCAACATACGGACGAGCATTATCCTGTTGAAAGATAACTTCAGAAATGCCTTGAAGGAAGGGAACGACTTCGGGCTGAAGCACACCAATGATTTGCTTGTTCCTGTTCAGATTACCCACAATTCGTAGCAACTACGATCTTCCAGGTACGCAATCGCACCCAAGATCGTAACTTCGTCCACTATGACTCGCTAATACACTCCGGAAGATAGCTTTCAGAGGCGCAGCGTCTAACAGTGACACGTTTATGATTATTGAGGCCATAGGCGGCTTCCGTGTTTTGGAGCTCCCTTAGCTTAAAAAATCTTAATGTTTGTACAACTAAAAGGGCGTGACAAACCAGTTTGCAATTTGGGGTTCTCCCCTCCCACGACCTTTTTAAGATCATTAAAGACAAAGACTAGTGATGCAATCTAAGATAAGAAAAGAACGCTGGTCTTAGCTATGAGATACTATTTCATATTTTAAATATTACGAGAGAGAAGATTTAACTTATGCTTTTAATGCATTTATATATTTATTTACCAATTACAGCGCTTTCGTTCTGCATTTAATTTTTGCAAATTCGTTTATCACCACGTCGATATCAAAATTTTTTTGTTTCACCTTTTACCGTTTATTGACAATGAGTGGCTGACGAGAAGGACAGGCTGCGGTGCTGACATTTTGGTCACACCTTTTGCCGACTAAGAGTCATGTGATCTAGGGGGTGTGGCCATCTTACTGTGGCTATCTCGGATTAAGATGGCCACACAGCCTAGATCACACGAATCTTAGTTGGCAAAAGGGTGTGCCCAAAATGTCAACATCGCACCGTTGACAGTGAGAATGAACGGAACATTATTCACTTCCCTGACCTGATTTGAGCGAACAGGCGGAACAGACTCGCTGTAAAGACCGAATATGTCCATCTCTACTGACGAATGCCATTTCTGAACGTAGATGCAGTGTTGCTAACCAGGGCCTTATTATCACATGGGCAATTCGGACATCCACATTTTTAGGGCCCTCAAATTTTTCTTTTAAAACATGCCTTTACTCTGGTAATAGTTTGAACTTTTTCAAAAAAAAAAAAAAAAAAATATACAAGGGTACTGGTAACTCGACGTATTCCTGGTAAGACGTAATTGGGAGCCTGAATGCTACAATTTTTAGGTCATTATGCGTGGCCGAAAATCAACAGGTTTCGAGAAAATTGAATTTTAAACTTTTTTTTCTTGAATAACACAAAGTTTGACATTAGAGTGCAAATTTTTAAAAAATCTACTCCTTAAACAGATTTTATTTAACTTATATTCATAGCTGAAACTCTAACTAACCTAGCGTAATTAAAAATATAAAAATACAAAACTACTTTAAAATTTCAATTCACGAGCTATTACATGGATTTTTTAAATTTTTAATTTACATGTTTACTTTCAAAAGATGTTATTTATTTTTTAAAAAATACAATAGAAGTAAGCGTGCAAATTACCAATAAAATTTCACCTTTGCAGAATGGCGTACTTAGCACCGCGAAATAGTTCATCTCGCCGTGGTGCAAATACCGAAGTTTCGGGAAGAAAATACTAAAGCTGGACCCAGATTTTTAAAAATTGTCATTTTGATGCGAAAAGTAGAAATCCTGTCGTTAGCTGCAGATAGCTAATTCCTTCGTTCCTTGGAACATGAAAATTTAAACTTCGCAATATATTTAAATATGTGAAATCTATGAAACACCTTGTTATTTACCACCCACGGTGGTTTTTCAAAATTTGGTTACTTACGTATATCCATAGTGCTTCATATGCTTTCTAAAACCTAAAAACTACGGAACAACTAAGATATCTTTTCACCAATGGTGACTTTTCATAATATGGCGATTTACACAAGCACATAATCGATAATTATTTCCCTGTAAAGTTGCCATGAAAACAGTTCTCCATACATTCCTATACTTTAATCCTTTGCAGATTTAGCACCGTGAAATATTTCATATCGCCAAGCTGGCAAACATCCAAGCTGTACTAAACCGTGGCATAACGCTGTACCACATACATTAATTTGGTGATGTGCAAAGTTTAAAACTTTTTACATCATTACTGAAAGATGTTTCAGCGTCAACACTGTAAAAGTAGATTATTTTGTTTCATTTACCACCAAAAATCGCCACTGATTAATCCTATGCAAAAATTTTAACAGGGTGTACATGAAAAAGCATATGCAATCATCTCACAAACATGCTGACAGTCTCGCAGAAATAAGAATAAAGAAATAAATAATAATCAATGCTACCCCTATAGTTTGGAAAAACCTGTTTCCACTGTGATAATCCTTTTCTCGATTAAAGGTAGTCGAAGTCTGACCTTCGATATCTCGATGAAGAGTCAAAGCGTAAAAAACATTTTTATTATTATTATTATTATTCAATAACGTTTACATTTTGTTCTTGTGCACACGGATGCAGTGAGAATTGACAGCGATTCTTATATGTCCATTTTCCGGGCAGTTGGGGATACCTACTTTTCAGGTAAATATAAGTAATTTTCACTTTTTTGTTCTGTAACTCTTTTCAACAAAATCGAGAATTACTTATGCATTTCACTTGTTCACCTGTCTACGTTCTAGTGGCCACAAGTATGCTTTGATTGGCAAGAAGTTTCTGTAAGTCATGAACACTAATTTGTTATGTTTCCAATTTAAAGTAGCGCCTGGGGGGGGGGCTTTAAATCCAATAAATTACGGCCTATAAACAGCAATTTCTTAAAGTGTATTTTATTGACACTGTTATTTTTCAAATAAGAGTAAATTAACTTACAACATTGTTAACACTTTTCAAGGCAGAAAAAAAAAGCTTATTACAAGCAAGGGTGTGCTAATCTATCTGCATGTCTGTATGCATTTACTTTTAACCAGTTTCTAACTAATTTAATCATGCTACTGATGTTTTCTGCAACTAGCTCATTTCCTACTCTACGCAAAGCAATTATGATCGATTACACTCTGTGGGCGCAAAACGTATTACATGAAATGTTAGTGTCATTGAAGTTTTCTTTACTAATGCATTATGCAGTAACGTATATACAAACAAGTCACCTTTCTTGACTAATGAATTTCCAATGAGCTGAGAAAATTTATGGTAATCCAGACGCAGATAAATTTTTAAAGAAAGATATTTTGAATGCGAATAACTATGTTGACACTATGAACATGTTAAAGTTCATGGTGTCAACATAATCATATTAAAGTGAAAACTCTAACGGAGACTAACAAATAAATATGCATTTTTAAAATATTTCGAACATCGAAAAATGAAATTATTCGATAAATAATCACTTATTTCTTTATTTACTTTTTTTTAAGTGCTGATAACGAAGGCATGGACATTAATGCAGTGGTGAAAGTTCAGATTAAATTTTGAAATAGTAGTTGCGACATTTCAATGACAACACACGTATTTACACCTATGCAAATCTTATCATTGGCAAACAGAATTAAGAATGAAAAGTCCTAAAACACTTCTCTTTACTCAATAAATTTAACTTCCAGACACTTTTATCTTAAAGGCAAACTTTATGTATATATATATATACGGGCTGTATCTAAATTGTTTCAATAAAATATTATGGGAGATAGGGCACATAATAAGGAATCAGAATCACCTAGCAATGTGGGGTCAAAAACATTGTCTTCATGTAGCTGTTAATAATCCCTTTAGGAAAAGCGTTGAAGTATTTGTCAAATTTCTTTAGAAAGTTTCTTATACAATGGGCTTGTCTTCAAAAATCCAAAAATGAGGTGTCGCATCCACGAAATAAAGTAGAATTTTTAAACTACGAATTTTATTCACATGTTTTCTGGGAAAAATACGTTATTTTTTGGCAAACAATGGTCGGAAAGTTCACTGTTGTTTCAGCACCCGTTCCAAAGTGATTATTAACAGCTACATGAAGGCATGGGCGCCGGCAGAATTTTTCCAAAGGGGGGGGGGCAAATACTACTTCAACGAATGGTTACCATGTTGGAAAGAGCAAAAAAGCAAGGGAAAACACTGCATACAAAAATCCAGGGGGGGGCATTGCCCCCTTTCCCTATGCTTCCGGCGCCCATGCATGAAGACAACGCTTTTGACCCCACATTGCTATGTTATTCTGATTCCTTATTATGTGCCCTATCTCCCCTAATATTTTGTTGAAAGTTGAAACAATTTACATACATCCTGTACAAGGGCGGATCCAGAAACTTTTTTCGGAGGGGGCGCAAATCGCGAATATTCATTTTATCTAGTGTACAGAACACTCAATATTGCTGAAAGTCCCATTTATCTAGTGTAAATATATTTTTCTCGGAGGGGGCGCGTACCCCCTGCGCCCTCCCCCTGGATCCGCCTTTGATCCTGTATATACACTCATGTCCATAAATTAAGGATAATGAAGTTCAGGCAAAGAAAGAGAAAGAAGCAAAACAAATTTGACTTATTTGTAAAGTCTATTTATTAAACAAAAAGTAAAGAGCAAAAAAGATGCTATATGTTTGACATAATTAATAAAAATTGCAAGTTTTACTCCCTTGACCAAATATCAAAAAAGAACCTATTTACAAAAAACAGTATAACATGGTTAGTAGGATGGTTAATACGGAGTAGTCTCCCGGACGATGCAATACAGGCCTGACAACGCCTAGGCATGCTGAGTATCAAATGATCAATCTGATCTTGGGGAATATTACACCACTCATCAAGCAATGCACTCCGAAGTTCCGGTAGACAGGTGGGAGGGGGTTGACGGGCTGCAATTCGTCGGCCAAGCATATGCCACACATGCTCTATTGGATTCAATAGAGCATAATACTCAGTACGGTGTCCTGTAAGTGCCGCTTAAAAAGTCTTCAATTCGTGAGTACCAAATAGTGAAATCACTTCTTTTCTCTGATGTAAATATTCTGGATTTAGAATAATCCTACAAATTTTCCTTTTTCCTACGATTCAAGTTAATTGATACAGGGTGATTCTAAACTCCGTGTACAAACTTTTAGGGGAGATAGGACACATAATAAGGAATCAGAATCACATAGCAAGACGGGGTCAAAAACGCCGTCTTCATGTAGATCTTAATAATCACTCTGGAATGGGTGCTGAAACAAGTAAACTGGCTATTGGTGAGTATGCTGGCTAATGCATACGGGTGATATCCTCCGATTGAAGGCATTCGTCTACAATGTTTGCACGGTGAGGACGGGCGTTGTCATCCATAAACACAAATTCAGCACCCATGGCGCCCCGAAACAAACGTGCATGTTGTTCCAGAATGACATCCCCATAGATGTGGCCTGTCATCGTTACACTCTGAACATGCAGGTCAGTTCTGGAACCAAGAATAATTCCTCCCCAAACGAGCCATCCTGCACCACCGTAACGGTGTCTTTCAATGGTGTTCCCTTGGTGGTAACGGGTACCTGGCGCTCTCCAGATGAATGTCCGGCAAGAATTAGACTCCAAACTAAACCTGGACTCGTCGGAAAACATCACACAAGACCACTGTTGCGGTGTCCACAATGCATGCTCTCTACTCCAGGTTAATCGCAGACGACAGTGAGTTGCGGTAAGTGGAACACATCTGACAGGCCTACGAGCATATAGACCAATGTGCCCTAAGCGTCTGTACACGGTCTGCCTTGAAACTGTCGTACCGGTAGCTGAAGAGAGCTGACGAGACAGGTAATCACCGACATCAAATAATGTCGGATCTCATGACTAACTAATGAATATAAGCCGCCGTTCTGAAATATCCAAAGAGCTTAACGCACCTTCTAGGCGCCAGTGCCGATATTGTTTTTATAAGTACAGCCAACTCCGGTTATAGTGAACCATTAGATATATAGTGATCGCAAACCATTAGTCTCGATTCACACACAGTATCTCTATCCATCATGAAGACACTTGGGTTTTAGTGAACTTCGGATATAGTGGACGAAATTTGATGGTCGCCAGAGGTTCACTATTACCGGAGTTGACTGTACTTTTATTTTCCCCATGAATCACTTTTTAAAATCTGTTTCAAGGAGTATGGTCAATAAAGGAGAAATTTTTCACGAGCCCGAGCCCGGTTCAGGCCCGGGCTCGGGCTGAGCCCGTCTCATCTCTACTAGCCGCCTCCGGCGACCAGTTGTTTCGCCATTTAAATAAATCTGGTTCGGAGAAAATCCTGTTCTTCACCGGCTTCCTTGGCACTGAAATCTCTCAGATTCTGAATGGAATTTAAAATTAAGATGGTTACAAATAGGAGCGGCCCTAGGGTAAGTGGCGCCCCTTGCTAATGCAAAAAAGACACCCCTTTTATGCTCTACATAGTTTTTTGAGTTCGAATGACGGCCCTTCGAAGCCGGCGCCCCGATGCCATTCTTACCGTGTCGGGCCGCCCCTGGTTACAAAAATAAGATGGTTAAATGATAAAAACCTACAAAAAGGAACAAATTATTTTCGTCCTATATTAATTCTGAAGAGCTTCTGGATATATTGGCCTTTATCAAAAATGGAAAGGAAAAAAATTATGAAAATCAGAAACACTTTCAGATTTTAAATACGCACTAAAGTGCTGTGTATTAAAAGCGTATTATAATCTATATTTCTTCCCTATTTTCTTTCCTTATTCCATTAAGTTGGAAAGTATATCATTATTGATGAATGTGATTAAACACAATTAAAATTGATATTTCTAACAATTTTCTTTCTGGATGTAATACATTAGAAATAGATGGTAAAAAGCTGCGTAGAAAAATGTACAATTCGAACTGAAATAAAGGTTAAAAACTCATTCAGGTGTATTCATAATTCAAGTAGCAAAACAGACGATAAATAGCGCTTGGCGCTAGAATCACATCTTCTCAAAATCGCACATCAACCCTTTTATTTTTCGCCAAATTAAAAAGTTGCACATTTATTTTCGGAAAATTTCCAAATTCTATTTTTCTTTTGAGTATAAAACATTTCATTCCTGCTCTGATTTCACATGCACACGGTAATTTAATTAAAAAATAACTTTACAAATAATTTAATCTAAAAAAATCGTTATTCTCTTATTTTTATTTCAAGAGTCTGAATCATTTAATAAATTCGCCAAACATGGCAACCTCGACAGCTAAAATCTCCCCCTTTCCACTGCAGGGTTACAATTGCGAAATGGCGAGAAAAAAAATGATCATTTTGCGACACGTTTTTTATCGATATCTCCTAAGATAATTCGAATTTCGAAAAAATCGCTTCGAGTTGTGTCGAGACCCGTCTTGGAGAATTACCGTACCAAATTTGGTAGGTCTACGATCACCCGTTGCGGAGCTACGAGAGACACAGACAGACAGACAAACGGACAGTTTACAGATTGCTTTATTTATATAGATTCCCAAATTCGCTATATGGAGTATATTTTTCTAGATTTAGTTTTTGATGTTACGTTTAGTCAGAGCTTGCTGGGAGAAAAAAACAAGGAATATCAAAACAACGTATTTAAATAATTTCATTATTTAATTTAAATTTTACTTCTCTGGAAAATACAATAAATGTAAGTCTATAAATTAATGAAAACAGCCAATTTATGACGGTAATTTTTGATGATTTAGATTTATTGTAATGACTGGAAAGACTAATAGAGAAATGTCTAAACCTATGACTGAGCCGTATGTGATGAATCATATGTAACCAATGTATTTAAATTAATTTATTTTTATTTATTTATTCAATTTAAACATTTAATTTTCATTTTTTATTTAGTTTTATTATTTATTTATTTATTTGAAGTGGTTGTTTACTTGTTATATGACTTTGAGTTGCGTTTGTCAGAGTTAGTAGATTAGTTTTTGGTGATAAGAATGCATTTTTAAAATAGCCTATTTTCTTCCAATCGAAGTTAAGGTTCAGTTGCGACATTTTAAGAGACGAGGAAGGACTATTTTTTAGATTATTTTTAATCTTAAGCTAATAATAAAAGACAACAACACTAAAAGGATCCCATTGTCTCTCAGAAGCATTTCAAATACAGAGCTGTGTCACTTGAAGTCTTTCTTTAAAAACGAAATGTAAGAGTTTAAAAATTTTGTTCATTTATAAAATATTGTTAAATTGTTAAAATCAGGTAATAAAAATATAATTTACTTTCAAATAAATTCAAGCATTTATATTTATTTTGTAGAAATTTTTATGTCGGCATAAAAATAAGTAATAAAAAATAAAACTTAATTACGTTTTTATACTGGAGGAAATGGGCAATATCGTAATTAAAAAAAAAAAAAAAAACAAGAGCTTAACATGCGTTTATGCATTTTGAATCGTAAAATGTTTCCGAAAAGTTTTGTTTTACATTTATATTAATAAATTTGTAAGATTGTATGCTGAGCAAATTACATTTTGAGGCTCTAAATTCAATTTTTACCTTCTTTCTTGTCACAAAAATTGCAGTTATTTCTCTGTGGGACACCTTGCATTTGTATTAACAGTTACATTGAAAAAAAAAATTATGAAGATTAGTTTGATTGCACTAATGCAAAATTTTGCACTCTAAAATTTTCCAGACTGGAAATTTTTCATGGGGGGGGGGTTACGATTACTACAACTCATATATATGTATACGTGTGTGTGATAATGTAGTGATGAATATACATTTTGTATGGCAAAAAATTCCTCATGGGGGGGTGACCTGAGGTAACATGACCCCCATATGTCCTCATGGGGGCTCATAGAGATCAATTTCTGTGTGATTCTGAATTATCCTTAATTTATGGACATGAGTGTATATATATATATACACTCATGTCCATAAATTAAGGATAATTCAGAATCACACAGAAATTGATCTCTAAAATAAAAATTTCACCTGTGGAATGATCACACACATCTTGAAGAAGAATATGCAAATTATAGGAAACCACCAGATGGCGTGGATGGTACGTCACAATGACGAGAGTGTAAGAGAGGGGTATATAAGGAATGGTGGCAAAGAAGTAAAATTGTTCACAAGCGCTGTGAAAGCCTTTCAGTGCAAAAACCGCATAGTTATGGCACAAAGGAGGCATTTGGATGATGTTTTACGTGGCAGAATTATCGGACGACTGGAATGTGGACGTACCCAGCTGGAAGTATCCGAGGAACTTGGAATCGCCCAGAGTGTCATCTCCAGGCTTTGGCAACGATTCCAAGATGATGGTAATGTGAGTAGACGTTACAGCACAGGTCGCCCCCGAGTTACAACGCCGAATGAGGACCGCTATTTGGCAGTTACTGCCAAAAGAAACAGACGGAGTACAGCATCAGCCTTGAAGTTATTTAAATACGTAGTTTTGATATTCCTTGTTTTTTTCTCCCAGCAAGCTCTGACTAAACGTAACATCAAAAACTAAATCTAGAAAAATATACTCCATATAGCGAATTTGGGAATCTATATAAATAAAGCAATCTGTAAACTGTCCGTTTGTCTGTCTGTCTGTGTCTCTCGTAGCTCCGCAACGGGTGATCGTAGACCTACCAAATTTGGTACGGTAATTCTCCAAGACGGGTCTCGACACAACTCGAAGCGATTTTTTCGAAATTCGAATTATCTTAGGAGATATCGATAAAAAACGTGTCGCAAAATGATCATTTTTGTTCTCGCCATTTCGCAATTGTAACCCTGCAGTGGAAAGGGGGAGATTTTAGCTGTCGAGGTTGCCATGTTTGGCGAATTTATTAAATGATTCAGACTCTTGAAATAAAAATAAGAGAATAACGATTTTTTTAGATTAAATTATTTGTAAAGTTATTTTTTAATTAAATTACCGTGTGCATGTGAAATCAGAGCAGGAATGAAATGTTTTATACTCAAAAGAAAAATAGAATTTGGAAATTTTCCGAAAATAAATGTGCAACTTTTTAATTTGGCGAAAAATAAAAGGGTTGATGTGCGATTTTGAGAAGATGTGATTCTAGCGCCAAGCGCTATTTATCGTCTGTTTTGCTACTTGAATTATGAATACACCTGAATGAGTTTTTAACCTTTATTTCAGTTCGAATTGTACATTTTTCTACGCAGCTTTTTACCATCTATTTCTAATGTATTACATCCAGAAAGAAAATTGTTAGAAATATCAATTTTAATTGTGTTTAATCACATTCATCAATAATGATATACTTTCCAACTTAATGGAATAAGGAAAGAAAATAGGGAAGAAATATAGATTATAATACGCTTTTAATACATAGCACTTTAGTGCGTATTTAAAATCTGAAAGTGTTTCTGATTTTCATAATTTTTTTCCTTTCCATTTTTGATAAAGGCCAATATATCCAGAAGCTCTTCAGAATTAATATAGGACGAAAATAATTTGTTCCTTTTTGTAGGTTTTTATCATTTAACCATCTTATTTTTGTAACCAGGGGCGGCCCGACACGGTAAGAATGGCATCGGGGCGCCGGCTTCGAAGGGCCGTCATTCGAACTCAAAAAACTATGTAGAGCATAAAAGGGGTGTCTTTTTTGCATTAGCAAGGGGCGCCACTTACCCTAGGGCCGCTCCTATTTGTAACCATCTTAATTTTAAATTCCATTCAGAATCTGAGAGATTTCAGTGCCAAGGAAGCCGGTGAAGAACAGGATTTTCTCCGAACCAGATTTATTTAAATGGCGAACCAACTGGTCGCCGGAGGCGGCTAGTAGAGATGAGACGGGCTCAGCCCGAGCCCGGGCCTGAACCGGGCTCGGGCTCGTGAAAAATTTCTCCTTTATTGACCATACACCTTGAAACAGATTTTAAAAAGTGATTCATGGGGAAAATAAAAGTACAGTCAACTCCGGTAATAGTGAACCTCTGGCGACCATCAAATTTCGTCCACTATATCCGAAGTTCACTAAAACCCAAGTGTCTTCATGATGGATAGAGATACTGTGTGTGAATCGAGACTAATGGTTTGCGATCACTATATATCTAATGGTTCACTATAACCGGAGTTGGCTGTACTTATAAAAACAATATCGGCACTGGCGCCTAGAAGGTGCGTTAAGCTCTTTGGATATTTCAGAACGGCGGCTTATATTCATTAGTTAGTCATGAGATCCGACATTATTTGATAAACATATGGATAAATGAAGAATTAGAAAGTGCATTCAGAGTTTGCAACTATTATGTTGTAACGAAAGTTTCCCGCCACCGCAAACATCGTCAGCACACAGTTCGCGTTGGCGTATTTGCTCATATTTTGTCAAACGATTTTTGGCATTTGAAAGAAAGAGGCTTACTTTATAACACTGTGTTGTGAAATCTGTAAAAAATATAGTTATCATTAAGTATAAGGTGTCCCAAATGGAACTATCACTCTAGAGGATTAGAACCTTCATTTACTTCCATTTGTGTTGAAAAAAGTCAGCTACATAATATCAACAAATTATGAGTACAGCTTTAAGTACTATTGTTGTATCATGTGACATTGTGCAGGTTTGGTACCGAAAGTTCAAAATCAGTTATCTAAGGAGTTAGAAGTTAGTTTTTTAGGCAGATATGGAGGAAAACTTTCGTTACAACCTGATATATTTGTCTTTAATTTGCACAAACGGCAAAATTCATTGAAGTAATTGGATTTTTTTTTTTTAATCTTTAACTGAAATTTCGGGCTCCGACTTAAATTATATTGCTCGGGCTCGGGCGGGCTCGGATTAAAATCCTCGGGCTTGGGCTTCAAAAAATGAGCCCGAACTCATCTCTAGCGGCTAGTACTTCAAATAAAACAACGAATCAAGTACTAATTGCATGTTATTAAAAAACTTTTTTCGCATTTGAAATATGTATATTGCTAACACAATTGCTTGAAAAGTGCCACATTGATCGAATAGTTTGAAACGCCCAGTATACAGGAGATATAGTTTAAAAATACTTTTGCTTACTATTATAAATTTAAGCTCATAAACATTACCCATCATGAGGTAACATGTCCCCCATAACCCCCCCTTGGCTACGCCCCTGCCTGTAGTCTTCAAAAAATCTACTTTCTGTTCCCAGTACGCATGCTCGTCCTCTTATCGGTTGCTTAGTTCATTTTCGCCAGACCTTTTATCTTACCTTTATTTTCAAAAGTGAAAGAAAGAACAAAAGAATAACCGAGAGGAAACGATCGCTGGAATGAAACGAGAAAGTGATTCGCGGATATACGGGAACATTTCAGAGAGACTTGTCTGGAATGACATGTGCGGCCGCGTTTCCTTCGAAAGCAGATAGCGGCAGATTGTATCTTAGTATTTTAGAAACAGCATGAGTTTAAACATGAGACGACAGCTATTGTTGTTTCAGTAAGATTTACATAGCTGTAAAACTGTCAGTGTTTAGTCAAAAAAATATTCTTGAAATAACAGATTCGTGTATGCAAACGAAGCAGTGATTACTTATCTTCATCTTTCAGTAAGTATTTATCATTACTGCTTTAAAAATTTCTGCTTAAGTGTGTCTTTATTATTAATTTGTATCAAATGCTAGTATGAAGTAAAAATGAATGACACTGAAATGTTTTCTGATTTTATACTTAGAGAAGCGAGATTAAATGTATAAATTTCAGAGTGTGTATTTCAGAGAGACTTGTCTGGAATCACATGTGCGGCCGCGTTTCCTTCGAAAGCAGATAGCGGTAGATTGTATCTTAGTATTTCAGAAACAGCATGAGTTTAAACATGAGACGATAGCCATTGTTGTTTCAGTAAGATTTACATAGCTGTAAAACTGTCAGTGTTTAGTCAAAAAAATATTTGATGATTACTTATCTTCATCTTTCAGTAAGTATTTATCATTACTGCTTTAAAAATTTCTGCTTAAGTGTGTCTTTATTATTAATTTGTATCAAATGCTAGTTTGAAGTAAAAATGCATGACACTGAAATGGTTTCTGATTTTATACTTAGAGAAGCGAGATTAAAAGTATAAATTCATGTGCAATGTTTAACTACATGCGTTGTTGACTATTAAAGATTACTTAGTTTAAATGTAAGCATAGACATTTATTTATCATTGAGCAAAACTGCACATCTTGAGAAGTTGCTTATCATTTTTTTTTAATTTTTTTTTTTTACCATGTTAAATTATAACATGATGAATTTAGCAACAATCTTAAGCAACTGCAATGTTCACATCTCTTGAAACGTAACCACACTAAAACAGTGATTTATTAATTTAATTTGAATATTTAAAGCATTATTTATATTTTATTAAAGGCAGAATCTATTAATCTGAATGGATTTCTAATGCATGTTTAAACTCATGACATTAAAGTGACGTAAATCTCTCTAACCATTTAAAAGTTGGTATCGCGTTTGAAATTATTGTTTTGTTTTTCTTTTTTCAAATGCAAAGATTTAAAATCATGTTACCAAGACGACGCACGTAACATAAATGAAGTGGGTAAATAGCGAAACTTCTACGCAGCAGCTAACTGAATTTAAAATTCTATTTTATTCTAAAATTCATAGAAAATCTCCAAATTTATATTTTTATTTCAAATAAAGTTTAAAAGAGAGTTGAATGTACATTTTGTAATCTGTCCAAATTATAAAACATTCTGACGAATAGATTTTAAGATGCGACAGTTTAAAACTTATTTCTCAAAAATTTCCGGTAGTAAGGAATTTCTTTGAAAAAGTCTCAAAAATCAGTAAATAATGTTAAACATTCAAAATAAACCATATTTGAAAGAAAATTATCTCTTCTATTCGATGATATATCGGCCGATTTCTTGCGGATATTATTTCCTCTGCTATTGCTAATTTCCGTCAAAAATTGATCAAAATTCGATAAAATATTGAATAAATCAATTTCTAAGCCAAATTTTGAAAAAGGCACTTCAAGGTGTATAACTTGATGTTTCATACTTTCTGCCTACCGAATTTGGTAATTCTGCATGTTGTCGTTTGTCCCCAACTTTGCCGACAAACAGACAACTGAAAACAAAAGAAAACAAAAATTTGAAAACAAATTATAGTTATTGAAAACAAAAGAAATAATCCTACGTTCCTAAGTTATTCACGGATCCACTTTTATCAGACATAGTGGAACTTTATTATTTCACTCTCGGCGCAAATTTTATTTCTAAGCCTATTAACCTAAATGGGTTTGTTATGCATTTTTTAAATTACATTATCATCATCATCGATTGACATCAGAATGGTGTCAGCTTGAATTATTGAAAGTAATAAATAAATCTAACTTTGTTAACTATGCTCACTAACGTACTCAAATCGCACATCTGAGTAGTTTTCTACCCTGAAAATCGTGAAAATTCTTTAAAATTAGAGAACTGGTGTATTTTGAGAATTTTAAAGCAGCTTACGACTTCTCCTGTACCGCTTTCATGTCTGTGCAAATTTTCAAGCCGATTGATCGAACGGCGTGGTAGGAGTTCCCGGACAAACAAATAAACTTTCAATTTTATATAGTAGATTTTACATTAACTAATGCGTATTTTTAGCGCTTAATGCTGCATTTATTTAAACTGCACAATCAACACTTTAACAAACGAATTTTACTGAAATGTGTGGATTAACTTATTGATTAATTCAATCAGTTTTAAGTTAGTCACAGGATATCAAGATTTTTATTTTTATCGTATATTCATTTATTTATTTTCATTTCTGTGTTTAAGTTTCATGATAGAGCTCAATGTACTATATCTAATGTACAGAATAGAATGATATATCCATGTGCACTCAAAAAAAAAAAAAAAAAAAAAAAAAAAAAAAAACACTCTAGGATAAGTCAAATTTTCTTAATCTCGATATAGCACATAAACATTCGTCCTTAAAACATACATATCAGTTTCCGATCTTATTTATAGATTTAATGATATCTATTATTGAATGAGAGAATCAGATGTACCAAGTCAAATGAAATTTCACATTGAAACATAAATTTATTTAACTGTTTCTACAATTATCGATTTGAATTTAGTGTGATTGTTAAGATATTTAAATCTGATACAGAATATCTAAAATGTTTTTAATTCAAACCTTATTTTCACAAGGTTTTATCATATTACATTATGAGTGAAATAGTCTTATTGGTTGTAAAAAAATATATTTGGTTGAAAAAGAAGTTACTCTTCTAAGACATAGTTTTATACCCATTCCATTACACCATATGGAGGTTGGTCAGATTTTAAAATGAAAATCAGATGAATGAGTCAAATGAATTTACAGAGTAAAGACAAAAATTTTTTTTTTTCATATACATTTATTAAAATAAAAAGTATATACAATTTATTGAATAACATAATCTGCAATTTCATTGTACTTAAAAATGTAGTTTTCACGACTGATGTGGGATAAGATTTTTGATGATCTTGTTTTCAGAACCTACGCTTCTTCACTGGGGAAGGTGAAAAATTTTCTCATTAAGGGTTTCTAAGGAATTTTATAGCATATGCAGGCGTATTTGAAGGTTCAAGAAATTGTAATTTTTTTCATACTTTTTTCTCGAGGTATTCAACAAGCTTCTTGCCACACACATATCGTTATACTGAGTTAGAACTTACATTAAGAGACATGGAAGTTCGAGGTATTTTTAATTGAATTAATCAGCTTTGTTTTTCAGTCACTTCCGTTTGTTTTACTTTTGTTTTCTTTTCTGTCTTCCTTTTCAGCTTAAAAGAAAACTATATAACTACTCCCTTTTAACTTGTACTGCCTTAGCTCTGTAACTTTTTTGCTGTATTTTGAATAAACGTTGAACAGTTATGATTACTCACTTCAAATTTTTCCATGGTAATTGTAGAGAATTTATTTATTTATCTCTGATGTAGTTTGTTCTTTTGACCCTTTAACAGATGGGAGATTTTAAATCCACTTTCTCACTCATAAGACCATTCCTTAAATTCTGGCTTTCCTACAGTCGCTTTTCTAATTTTCATATCAGTATAAGAATATATTTGCAACATTTGACAAACATTCAGATACATTTTTGAAAAATAAAACAAATCCTTAAATGTATCACATAGTAATCTATATGTTTTATTAAAACTTTGCCGTCCTCATATCTCGTAAAAATTTGTTTGCTTATCGCCGGGTTTGGGTGGCCGCAAAGATTTTCGCTTCTGACCTTCTGTTTTTGGCCTCGAATTTTGTTTGCAAAACGTCAGAAACTGGTCTAGTGATCAAATAAATGGAAAATCCTAGTATTACGTTAAGACAACATTGTGGTGTTGCCGGACGTTTAGCGATACTTTACGTATGACACCTGTGTGGTGCCGCCGGATAGCTTAGTATTAATGTTAGCTTTGATTAAATTGGTGCGATCAATTTATTTAATTGAAGCTTTCGATTGATTATATCAGATTTTCCGAATGTAATACCTCTGTAACATACCAGCGTACTGCATAGAAAAGCTTATATTCAGAAAAATTACAAATTTCATAGTTTAAGCCACTAAGCCTAATCCTCTCTAACCTCATTCAATCCCACTTACAGTCATAAACATTCACTATATCGTGCAAAACTTAACCCATTAGCACACAACTTTTGTCAGAGCATTCTCCAATTTATGTCCATGCCAGAAGTGATAAATACATTTCTGACATTTGTGTGGTATCAAGAATGCATTTTTTTTTCTTAAAATACGAATAAGACAGTAAAAGATTCATTTCACTTTGCTATCACTGAATGATTAAATCACTCTGCTATCTCAGAGTATTTGTGGAAATCGGATTTATAATTCGAGAAGTTAAAATAGGAAAATAAATGAATTATTAAGTATTTTTGCGACAGTCTATAAATTGATCGCTGGGCTTTAATGCGTTAAGCAACGGGTGTTCTTTCTGCCATAACTCCACGAGAAACCATCTGAGCGACGTGAAATTCAGAAATGAGTGACAGTATTTTGTGTTTAAACAACGTCGGAACTATAGTTGCGAAAAAATAAATACAATTCCTACTGTATGGAATCAAGCAAAATAAAAGGGCTTTATCGAAGTCATAGTATCGTTATACATGATTGTCTGTACAATAGGAAGAACAACAAGCAGGTGTTCCTTAGTGTACTGAAGATTGAAAAGATTTTTGTGAAAAGATTTTAATATTGTGAAAAGATGGTAGTATTTGTAAAATAAATATAGAAGCAGAACCGTAGAGAATTAAAAATTGTGGCGCATGTGATCGATGATAGTGGTTAGTATTTGATGAATTGGTTGAACACAGGGTTTTTCCCTGATTTACGTATTTTCCTTCTATCTTTTTTGTAACACACACACATCTAGAATACTTGAGCATGCAGTAAACATCTTTATCGAAGGAAAAGAAAACGATCATCAACATGTCAGATATGAATAATTCCTTGCACTAAACAAAACATCACTTCCGAACTCTATAGATGAAGACACATAAAAATGGCACTCTTTCTTGAATCAAAGAATAAAAAGGATAAATGACGATAATAAGCATTTTTTTATTTTCAGGAGAGCACAATATAAGCTTCTTGGTTAAGTTGCACACAATAAATATTGAATATAGAAACAATTACATATTTTCACATAAAATTAGAATATATTACGGACACGGACAGAGGCACAAGCCCCGAAGGGCAAGTACTTGTCCAAACCGCCAACGCAGCTCTACTCTGGTCGCTAACTTACAACTAACTGCTCATATTCAAAGATAGACAGGGGGGTATGTCACGAGGTCAACTTTTTCCGTTAAGCTGTTACATATGTAAGCGAGAAAAAAAAAGGAACACGAAAGACTTCTAGAACATTCGATGCATGCAGCTGCACACAGAGAAGCAAAAAGAAAAACAAAACACTGCGGTCTGGGAGCAGTGCAATACTGCAAGTTAGGCTTTCATATGAATAAGTGCGAAAAGAGGATGGGAAGAAAAAAATTATAAATAAAACAGATTGCAGCTGCAAGTTTGATTAGCATAGCAGAAGGCAGGAAATCGAAATGATTAAAAGTGCTTTATTGCCTTACAAATAAAATGGCTGAAAGGAAATTTGTAAAGCTTTAAAAAGAGTTATTGTTAAAACTTATAATTTAAATTTAAAATAGATTATTAGTTTAAATTTATACAATATTAATTAAGATTTGTAATAATAATTTTTCATAAAAAAATATGCACGTTGTGTCAACGTGACACTTAGTATGGGATATGCCCTCCCCTTATTCCAATGGTTACTTCGCACCGTCTCTCTATACACATCATCAGATAGTCCAACAGTTCTTGAAGTAAGAAGGCCCATTCCTCAATCAGCATCTGTTTCAGTTGTTGGGTGTTCCCCGGAGGATGTAATCGTGCCACAAGCTGTCAACCCAAAACATCCCACACATGATTTATGGAATTTAAATCAGGGGAGTACGCTGGTCAATTCATTCGAGTGATATCTTCACTTTCCAGTAGCTCCTGAACAGCAAGAGTCCGGTGTGACCATGTATTGTCATCCATAAAAACGAAGTCTCCTCCAATAGCACCTCGAAACTGACGCACATGGGGAAAGATCCCCTCCTGAAAATAGCAGTCTTCGGTTACAGAACCTTCTGTCGATAACGTAACGCTCGGCCCACCCGTTCAGCATAATGCCTCCCCAGGCGAGAACTCCAGGACCACGGTAACGGCGGTCTCTTTCCGTGATGTTACAAGGATGAAACCGTGTCCCGACCTCTCTCCATGTCAACTGGCGCTGAGAACCGCTTGTGGCACTGAAATGACTCCCATCCGTCGTGCTCTTTGCCCCACTCCGATAACCAACTTTCAAAGGTATGCAGGGTTCAGGACGGCGAGCGAATAGGTCACCTTTGTGAAGGAGTCTAGTCTGGACACCGCGACACTTGCCGCCCCGAGTTGCTGTACATAGTTACTGGGCAATGACGCTTGCTGATTGGTTCCCGGCTCTTTTCGCTTGCAGGCCAATTTATCGGTCATTCACTGCAGTTGTCTTCCTGAGGCAGCCACCACTAACCTTTCTAACTGCTGTACCTATGATTTAGAATGCTTTTCAAGCGCGCGAAACGACACTTTTGTTGATTCCGAACTCTTCAGCTACACTAGTCCCTCCTCCAGCTTTCCGATCGTTCTTTCACGTGTGAAGCCGTCCAGGTGATTTCTTCTAGCCATATTTCACGAAAGAACTCACTTGCACTTGCAGCGAGAGTCTTTAATTGCGTCTCCGTCCTTCCTTTTATTGTAGTCTTGAGTTGCGCGCCGACCTCACGCGTTTTGCGTACGCTCACGTCACATGTGCCGTTTTGTTCCTGACATTTGCACACGCATGACCTTTCTACTGAATTGTGTGTTCACTGTACTGATCGCAAGAACCCCTTTTCTGTAATTTCATGGGTATCTGATTAAAATTTACATTGTTGCTTAAGTTTTGCACATCAGTGTATTTTGTTAAATATATCAATTTTTACTTGTCTGTCTTTTCAGTTGATAAAGTAGACTTCCTTAAGTTGCAACATAATTCTATCTAAATGAGAAAAAAGTTTTGGAAAGAACATTTAATAGGTCTCAGTAAATCTTGACTTTCACCGTGTAACTGACAAGACTCCTGCCACTAAACTATCTGTTGCCGATGAATATTCAAAAAGTTTTGATTTTGTCTATTTCAAAAAGTAATAAACTATACAATACACTCCACCGGACCCTACATATGTAAATATATAGCAGATATTTTACTTAAACTTAGTGCTTAATCTAAAGTATCAGTAGGAGATTAAATAAGAAAATACCAACGGAAACTTTTCACAATCTCTTTCCGGTTTTAAAATTTTTAAAATGTTTAAAATAGGCCATCACTAAAATCTAAGCTGTAACTTTTCTTCACTCTTTAGCTGAAGGAAGGTGAGTAATACTTAATGAAAAATATCTATATTAAGAAATCAACAGTATCAGATACATTACCAACATACAATGTCCCCGCTAAAATCCTTTATCACATGCATTAACTTCAGAGCGGCAAGAGCCACTGTCATAAAAGTGGGGTCCACACAATGAAATCGCTTACAGCACAACCTGGCGTCTAAATTCGAAGTTAGCGTTCTTATCTCAAAAGCAGCATACGGTACAGAAAAAATATGCATTACAAAGCTGTTCAGCATTATCGATTTAGTAAGAAAAGACATCTTGCGCACACTATTGATTGCACATATCAACGCTACAAATGGCAGGCATAAAACGTATATTTGTTTGTTCGCTTTCTCCAAAACTGCACTTTCCTGATATTAGGCTCATTTCTGTTTCATGCTCAAAGTGTTTTCCGTCAGCAATAATACACATCTGAACTCTGGTCTGCTACTCCTACTGCACATTTACAACATGTCAGCTGACACGCTGGCACAAGCATCAGTAATACATTTTTACACCTTGCATTTCATTTTAAGTCTTCTGTTTTTAATATTAATGGACACAAGGTGTCTTCTCTTACTAAATCGATGATTCTGTACAACTTTGTAAAAATGACGTTTTACTCGTGTGTCCGAACTTTTTCGAAATAAGAACACTAATTCCGAATTTAGAAGCCAGGTGGCGCTGTAAGCGGTTTCATTGTGTAGCACATAGCTACTTTACCTAGGGCCCCACTTTTACGACTATAGCTCTCGCCGTTCTGAAGTTAATAGGGTGACAAAGGACTTTACCGGGCACACTGCATAACATACGCAAATTTGGAATGCATGTATGCATTACAAGTAATTGCATAAAATTATTTTATTTATAAATTTCGATAAATCTACTTTATATAACTGTAAATCTAAATTTAAAAATGCTCATTTTAGACCTTCATAATAGTCAGCCCGATATATAAGTACCACGCTCTTTAAAATACGCATATCGTTTAAAGCCGTCTAGAAATTAATAAAAAGAAAGTGTTAGTATAAATGACTATTTATTACTGATAATCAATATTAGTAGACGAATAAGAAAAGCCTTTAAATATTAGTCGCAATTCTATACTGATTGCTATCAATTAATCGGATATCGATATTTTCCGTGTTTTATTATAATTGCAGGAAATCAATGGGCTTTTTAAAAGATATCAAATATCGAGTTTCAGCCGTGTAACTTTCGGTGGGAAAGGAAGCTATAACAGCAAAATTTAAATTATTAATAGGATTGTGATTCCACTGTTAATTGTGGTAGCGTTTCCCCGTAAAATGGTGCTTTAAATTAACTCCAACCTTTTTATGTTGAAACTTTTCTGTAATCAGTTTAATCATCGCATGATGGAGGAACGTATTTTCCGTAGATAGGTTCCAAATTTTCTATCACCATTTTGTTCTGAAATGTTGAACGACTTAATAGTCACAGTGCATAATCGTATTAGATATATTCATCAGGCTCCCACATCTTGCGTAGAAAATGCGTGAGCCTATATTAATTATACTGTGGGATACTATTATAAAATGAAGCAACAGGTTTTCAAAACCGATTCGTGAAGAAATAGTGAAGGCATATGAAAGTCAAAGTCCATCCCAATCTAAAACATTCCAGAAAAAGATATTCCACATTATTAAGAGAGCGTTTAGAATCCCCGCTCCTCCCCTGTTATTCTGACTCTAAAAGGGAAGCAGAAAGTCGGTCAATTTCCATATATCATTTAGAATGACACAACGAAGTTATTCATGAAAAAAAGAAAGTTGATTTTCTTGCACTGCACTCTCTTCTAAAGAAATTTGCGCGATTTTTTCTTTTTTCCTCTCTTAATTGCTTACATTCAAATGAATGGTATCGTTCTTTGTTCCTGTGTAACTTAAATTTTTCATCCATATAATAAATTACAGCTCCCATTTTTTAAAGTTCAATTTTTTAATTCATATGCAAAGGTAGCCTATGCATATAGCTTTATAAAAATATATATATATACTACCAATAGAGCAGCAAAGTTGACTTTATTGGAGAAAGATATGTTACAAGTTTTATTTCACAAAAGTCCAATATGTGGACCTTTCGTGACAGCGACGGATTAATCGGTGTGGGCCGTCTCTTCCTGGGGGCGGTCGACAACAATTTTTTTGTTTTGTTGCTATTGCTTTGTTAAGACAAAGCACACTAGAGATCTTTGCCAAAGGTAAGAATGCCTTGGGAAGAGGACTTCCTCAGGGGTTCTAAAGCACATTCACGTATGGAGAAAACCGTCTAAATCCACACCGTTCGTCACGCCCACAGTCACGCTGTAGGCCAGAACCATGGACCTTAACACTTCAGTCATCTATCTACGTTCAGTGTATTATTCACTAAGCCATTGGTCGGCTCTTTATTTTTAGAAAAATTTTACAAATTTCATAATTATACTATATTTCCTGAAAAAAATTTAATTTCTTTCTTAATGACAATAGGGCAACAAATATTTTTAAAAAAGCAGAAATAAAAGGTATAAAAGTGACATCACTTAATCGATTAAATTATATCTAGCAATCCATTAGTGCTCCTGTGAAAAAGTGGGAGGTAGAGCAGAAAAAGAAACAAGGTGAAGCATAATCAATACATGCAAAAGTGTGTAAAATAATCTGAAAAAATGAGTTTGTTTTTGCATTGTGTATGCTCGTGCAGCGTACATCCAGTGCCGGATTTAGAAGTGGGGAGGCCCTGGGACAACAAAGGAGTGGTGGCCCCTAATTACTTCTCAAACAAGCTAACAGTTTTCTCGACGACTAGTGTGGCGGAGTGGCCTCGCAGTTAACTCATAACCAGGGGCGGCCCTAGGGTACGCGGCGCCCCCTGCAAACGTAAGAAGTCCAGAGTTCGATTCCCGTGGAGGTAGATTTTATTAACATAAATAATAATGTCTACTTCTTGTCTGGTGTAGCACTCTTAATGCAATTTCGCTCGCTATGGCTCTGAACCAATCATGTTGACATCCAGCAGTATGAGGAATGTGTGCAAAGAAGCGGATGCCTTGCATCTGACTTCTTTGGATATACTGGTCGTGGCGTTATTTTTCAAGCAACTTTTTCTTTCAGCGTATAATATTATAGAAAACAGTTTTTATACGTACTCCATAATATGATACATTATTATTATTATTATTATTATTATTATTATTTTCGATGTGGATGAATTCATTTCTTGAGTATATAATAGTGAGATGATTTATTTAGTGATTGTTTCTCGCAAATATACACGTGATCGAATATTAATATTAACCATTTTCACAAGAAATCGAAGCGCGCTTTGGAATGTTCAAAACGAAAAATGAGTGGTAAAACTGAGAGAACTGGTCTTCCATTATCAGAATTTTATTTAAAAAAAAAAAATATTTTGCACATTATTCGGTATTCGTTCGGAAATTTTACGTAAAAAATGTCTTTTGTGGAGGCCCCGGGGCTGCAGCCCCGATTGTCCTCCCCTAAATTCGGTCCTGATACATTTCTCCGAATTTCCATGCTGGGAGGAATTTCTCTAATTCCGATCAAGCACACATTCAGTATACAGAGAGGTACAGATAGAATGAGGGTCAAAAGTAGCCTCCGTACTACTGGGCTGTTCAGAATACAGAGAATGCATCTTATGTTAAGTCTATGAGAAGTTTTGCCAGGACCATCGTAATGTGTTCATAATATCGAGGTGTTCAGATTAGAGGATGTTCAGATAGAGAAAGTCCACTATATGGTAAAGTAACTTCTGGGGCAACTTACATACGGTAGTGCTGCCATCTCTCGACTATAATTTTAGAAAAGTCATATATTTAATAACGACTTTTATATTGCCATCGTTGATGAACAGCTAATTTCTGAATTGGAAGTAGCAGATGTATGTAGTCTGTTAGAAAAGAGTTTTAAATGAGGTAAAAATTTATTGCAAATGATATTTGACCTATAAAATTATTTCTGGAATTACGAAATCTAAATTTTGCACACCACTTAAACTTAAAATATTACTTAAATTATACATTACTAGGAATTGCCAAAAATTGCGATTTCTATCAGTTTTAAGCACCTGGGAAATCAATAAGGGCCTTTTTTTAAAAAAAGTATGTCTGTTGTTCTGTCATTCTGTCCATGACGCTTTATTTGTTTTCGCATGAAGTACAAATGGCTGAAGTAACTGAAATCAAATTTGGCGACATGATAAGGGGTCACTGACACTAAAGATTAGGCGTCGAACTGTTTTAAAAAAGGTTCGATTTTGAGATTTTGTGAAAATTGCTTCGAAATGTGTAAATATTTGTCCGCTCATAACGTTATAGTGACTAAAGAAAATGAAATGAAATTTGGTAAGATGTTTCTAACTTTGTATTGTTATTTCCGAGCTACGCATGGGTTATCTGCCTAGGATAGGGGGTGCCTTGGTCAGAAGACTTTCTAAGGCGTTCTAACGCGTATTAACGTTACATCTGGAGAAAACTGACCAAAACTCCCAACCATTAGATCAACAGCCGCGATACCCGCCAGAAAATTTGGGTAAGATGATAGATGGTCACTCATCTTAATCAATAGCCGTCAAATATTTTGAAAATTTAGATTAGGTTTCGAGATTTCACAAAAAAATTATTTAAAATGCGTAAATTTTTGCTCGCTCATCACGCAAACGAGCAAAGCGAATGGAATGAAATTTGGTAACGTGATAGGTGGTCATTCAGCGTAAACTAAAGCCGTCGAAATATTTGAAAACTTGGATTAGATTTTTGAGATTTTGCGAAAATTATTCAAAATGTGTAAATTTTTGTTTGTCCATATTTAGTATCATCATAAGTGGAAACTGTAGGCGTCAAAGTACTTCAAATTTTATAGAATTTGAGATTTTGTGAAAATTAAATAAATGCTTGTTCCATTCCTCAAAAAAGGGAATGGAATAAAATGAAATTTGGAATCATGTTACATGGGAAGTTAATTTAAAATAAAGGTGCCAAAATACTCTTAATTATGCAACAGATTTTGAGATTTTTTGAAAATCATGTAAATGTTGTTCGCGCTTCCCAACAAAATTTAGTTACAGGCGAGGAATGACTTCTTGACGTTAAAAGTTCATTCCACGACACTAAAATGTTAATTTTTAAAATCAAATGTTTTCTCTAATGACTATTTCTCTAGTACTTAGTCGATCTGTAACCCGGAATCTCTTAACAGTACAGAGAAGTTATTTTTTTTTTCTGATGGCCGGCCTCTGCCTTGAAGGCTTTGGCCACAACAGGCCGCAATTGTTGGTCTCTTTATTCCGTGGGCACTTGGTAGGTGGACCAACATCGCCCCCTATGAAGGGACGGGCATGACAACCACATCCAGCCGGGGCTCGAACCTGGGAGTTGAACCCGAAGTACGGTGCTTTACTCACCATACAACTCGATTGGCGTACAGAGAAGTTATAAATTTGCTTTCTATACCTTTGGAAATGTACGATTTCAATTCTTTGTACTCTTAAAATGCAAACGAAATTCCAGGTTTCCTGAAAATCTGCATTGCATACTAACCCGTCAACGACGGATACTTCAGCTTGTAAATGATGCTTAGCAAAACATTCACCTACACTCATGCCTAAGAATAAGAAAAAAACAAAGACCACAGAGTCATGAATTTGAGAAATTCTGAGCACCAGAATAACAATATGCCATTTTGTCATGGTTTAGCGAGGTTTTTTTTTTTAACTTAATTTAATCGCATAGCATCAAGATGAGTTAAATACATGAAGGATAACAAAAAAGTTTATTTATTTAGAAGTTTGTTTGTTTGTTTGAGTGATTATGGCAACGCTACCCTAGGGCGATCTGCCAAGGATGGGGGCGCCTTGGTAAAAGGACTTCTAGGAAGTTCTCACACATATTCACTATTTATTTAGAAGAATCTTCTTATACAGGGTGTCCGAAAATGGTGGTTACGGGCTTTAAATCTTTTTCTGTTAGAGATAAGTAGGTGGTGTAAATTGAAAAAATGTACAAAATAAGCTCAGAAATAAGAATCCGTTAAGTAAAAAGTTATCTCGCTCATTTGCAAAAAATTACACTATTTAAAATTTTTATACAACCCCCCCCCCCCCCGCAACAAAACAATTCCAAATTGGAACTTTTCTATTTTCCATCCAACAAGACTAATAGAAAATACCGAATAACTGTAAATTTAATACGGAATGAGATATGCTTTATTGAAAATGGAAGGCTGTGCAAAGGAACCATACACAAAAATAGAAATGTAAATTTGTGACATGTTATAAAAGATAGAATGTATGAAAATATTTACATTAGAGCCATTTTGCGATTTAGAGTAGATTCATGGTTCCGTTGAAAATTATCATATTTTCAAAACAACGTTCTAACAGACGAACTCAGGCGATTTTTTATTTCCCGTAAGTGGTATTTAACCATTTCTAATAATTATGGTAAAACAATTTTTAACAACTGCATAAGGAAATGCAGACGATTTCTTTTCAGTTTACTCATTTGTTTCCAGTAATAACTCTTATCAGAACAACTCAACCAAACTTTTCTTGTACATATTAGAATAAAGGGTGTATTAAAAATTATGCAGCCATATTTAGTTTCATATTTTCGAAATAAAAACATATACCTAGTACTGCATAATGGCTTTTTTAGCAAATGACGAGCTGTATGAATTAGCAATGATTTATTCTAAGTGCAATAGAAATAATGCAGAAACTGCTCGAGAATTCGGAAGACGATATCCGAATTCACCAAAAATTTCTCGCATGTTTGTTTACCGGACGATGAGGCGAATGAGGGATATTATAGTGGGTTTTTCTGCCAACCCACGTGCAAGTATTTGAAAAGTAAGCGCGACCTACATTTCCCCAGCCCAGCCACATTGGCAAATGCAAATTCGAGCTATGCCATTCGTTTGTACTTCGTTTCTACCGGAATGTACCGAAATATTTTCGTTTGTACCGATACCGATATCGAGATACAGCTCCCCCTTTGTGGTCGGGCTGGGGAAACGGCAGCCCGACCACAACGCAAATTGCAAATTTGAGCTATGCCATTCGTTTGTACCGGAATGTACCGAAATATTTTCGTTTGTACTCTTATAATAAGAGAGATATAGCGGTTTTTCCACAAGCAATTTTGAGAGAACGCAAGAGTTCATCAACCGCTATCCAAAACATTGGGGTTCAGAATTTCCCCCCGTCTTTCGTAGTCTTCCGGATGTCGACCGCTGGGCTGAGGGGTGTGGTGAAGGTCGATGGGTGAAGGGGATGGGTCCAATGGGAAGAAAATCGGTTTCCCCTCGTTATATCGCGCTTATCAGGAGACAAGGAAAATGCACGATTCCGGTGGAAGGGGATGAAGGGAAATGATAAAATTTATAGCCTTATGCATTTAAAATATAATTAATCGCATAATCTACATAAATAAAGCAATGAGTAAACTGTCCGTTAGTTTGTCTGTCTGTGTCTCGCGTAGCTCGCAGACGGGTGATCGTAGACCTACCAAATTTTGTACGGAAATTCTCCAGCACGGGTCCTGACACACCTCGAAGCGATTTTTTCGAAATTCGAATTAGTTTAGGAGATATTGATAAAAAGCACCGTCAAAAACACCGATTCTTGCTTTCCGCAATACCGCAATTGTAACCCCTGCAGTGAAAAGGTGAGAAATAAGCAGGGAGGTTGCCATGTTTGGCGATTATATTAAATGATTTAGACTCTTGAATTAAAAATAAAAGAATAATCTTTTTTTTTCTGTTTAGAATATTTGTAAGGCTGTTTTTTAATTAAAATATCGTGTGCATGTGAAACCAGAGCAGGAATGAAATCTTTTATACTCAAATTAAAAATAGGATTTGGAAATTTTCCGAGACTAAAATGTGCAACTTTTTAATTTGGCAAAAAATAAAATGGTGATATGCAATTTTCAGAAGATGATTCTAGGGCTTGGCGCAATTTAATGAATGGGTACTTTTAAAAACAAGCGTAGGTTATATCTCTATTTTAAAAAAAAGTAAAGGCCGCTGCCGCTGACACTGTCAAAGCTTGTTGACCTATCTCCTCCTAAACCGTGGGGATTTGAGTTTCGACTAAGGTGCCCACAGATTCGAAAAATTCCGAGGAACCTGCTAAGCTGATTTAAATTTCGAAAATCGAATTATTTTAGAAGATATTAATAAAAAACTGAAAAAATAAACCGAATGGTTGCCAGATTTGGCATAAAATCAGTCATTCCTTTGCAACAAAGCGTTTCCAAGTATCTAGAATCGCGTGAAATTTACAAACATGAGTTAGAATTACGCCCATTTTACGCCAAAATAAAAACTATATGAAATAGGTAACTCAAAATGTGTTACACAAAGTTGACAATTTTCAAATAGTAAGTTCGCTTAGACAACAGGAGTTTAGAATTAGCGATTATTCGTTTTTCCAAAACAGAATAACTAATATCTTGAAAATGAAAAATAATTAAAATGCAGATTATTTTAAAGCCGGTTCGGTCCAGCTGGATTATTTACAAGCAGTAGAAATATTTGGCGGCGTTAACTATGCCATTATAGCAGTTATAGTACACTTTGGATATTTGCTAGCGCGACGAGATGGTATAATTCGATGTGCTAAGTACGCCAATCTGCAAACGATTATGTAAATGAAAATATGGATAATGGTTTTCCGGTAACCTTAAATGAACAGTAATTATAGGTTGTGAGCATGTGTAAATCGCCAAATAATGAAAAGTAGCCATTGGTGGCAAGCTATCTTATCTGTTCCGTAGCTTTTATTAACTTTACATGTGCGCAAGTTGCCAAATAATGAAAAATCGCCCTGGGGGGGAAATTCGCAAGATGTCCTATAGGTTTTACATTATTAAAAATACAGCTGAAACAGATGTTCTGATTTTATTACGCTTTAGCTCCTGATTAATATAACTTTTGAATGGCAACATTAAATATCATTGTGTTTCTGAGGAGTGCAAATAATTTTTCCAGCGATTATAAGCGGAGTCCGCACTCCAGGTGGAGTATAGCTCAGGACCCGTACAACACGGATTCCCATAACAAAATATCTTCCGTGATATGAGGGGGAGGGGGGTCTACTGTAGTGTGAAGTTTAAATTTTTATGTACCAATGAACATGCAAGAACCAAGCAATGTGTAGCTTAGTAACATTCTATCTGATCCAATTTTCTGGTTTTGTCTGTTGAAATTATGTCTTTTTTACGAATAAGCCTGATTAGGGGCCGAATGCCTCATACGAAAAGCGAGCGTAGAGAGTCTGGGGGCCTTGGCCCTAGTTTTTTAGAAAAAATAAAAATACATTTAAAAGATTATAATTATTGTTATTGTCGTTATTATTATTATTATTATTATTACAGAATTTTTTTAAAATTTATTTTGTTACTGTGAAAATGAATGCAATATTATCTTTCAAGTAGTGTGTGCGTGGGTGTTGGGAGAGGGGGTGGATAGGGATTGTAGACACTCAAAATATACACATGAGATTTAATATTCATGAAAAACTATGAAGTTAAGGGTAGGAGGTAGGACCTTATTAAGATTTTGAGGGGCCGACTATGCTCAATGCATTCGATGTGATTTATCTTTCTGGCTTCTATTTGTTGATGGTGACCTGAAATAATAAAAAAATATTTATGGATATATCAATATTGATGGATATAAAAGTATTGATAGAGTACTATTGTCTTAAACTATTTTAACGATTGCCCCCCAAAAATGTTGGGAGATGGGGCGTGGTAGCCCTGTGGTTAAGGCGTTAGACTCGTAACCGGAAGGTTGCGGGTTCAATACCGGTGTACCACTAAAGACTACCGTGTACATGCGGTGTACGTGCACGTTAAATCCGTGGTTCCGAAAATCCTCTTGGCGGTCACTAGCAGTTTCCAGGGGTGCCAGTATTCAGAAGTCCCCCACCTTCTGATGAGGTTCTAAATTGTGGCGAGAAATTCCGGGAAGGGCGAATATGTAGCTCTAAGCGACACATTCAGTGACGCGAGCTGTCCTCTCCTGGCAAATAAATAAAAACGTTGGGCGTCCTAGACCGTGGCCTAGCGCATGAAAAACAAATTTCGAAGAACAAGGACCTATATGATTGATTTTTTTTTTTTTTTTTTTTTTTTTTTTTTTTTTACTCCCATGCTATAATCCTTTATTATCGCATATTCTATGGACCGTGCCCTGGGGAGGGTTTTCCAAAATAAACCTATTGTGTTATACGCACTACCAGGCCCGGACAGGCCAGGTTACTTTGGCTTTCTTTTACTTGCTTTCTTTTCTTTTCTTTGGCTTTCTTTTACTTTGGCTTTCTTTAATGTAATATAGGCAAAATCACGTATTCTGAATCATTTCTGTTCTCATTTTTTCGGTCACTTCGGCTTTTAACCCTTTAACGCGCGGTGTCCTCGCCGTGAGGACACCAAACTCTTGACGTTTTGATTGTTGCCAGTCACGAAGAATAGATTTGATTTCTATAAAATAGTTTCGTGTGACATAGCTCCACGAGAATCCTTTACTTTTTAGCACGTCATTTCCCGTAAAAAAATTGTCACGGTTATTTTTAACAGCACTGACACCTGCTGAAAAATGGAAGAAAGCGAGAACAGCTGGATAGATTGCCCAATGCTGAAAAAAAGGGCAGCCGTTGCCATCGCTCGAATTAACTACCAGCAAGATGGCGGACGATCGAAACGTTCATCCCGTGCCACAGATCTAGAGACCCTTTTTTGACACTTTTCAAATTTACACTTTAAAAAAAAAGGGGGGGGTAAAAATGCATTATTTTAATATGCTAATAGTAAATTTATTTTAAATTTAATCATATAGTATAAATTTATATTTTTATTGTTTGTTTTCCCTTTTTCTTCCCATTAGCGCCTAAATTAACAGCAGACTTGAAAAGTGAAATTAATTTATGCTCAGTAGATTTGTAAAGCTACCTTCCCTTTGTGGCCCAACGGAGTGGAATTAAAACGTATCCTTCACAGAGGTTCGGGGGTCATAGTCCTCAAGTGAATCTATTGTGTACTATCGAAAAAACTAAAAAACCCGATCCTGCTCCCTGAAGAGTCATTAGAAACGCTTAAAATCACCAGCCCTTTTAAAATGCCCGTTTTTTAAGTAAGGGCGAACACGTTGTGGTCCCCGCATTCCCAGAGCTCTGAACAAAAAAAAAGGCAACAGTCCTAGAACCAAGGGCGGATTAAAGGGGGTGCAGAGGGGGCGACCGCCCCCCCCTATATAAAAGAAATTAATTTAAAAGATCCTATTTTACTTCCATAAAATGGACGTATATGTCAATCTTCTAACTAATCGCCCCCACCGACAAACGAACTGCCCGAGCTGTGCTGTGATTGATTTTACCGCTCACTTTCGTCTAATTTATCATGATCTTAATGACCGTTTCAACACTAGGAGCAGGGGCGTAGCCAAGTGGGGGGGTTAGGGGGGTCATAACCCCCCCCATGAGAAATTTTTGCCATACAAAATGTATATTCTTCACTACATTATCACACGCACGTATACATATATTTGAGTTGTAGTAGTCGTAACCCCTCCCCCCCCCATGAAAAATTTCTGACTCAGCCCCTGAAGGAGTATTACTTTTGATTGCAAGTCCTGAAACACGTGTTTTGAGACCTACATTTCCCCAGCCCAACCACATTGGCAAATGAAAATTCGAGTTATACCATTCGTTTGTACCGGAATGTACCGAAATATTTTCGTTTGTACCGATACCGATATCGAGATACAGCGCCCCCTTTGTGGTCGCACTCGGGCTCGGGAAACGTCAGCCCGAATACAACGCAAATTGAAAATCTGAGCTCTGCTATTCGTTTGTACCAGAATGTACCAAAATATTTTCGTTTGTACCGATACCGATATCGAGATACAGTGCCCACTTTGTGGTCGGACTCATGCTCGGGAAACGGCAGCTCGACCACAGCGCAAATTGAAAATTTGAGCTATGCCATTCGTTTCTACTTCGTTTGTACCGGAATATACCGAAATATTTTCGTTTGTACCAATACCGATATCGAGATACAGCGCCCCCCTTGAAGCCCAAAAACAGAAGGCCGGAAATTTCTCTATTGCACGATGATACCCTTTGCGGCCGCTCAAACGTGGCACCAAGCAAAGTAATTTTTAGGAGACTTGCGGACGGACGGCAAAGTGTTCGTCGGCTTCGGGCGATCCCGTTGACTCCCACATTGAAATCTGTTTCATGTAATTTTTTTAATTAAAACTCCGATTTTGATTCTATTTCTGTGCATACGTTAAGATAAGGTGACCATACGTCCCCAATTTTTGGGGACAGTGCCCAATTTCTGTTGTTTTGCAATTTGCCCCCAAAATTAAAAAAAAAATAATTGGGGACAATTTTTAATTAATACTTTTTTAAATTAGATTACTCTTCATTATTTCATTAATTATAAAATGTCCCAAATTTTGCTTCAAAGTTGGGACATGTCCTCAATTTTACGTTCAAAAATTAGGTCACCTTAGTTAAGGTGACCAAACGTTCCCGCTTTCAAAACTTTTCAGCTTGTCCCCAAAATATAAAACAACAATTGGGAACAAAATTAAAACAGTCATATCTTCCCAATTTAGTAAGAAATCAATCGTTTTTCCTTAATTTTATCAATGTTAATAATGCTCTAGTTCAATAAATAGAAGCTATTCTGAGAAGAGCATTGAATTTATAAAATGTCCCCAATTTTGAAACAGAAATTGGTATTTACCCAAAGCCTATTGGTATTTACCCAAGGCCTGGGTAAATACCCGGCCTGGGTACCCAAGGCCTGGGTTCTTTAAACAACAGGCTGATCTCCAAAAATTTCATCCGTGAAATGAAAGAGAATTTTTAAACTAAGAATTTCAGATACCTTGTTTCTGAGAAAAATACATTAGTCTTTGTCGTACAATGGTCGGATATTTCGCTATTGTTTTAGCACTTATACCAAAGTGATTATTACAAGCTACATGAAGACAACGTTTACGACACCGCATTGATATGTAATTCTGATTCCTTTTGATGTGCTCTGTCTCCCCCTTAAATTTTTGTACATATAGTTATGAGTCACCCTGTATATGTTTGATACATTTAAGAATCTGTTGTGTGAATATTGCATACTTTTCCTGCGTATACTAAGGTAAGGTGACCATACGTCCACGAAATTCGAGGACAGTCCCCAAATATAGATCTTTTTTTCATTTTGTCCCCAAAAATACTTTGTCCCCAAATTTAAAGATTTGGACTTTTTTTCCCTGCTGAAAGTTTCCGTTTACTTTATTTCTTTCAGAAAAAAACTGAAGAAATAAGTAAAATAAATCAAATAAATGCGCCATCTACTCAGAGAAACAATGAAATTCGAACTGTGAAAGCGCTTGTTGTCATTGTGTGTCAAGGGCGTAGCCAGGATTTTCATAAGGGGGGGAGCAGGACATGGAGTCTAACCGAAGAATGTCCGGTTTGTCATAATCAGACCCTATGATAGCTCATTTTAGGGGAGGGCAGCTGCCCCACCCTGCCCCTCGCTGGCTACGCCCATGGTGTGTGTAGCGTATACAGACATTCAATAAAGTATCCGACTATGAGCGAAATTTCCCATTTCAGTTTTCTTAATGATTAATCCCTTTTAATGAAGAACCATGCTTGAAATTTATGTACGAAAATTTTCTTGCACTCGAATACTTTTTTTAGAGGGTGCACAAGGTTCCATGAAAAATTATCACAAAAGGATCCAATGTAAAAAGCAATGTCTTCTGAAATATACAAATACTATTCCAAGAGTTAACCCATTTATGCCTAGCGTCCGTTTTTTGGGACGGCATTTTCGCTATCAGTCGAAAACGTTATTTATTTTTCCTAGCCTTTATACGCGAGTATTGAACCTCAATTCCACAAAATAATTTAATATGGCCAAGTAGGATGTTCACATTTCAATTTTTATACATAATGGTTTTAAATGAAATCATCCCTTGTTCAAAAAGTTGACATCAGAAATTTATCAATTACTGCTGGTGTTAGCAAAAATCGAAGAAAGTCACAAAAATATCCAGGCACGAATGGGTTAAATTTTGAATAAATTGCAATATTTCAACATGATGTTCCTTTCATACTTCTGGTTTAAATAAATATTTATAAATTAATGAAATACATTCCATTAATTTATTAGAAATAAGAATACACAATTGATATAAATAGCTATTAGTGTTCATTATTAAGTATCAAAGTCATACAAGCTTTAAAGTATGGGTATATTGCTATACACCCTCCAAAAAAAGTGTTCGAGTAAAAATTTCTTACGTTGGTTTCGTATATTAAAAATTATTTATCATAGAATATGAATTAGGCTATGTATAAATATGACTTTCCATATTTCTGTCACGTTTTACGTTTTTCAAAAACTCAATTATTATTCGCAAATCTAAAATAGGAAATTTATCTCTTACTCGAATACTATTTTTGGAGGGTGTACATGGTAATATGTCGTGTCCTCGAAAATCTTTTCTAGTGTTCCCAAGTTTTGTTTAGATTCGAGGACAATGCTTCATTTGTCCCCAAATTACTGTTTAGAAACATGGTCGCCTTAACTGAGGTGAGGTGACTATA